>JBBJLR010000111.1:27082510-27099829 GCA_037577145.1 Brachypetersius gabonensis | reverse complement strand
CTCCCCCCCCCCCCCCCCCCCCCCACACACACACACACACACACACACACACACACACACACACTGCATTAAACTGCTTTTTTATATTTTCTCTCATTCATTCAGACACCCATGGGACTTCTCATTTAATGAATGTGTCCATGTCCTTTAGCCATACAAAATGGGAAGGATGTGTCAGTGTATGTTGCTTGTGATGAGTTTGATGGATTGATGAATGTGTTTGTGTGTGTGTCTCAGCTGGAGAAGAGCAGAAGGGCGCTTCGCTGTGGAGAGAGCCTCCATCATAAGCCGCTGGACGTGGCTGCAGGCGCACATATCGGACCTGGAGTACCGCATCCGCCAGCAGGCCGACATCTACCGGCAGATCCGTACCAGCAAGGTCAGCCAGCATCAGACCTCTGTGGGAGGGCTGGTATTGATACGGATTTTAAGGAGACTGACTATAGTCTTGGTTAATATTTTGTTTTGAATGATTTTCTGTTTTCATAATGATCGTTGTCATAATAATAATTTGGGTTTTATGTGGCCATTCAGTTAACTGTCCTGGTCGATCAGATATGCTGGAAAATAATATCTAAGCTTCTTGTCTGAACAAGGCCAAGAAGAGGAGGTGTTGTGGCAGATAGGTGGCAGCAGTGTCAGCACCTCTGCATTGGCTGGGAGTGTGTCTGTGTATTTTAGAGCCACTTGAAGGTTATTTCTGAACAGCATCAATAAGGACCAGAGTAAACAGTGTGTCACTGTGGAAGCTCATCTTTTTCATTTACTTACTGCACTAATCTGAATGTGTGTTCTTTAAGATTCATTCTGCTCTGAAAGGTGAAGCAAGTTGCTACATATTTATTTTTATTTCAGTATTTTATAGTGGAGTGTTTAAAATTTAACAGAATGCTTTGGATGCTTTAGTAATGCAAATATAGACCCATTACAGTAACCCCAAGAAGTATGGGTGGTATAAACAAACAGGGCCTGTCACTGAAATGGATCTCTACTCCCTTATGAGTATCATGTTATATAGGGGTGAATTCTTTAGTTTACTAAACAGTCGTAAAGGGCATGAATAATTTTTTTTGCTCTCAAGCTGTGTCATCTTTCACTAGACATATAACCAGCCAACATTTAGTGGCCTGAGTGAGGCTGAAGTTGGCTTTTCCCCCATAGATACAATTTCTTTTAGATTTCTTTTGAAAAGAGGTGGATGAGAACTGACATGAGCTCTTTGTATTTAATTGTACAATCTGATAGGTTTCATTTACAGTAGACAAATCAGCCACTATTTTGGATAGCGTTCCCTTGTCTGTCACTTAGTAACATGAGACTCAGATTCAGCATACTTTTAGCTATCATTTGAAGATTCGAGCATTTGTTTGCTTATGTTGGGTGTAAATTTTATCTTGAAATAATGGCAGTTACCCAATGACCCAGTGAAGTAATGTTGGGCACAAAAAAATACAATAGGCACACAACCACCCTCTCAGTTCAAACTGACAGTTTCGCTCAGCTCATTGTGAGGTCTTGTACAAAAAGTGTGAAGATTTTTGTACTGCCTCAGCTGTTTGATGGCAATGTCTGGCCCCTCCAAACAGGGTTCTGTGGAGCTTGGAGACCCCGTTCCTTCCAGCCAGACCATGGCAGAAAAGACGGAGCCCCTGATTTCTCAGAATTCCACAGAGGGCCTCAGCAAATTAAGCAGACCTGAGAGAGACAGATTTCTCCACAGGTAAGCGTAGCCAAAGTGCCTGGGGCCTGATTAAACAACTGGGAAAATAACTTATTTTTAGCTTGAAAGAATGTCTTCACATGCAAATGCAGATTTGAATTTTCATTTTTTGCGAACATTTGTTTCCAGAACAACGTATTTGCTTAGAAATAAGATATTTTGTTACTGATACATGTAAGTCCCATGTGCTCATGTGTAAAAAAAAAACAACAAAAAACGGTTCAGGCTAAAACCTGTAAATGTGTTTTTATGACATCCCAAAACAATGATCAGGTTGTATTTTACAACCCAGCCTAAACTACATAGAATAGGAAGTGAACAGTATGTATTAAAACAGTTCACAAAGTGCAAACTCTTGTTTTCTGTTACAAACAGAAGATAACTTGGTTTTGCCCTTTATGCTAGTGCAGATAGTTCTAGATAGCCAGGATAACCTTCAAATAAGACACTGACACAAGCAGTAGCCAATTCCAGTACATACATGGATCTCATTTAAGTTGTGGAAATCATTTGACATGGATATTATTTACCTTGGTGAACATTGTGTGGCCTGGAGGTTTTAATTTTCTGATGGCCCTCCTGTGCAGTGTGGATGAGATGACAGACGGCAGGTCCTCTTCAGCTCCAGAAAGCAGCTGCACGGCTGCCCGTGTTCGACCCCTAATCAGTTGCAAAAGAAGACGCCTTATGCAGCCCAACACGGTCCAGCAGCTGAACAGCAAGGTGGGCAAGGCCTTAAAGTTTCTGTTGTAGCATTCCCCTTTACAGTACATGATTACATACACTTCCATATTTGTGTTGTGAACAACAAAACATTTTTTGTATTCATCAGAATCCGCAGCACACTTTTCTGAACCAGTTTTACATGCTTTCAGTTTTTTCAGTCACATCAACTTTTTAAACTGAGTAATATTAGATTTGCAATAGACTTGCATGCGTTTTTTTTATTAAACCGCAGGCACCAATCAAGTAACTGTTTCAATATTTTCAGTGCGAAGTCAGATATATAATATATATATTATATAATAGATATAATGATCAGTGTCAGTCAGATACCACTGTTTCTTCAAAAATGCTCAGCATGTGATAATTATATAGTAATTATACCAACTATCATGCAATATATAACTAGCTTCATAACAAAGACTGTATGTGCGGGAAAAACTAAACACAGGTTTGAAATCAGCATCAAAAACACTACAAAACCCACATAAACGTATCTCTGATGATTTTTGACCTGCCGACCTGTTATTGTATATTGTTATTATATGGAATGTATATCAGGCTCGAGCATGCTTAAGATTGTTCAAACTTCAGTCAAGAAAGTTTAGACCGATTGGGGGGGCAAGGGGGGGATTACATTGCAACCGCAGTTAAAGTGTAAAACCTTTTTTTGACTTTGCAGGTAAGTTTTGTTTCAGGATGCACATACATTACAATAGCATTCTCCCAATTTATTATCCCATTTATTTGATTACGGAACTTACTGAAGCTTCTTCTGGCCTGCTATTATACAAACTGTTCTATGCAAACTACAGACTAACTGGTAAGTTATGTTGCCCTTCAAACACCTCATTCACTGTACTTCGGTCCTGTTATGACATTTAACATCTGTCACTATTGTTACTGGCTGAAACTCTCGATGCTCTGGGGCACTTTAATGGGCATAATGTGTCATGACTGCTCTTGGCAGCATGTGATATTTTCCTTGTAATACCTATGGCATGGTTATGTCTGTTTTTATGTCATGTTTATAATGTGAGGCTTGTTATTTGATTTTTTTTTTTTTTAGCAGTTTAGTTTTGTGCATCTAATATCGACACAGTCGACCACATATAATTTGGTTTTACTGTATTATTTTGTTTTCTTTTGATCAGTGCGTCTCACAACAATGTGGGTCACAAAGATTCAGCAGTTATTTTAGATTTTTGTTGAAATAATTTGCTTCCTGTGTCTGTAATGAGAGAGGAGTGATCACTACAGATGTCTGGTAATGTGTCTGGGAGTGCTGCTCATGATCCTCCCACAGATCCAGTGATCTTACCCATTTAGAAATGGCAGTGATGTTTGACCAGTTCATTTCTAGTTTAGTATTGACCAGTGTACTGATTTTCCAACAGTCTGAAACAGATAGTAAATACAGTATACTTAAGGTTTATTTCCTGTGCAGAAATACTGTTTTATGGAATTGAGTAGAATTGAGTCCTTGAGCTACCTCTTCACTCATCAGGTACAGAGAGTAAGCTGTTCACCAACAAGACCATGTGAAGTCAACGCCTCCTGCATGATGTGTGGTGGAGACCACCTCCTTCCCAAAGCAGAACTGCCATATGAGCGCCCTCTGGTGGAGAGAGTGTCCCATCTCGATCAGAGCATCCACCCCACACTCTCCCTGCAATCAGGTACACAAAAAGCTGTTTATGAATAATAAACTAAGTGTATTAGCGATGCTTCTATTAAACTGTATTAATCACCAGGTCAATTTTAAAGCAGCATAAAAGTTCTTTTAGGGGGTGATTTATCGACATATGGGAGCCAAAAGCATTTTCATATAAGCAGTTTAATCTCAGAAAAAAGAAAAGTATAAAGCATCCTGTACGTGTGTATATTTATATGTAAAATTCTTGTCTCTGCCCCAGATATGTCTCTCAACGTGCAGCTCCAGCGACTGTTAAAGTTTCACTCGCAGTCACGTCGCATTGAAAAACTGAAGCCTCTGAAAAAACTCTCACTCAAACACAAGCTCTCCATTTTTACCTCCTCTTCGCCATCGTCGCTGTCCAAACACAAGTTCAGGCTTTCCAATTCACACATGGCTGCAGTTAGTAAGTACTCTCTGATTCTGTCTCTGTCACTCACATGCGCGCACACACTCTCACGTCCTCACACATAGTCCTGATACCACCTAGAGCGCTGTGTAGACGCCATCTGTCAGATTGTTTGGATTGACGTCACCAAGAATGATATTTGTGGTAGATCTGGGTTTTTTTTCCTCCAGGGTGACACTTCTGTTTTGGCAAGCTTTTCAAAACCAGTCTCCGATCAGCAGCTCTTCAAACGCCACGCCTTTTCTGAATTTGTTATAAAAGTATTTACAAAGTGTACCATTTACTCCCCAGTCTGTACATTCTGTATATTGAAACTATTCCATCACATGCGAGGATTCTCTTAGTCAGTAGTCTGCATGTTTTCGTGACCTGTTTTGGTACCTACTCAGCTTACATGAAACCATAGAGTATGTACAAAAAATATCATCAGGTGCTTGCTACTACTGGAAATCTGAAATTAGTTTAGTTGAATTCAGTCCTCTCCTTTATTTTGAAGGGTTGTCCCGTCATAAGAGCAGGTCCGACAAGTCGCGGAGGCAGCAAGCTGAGGACATGTGTGTATCTAAGCTCGACACACACACCCCCTGCAGGACAGAGCGCCTGCAGGACAGGAGCCTCCGAAAAAGGACAAGAGAGCTCTCAATGGACAGAACTGATTGTGAGTACTGCCTGGAAATGCATTATATGTCCAAAAGTTTGTAGACACCTTCTCATCCAGCATATATTCTGAAGTAGTAATCAGTAATATACATATACACAATATACACAGTAATATAAATACATCCCACACACATGCACCACTCCATCTCTGTGCAAGTGGCAAGCAAAGCAAAATGTTTTTATGATGTTTTTGCAAAAGGAAAAAAGTTACACTCACAGCTAACATAAAAATATCAGCCAAGCATCAATTCAGTGATGTGATGGATCTGTTGTCTCATTATCTTTTTTCACACTTCCTGCTTCTGCCTTTTCAACCGAACAGCTCCAAAGCTGCCACTTGACGCAGGAAGTCCGTGTCCGCCTCAGCCTAGGGTCCAGACATCCACCCCCAGTCCCTTGAACAGACAGATCTCCATCCCTTCCGACTGCTCCACACCCCTGGCCACCAGCAGCCAGACTGGCTCTTGCTCTATGGTACAGCTGGAACTTTTCACATAGTAATATTACTATTAAAATCATTGTTAATATTTATTTACCTTCACATGGTTTTGATATTTTACCATATTCTTGTTACATGTGTAATGATGAAAGGTGCCACTGTTATTGTTGTGTGCTAAACAGTGCTGGTATAAATTACCTTAATGTTGCATTGTGTTTAAATGCCACTCCATTTCATTTGCAGCCAATTAGAAAGAGGAGAAGTGAAAACTCATTTGACATCAACAACATAGTCATACCCATGTCTGTGGCAGCCACTACTAGAGTGGAAAAGCTTCAGTACAAGGAGATAATCACACCAAGGTACAGAATTGACAGATTATGCTTTTTATGTAATCTTACATTTTATTTAATGCATGGTTTGCTCTTTGATGCTACTAAAAAGCTGCTTTGGTTTTAGTTGGCGGGAGGTGGACGTATTCTGCAGAGCTCTCGGTGATGGTGAAGAGGATGTGGAGGTATGCCAACTCCTTCTTTTTGCACTCTTTTATGACATGCTCTGCAGTATGTTACCATCATATCACCAGATTCACCTATGCAAACTTATATGTGTGCGGCTACAGGAGGAGGACATGTCAGATGCTGCTTTTGCGCAACTCCATCAGAAGCTTGAGGATCAAGAACGCAGTCGCTGGAGATGGACGGCCATCACTCCAGCCCAAAGGAGAGGCAGCAGGTGCGTTTTTGCTAGAGCAGGGAAAACACTTGGTGTCCAGGAAGGGGATAAAATACTGGTTTGCCACTGTAATAAGGAAAACCCTCAGAATTGTTTAGTAGATCTATTAAGTGATGTCTTGTTTTTTAGACTGAAAATAGGACTCATTTAAATTTAGTTTTAAAAATTGACACCATCATTGATAAACATTTGTTTTTATATCTCTTCCCGCGTCCTCATAGGTCGTACAAGTCTTTGGATGGCCGGACAACTCCATCTCTGAGCGGGACAAACCCGTCAACCCCGCAGCCGTCATCCCCAGAAACCGGACACTTCCACTTACTACAAGACTATGGGCCCATCTCGTCACCCCTGAGCCCACCCAGCCCTGATACCCCTTGCTCCCGTGACGCGCACACACCTCACTCCAGAGACACCAACCGGCTGCTTTACAGTGAGGACACACGCTGCTCAACACCAGACTGCACCTACGAAGAGAGGGTATGTTAAAGTTGTAATACAAAAAAAAATCACAAGTTTTCCCCAAATGTGACTGATCAGTTAGTTTGGTTCTTTTATCTTTGCCCTGGAGCTAAATTGTACTGAACAAAAATATAAATGAAACTTTGAGTTCAGCTCAATTTTTCATGAGCTGAACTCAAAGATCGGAAACATTTTCTACAGAAGACCCATTACTCTCAAATATTGTTCACAAATCTGTCTAAATCTGTTAGTGAGCACTTCTCCTTTGTCGAGATAATCCGTCCCAGGTTACAGGTGTGGCATATCAAGGTGCTGATTAGACATCATGAATATTGCACAGGTTTGCCTTAGACTGCCCACAAGCTGTGTCCCGTCTAAACATAGAGAGAATAGTTATTTCAATGTTTCTTTTGTGTGTGAGTCTTTGCACGCCGCTAATGCTAACCGTGCTTCTCACTCTCCCTCTCTCACTCACACACACACACACACACACCCCAATATTTCCTACCTTGTCCCCTACAACTATTACGAATTATTTTATTGTGCGTGAACGCAGTTCTTTAGAATTACTCTTATTTTGAAAGTTCGATTTTCTGTGCTGACCGCTTCACCTCACTTTAACAGACACTCGCTACTTAACATACTGTCTGCTTCTGCTGAGCCCTGTTATAAGAAAATGTTTCAGCTGGTACCTGTTTAGAAAAATAAGACAACAGATTTACAAATGTTAACTTGCTGTTTCTCGGAGGGTGCCTTATATACTGTACTGATCGTGCGCCACAGGTGTGTTCAGATGAGAGTGTATCGATTCATGCAACCCTGCTGAAAATGCTCCCTTTAAGTTTCAGATAATAGCACTGATAATGCTAAGAAACAGACAAATTATATGCATAATCAGAATTACTATAGTTGATGCTATAATGGTTCCGACGCCCATGCTCTGGACTCTGAGGGTACCTTGTTTTTCTATAACAAACTAGATAAAACACGAATGATTAATGTTTAAGTTGAAATTTTCAAAAATATTGGAACTGCAGCTGTGTAACTGTTATATGGAACACTGCTGTTAAAAAGCTCCCTTTTTTATGTTTGCAAACCGAATGTTATTGCACTTTTGTTCATATAGCAATACCTTTAAAATAAAAGTGCACAATACACTACTTTTGAATTCATTATTGAATTTTGCGAATATCAATCCGATTAATTGCGACTAATGTCAGAAAATCTGTTTGATATTCAAACATCAGCCAAATATTTATTGTGGGGTTTCTGTGTATTTTTATATATACTCGATCAACCATGGCTGTAATGTTCTTGTGTCCTGTAGACGGTCCAGCCGTGGGAGCGCAGGAGTTTTCCCCTCTTTGCGGATCCAGTCACAGAATCCCCGGAACAGCTGAATCTCCACACTCCGAAAGTCCCGTCGAGCCTCCGGACCAGCCACAGCAGAGCCGACTCAGAGAGCGAAGCTTCCTCACCATAACCACATTAAAACCACACCCCTTTTCTGGCATTAACCGAACAAACAAATAAGAAAAACACAAACTCGTACTAAATCAAAGCAAGAAATATTAAAGGACTTCTGTTGTTTGATATTCAAACATCAGCCAAATATTTTCACAGTTTTTAGTGAACATTTAAGGAACGTAGAAATCTAAAACCTGTCTCCTGAGGCTGTCTTTTCTCACAGAAAAAAGGTTAAATGTATGGAATAAAAAGAAAAAAAACATCCATCAATATTCTTATAGTCAGCTAAACTATGTTCTTGGTGTGGTATTCTAACTTGTCAGGTGAACACTTCGTAGCGCACTATGTAGCAGACCTCTGGAAGGGGGTTCTTGGCCAAAAGGGTGTTTTCTCTGCTGACTAGTTTGTGTATGCTTGTACTGTGGAGTGACGAGGACCAAAACCAGGCGGTAGTCTTTTTTTTCTTTCTTTTTTCCCCTCATTAATCTCAACTAAGACGCGCATCAAATGTAATTTCCTTCTCAGAGAAAGCATCCTCAACTAAAAGCACTTCATAGTATCTCCCTGTCTGTCCACACAGTATCTTCTCATTTCTTCAGCACTCTTTCAGTGGTCTTCTCTCACTCTCCTCACACACTGACACCCCACCCACCTGTTTTAGCTGACTTTCCAGGTATAAATACGACACCTTTTTCTGTAAATGGAAGTCTTTGAAACATCATGTAGATCGTTTACAGCTGGGCTTCACGATGTAAACTCTGGGAGTCGCCTACTGACTTTGGTCAGGATGTGAGTTTTCGAGTGAATCCCCCCCCCCCCCCCCCCCCCTCTGTTATTACATCTCCCACCTCCACAATTCCCCTTTTACTCTCAGGTTCTACAGTTTTACAGGTGTCCGTTTCTGTCAGAAGCTTCTGTTCCTTCTTGTTCACCATTTCTATATTAAACACAGCAGACCCGAACTACAGTTTTCATTTTTGTCCTTCAGCACTCTCCATTCTCCCCCCCTGGAGTAACTGCTGGCTATGCAACTCAACATTATGGTAGTATCATCTCATGTCCCCTGTTTTGTCTTTTCTTATTAAATCAGTGCGTTTCCTCCTACGTGGTCTTTTTTTCTGTAGTTACTCAAGACAGGTTTCATTGTATGTTTTGTTTCAGAGGTTAAATCTTTTGCCAGAAAAAAAGGCTT
Organism: Brachypetersius gabonensis; assembly: GCA_037577145.1. Lineage (NCBI taxonomy): Eukaryota > Metazoa > Chordata > Actinopteri > Characiformes > Alestidae > Brachypetersius > Brachypetersius gabonensis. The sequence continues at coordinate 27,090,326 of JBBJLR010000111.1, read as the reverse complement.
GTAAATAGCACCATTAAAACAAGTCAAACCCCTTAGAATGAAGTCTGTGATTGCTTTTTGAAAAAAATGCCAGTCTATGTGGTTAATATTATGATTAGATGTGTACAGCTGGTCTCATAGTCATGTGTGAACACACTACAGCTTACAGTGTGAACAGTGAAATTCATTCTCTGCTTTTAACCCGTTCACCAAATGAAGCAGGGGGCAGTGTGTGGGGGTGGTATATTGTTCCGGAGTACTTCAGTGGTGCCACTGACGGTACTGGGATTTGAAATACACAACTTTCTGATCACAGGGGCAGTTCCCTAACCACCAAAACACCCGCTGCCCCATTTGTGTTCATTTTAATAGCACAATGGATTTATTAGCTGAGCACATTTTATCCAAGCTGTTTCTTCCTATACATTGAATGCTTGTTTATTAATGTCAGAAATTCCCATGTTAACATGTTTTCCTTATAATAAAAATAAGCTTCTCCAATAGTGACCATAGAGGGGGACGATTTGAGGAAGACAACTTTGACTGGCCTAAGAATACCCCAATGTTTGGTGCTGTTTTAGAGAACCTGAGTCTGTCAAACTCCCTCCACTCAATCCAACACTAAATGAATAAGAAGCCTAAAAAAAAGGTTTGATACAGAGGTAAATAAACTATTGAAATTCATTTTAGGATAAGAAGTCCACAGAAAAGGTTTTTCAAATAAGGTGGGCCCTTACAGTCATACACGATCACAGCACAGAACACAGTGAACAATGAAATTCTTTGTGTTTAACCCAATCACCAAGTGAAGTGGGGGGCTGCCACCAACAGGGGGTGCTTGGAAAACTGGGGGGATGGTACCTTGCCAAGTGTATCTCAGTGGTGCCACTTGCAGTCCTGGGATTTGATCCCACATCCTTTTGGTCGCAGAGGTAACTCCCTAACCTCTAGGCCACCAGGCTTTTCTGTTGAAAACCCAGAGTGTCAATCATTCTTGTGAAGAATGAACATGTCAGTAGGATTGGGGCTGCAAAGTTAATGGGTTTGGCTTCTGCTTAGTGGTCATAATACTGCTCCTTATCCCATAGAAACACTGCATTGTCTAGTAAGGGGGAATAACTGCAGCAAGTCTGACTATTGTAAGGCCTCAAGCGTGATCAGTGCAATGCCTTGTTCCATTTTTCCAACATCATTTCATTTTGGTTCAACTTGTGATGGAAGAGAGCCTTCTAAAGATTGACTTTTTGCTCAGTTAGAGCTGGAATAGTTTTACAGTAGAGCTTGAATGAGGCTTTTGTTATGCTAGTGTTGAAGATGGGCTGCATTCTACCATTCATAAGAACCTCTTGATGGACTTTTAGAGCTGGAAGGAATCTGGCCATGTCACATCAGTGACTGGAATGAGTATCTGCATGTTCTCCATTGAGCGGTCAAGTGTGTTAAATGCATTCCCCAGGGTCTTGAATTTCCCAGAAAACTTACCTGGACTCCTGCCAGTATCACCAATAGAGGGTCAGAAAACCTGGTCTTTTGAATTCAGAAGTTGGACAGCACTGTGTTGGTGACATTTTCTAAAAAGCATTCAGGTCTTTCATTGGGTTTCAGCAGCCCATGACCTGTGAGACTCCACAGAAACTGAACTATCGTTCTAAGCATCTGAGTGCATTCTGTTAAGAAAAGGTGGCCGGAGTTTGGAGTACCCTTTTTAAGTCCAAGGGCTTGTAATTTTCATTTTGCAAGAATGAAAATATAACAAATTTTGTTATAAAGCAGCAATGCAGACATAAGAATAAGTGACATTTACTTTTTTTGAGCCACACCCATCTGGGTAGTAGTGAATAACATGAAATTAAAAAAATCAAATGCAAACAGGTCTCCCTTACTTTTAAAAATCATTTGTTTTAGAAAGAACAATAACCAACAGAGCTGTTCTCCTTTATATCCTTTATTTCCAAATTCACATGTACATTAACAAGAATCAGTTATTAATAAAACACACTGGAACAATATAGACAATCACAATTCCCAAGCTAAAATGTACAAACAGGTGAATGGTGTCAGTGACGACAGGATGGCAAACCTTTCTCAGTCCGGTCTCGGGGTGCGATGCAGAACTACACTCTATGTTCAATTAACCTTTTATTCCTCACAAGGTCACTTCTGAGTCACGAAACCCTCGTCAACAATCTTCTACACAAAAAAAAACCTCACTCCAGTTGCCCTGAAACCACATATGGTACACAAACCCCATCCAAGAAACCCCGAACCATGTAATTAAAAAAACAAAAACACAAAAAACAAAATATGAAAATGACTTTAGCATGCAGGTTATCATGGTGCGAGCACAACCGCTGAAACTGCTCTGCTACTCACCCCCACACCCACCCCCCCTCAGCCCTCATGTTCCTTGGCAAATGAGTCATAAACATACAGTCCACATACATTATATACTAATGTTATCTACACAGTTCCTCCGTCACAAAGAAAAGTGGGGCAGAGACCTTTCCGGACACTGGCCTCACTTCATCTGCTATAGATATTTTTTTAAAAGCACGATCCAGGTTACAGGATATACAGTTAAATTAGAACAGTGCCGGGAAAATGCAGTCGCTTATGTGAAACGCATGCAAGGAGCATAGATAGAACTACGTGGTTCGAAGCTCGAGAGACTGCAGCGGCAGCACAAGGGAAAAAACATGTGCGTAGCAGGTCGACTCCGAGTTTTCAGAAAAGTCAAATGTCAAAGTGATCCTGTGAACGGTTTAGCAGAGATGGGTGTTTCTGCTATTTGATTTTTTTCCCCTCAAGCTGAGCCTTCTCAATCATATGATGCTACCAAGCTGGGAGGGTGAAGGCGAACACGTGAGGCTTCACCAAACACCTTCTAACACAACACTACTGGACAGCGCAACACGCTTGGAGGAGAACCCTAGCGACTAATTCTGTTATTCTATAATAAAGTGATGGGAGAGAGAGAGAGAGAGAGAGACCATTATGAATGAGCGATAAAAAGTCCTAATGTTTAACACTGGCCCATGCAGTGAGCTTTAGAAACACGTGTAACATTTCCATATTTACTTCCAGGGACACAGGAAGGTGTTTTAAGGTTGGAGTGCTGTATCACCGTGAAGTACATGATTTAAAAATCATCCTTTTTCTCATTTGATTTTTTTTATAATTTGCATCAAAAAGAATGTCATAATATTATGATCGAAAGTGAAAATTTGGAACAACACCTCCTTTTTTACTCTTTTTCATAATCCGACTATACAGGTGCCCCACGCTGTTAAATTTTATGAGGGGAACATTTAAAATAGTCCAAAAAAGACATCTTGTTACATTTACATACATTGACAGTTAAAAATGTATTTTCTTCCTCCTATAAAGTTGCCTTTTTGGAGAAACAAGTTCCTGGTCAGACAGCCACAATGTACACAACCGTATTAAATGTATTGTGACGACAAACTGAAGTTTTAAAAGCAATATTTGGCTGCTTTTACATTAAGTGGCCAGCAGAGAGGGCTAATAAAGCTAATGCTGCTGACAATAAATACAAGCCAGTAGTCACTAGCATTATTCAAATGATCACCGTTTGCAACATTAGTGAGTACAGTTCTTTAGTTAAAGGGATACTGAGACAAGTTCCTGCATATTTAAACAGCCAGGCCCATCCCTATTTTCTAAATGGATCTGTGCACTGGATCTTGAGTCGAGATGGTTAATATACTGAAGGAGATGCAAATTCCATGCAGTGTATTGAGGACCATAAAAACAGTACAAGATGCTATGCTGACGTGCGATGAATAATTTGACCTTGAGGAATAATAATTTGGCAAGAATTCTACTAATACTTTTCAGGCATGGACTAAGCGCGAAGAGTAAAAAAAATGGGAAACACTTTTGGCAGTGTATTGGCTCAAATCACAGCTCCTAGAAATGTTCTAGGCATCTACTCCAATTACGTTCACGATTTGACAACACACACAACATAACCAATCATCTGAACTCAGTTTACTCCTACGACTGACTTACCACCAAAGCACATAGTTCTAAATAATAAAACAGAAGCTTATTCAGGACTGTAATGATTAATGTGGCCACTAAAAAGTTTATTTTTTAAATGTCAAATCTCAGTTTGAACACTGATAACCTCAGTACCCGCATGCTCAGGTGCGACACTGTGTGACGTAGGGTTAGTATGCATCAAAGCTCAAGATATACAAATGTGAGTCATCAGTAAAGCGGGAAAGAAACCCTGCAAACCTAAACAGGAGAGGCATCTACGATGAAGCACTGACAAAAATAACTTAAGACTGCCAGCAGGCACAACAATAATCATGTTTTTTTTCCATATCAAATACATCTCATATCCACAGAATAATACTGCTAGAAAAGTGCCAGACGAACGTCATGTTTCCTACATGAAGCCCTGCCAAATCTCACTTGATTTTGGGTAAAGGTGTCGCGCATATTTGAAATAATCTCCCCTTTAAACGATCTGTAATCTCTGGTCAAACAGAATGGTGTGGCTACAGCTCTTAGTGGAGTTTTTCATTTGCCTCATTTAAAGTGGAACAATTTAAACTGGAGCCAATAAGCTGCTCATTCTTCTGGAAAGAAATCTGATCTCTCACCATTTAAAGTACAATTCCCACTTCCAAACACCAAAGCAATGGGAAGTGTGGAAAACCCCACTGTGTTTTGTTCGGCATTACCTCCCCAAAAGCTTTTTGTTAAATAACGTCAAACATCCTAGAAGTAATTTGGGATTATCATATCGAAACAGAGGTGAAAATCCTATAAATGAGTAGCTGTTTCCTGAAAATACATTAGGAGGAAGTTTTGGGAGATCTTTTTTGAAGAGGGAAAGATAAATAGACACAGCCTTGGGTGATATGAACAACTGCAGGCCTGTTATAAACAACATCAAAAATCCTAACAGTGGCGGACAGGGCTAATTGGCAGGACGTGGCTGTGAACAGGCATCCTTGAGTGATGAAGTGGGGGAGATGACGACTGTACGGGTGCATTTTGGAAATCAGGAGAGAGGACTGGGTCAGGGGATCACAAGCCCTGCTTGGCCAGCGAGGCGGTCACCTGGTCTGCGAGGGTGGACAGCTGCGGAGGGTCGGCCATGTTTAAGCTGCCAGAGGACGAGACAGTGCTGAGCTGCTGGGGAGAATCTTCCAGAGAAACGATCTCAGCGCCATGGTCTGTCCGCGCCTTCGCCTGCTCACGGAACATCAGCTTGTGTGATTCAATCTGTGAGACGAGCAAAGATAGATGCAGGTTACCAGAAAGAAACAAAGTTATTTGGTCTGTTGGCAAAATACTTCAGCGTTTTCTTTACATAATCCACGTGTTTGGACTCCAAATGTTTCTTCTTTGATTTAGAGCTGCAGCTGTGAGGCTCATATTGGTAATTAACAAACAATGATCACCCAAATTGACTAAACTGTTTCTGTAAAAAGACATCCAGCTCTTCATTAAGGTGGAGCAGACTTGTGGATGTTGTCTAGGACGCAGTATGACTTACTGTAAGCTGTAAAAATAAACAAGCCTGGTTTCAGAGCTAATCTTCGCAAAGCAGCTGTAAACTTTGGTCTAAACCACGACCTTAATGCAACAGGTCAAGAAAAGATTTGGGCAACTACTGACTTCTACTCAAATACTTTGGGGTCAGTGGAATACTATGTACATTTGATGTTCTTCTAATGAACTGAAATCTGCTGACTGGAAACATAACAAGGCATGAGTAGCTGACATCACTTTGACTTTGACACAGATTTCTGTATGCTGTTTTCAGTACCATTTAAATTACAAACCAAGAATGCTTTATTGGTTCAGATTCTGGCACTAAAGGGACAGAAATTAAATGGTCTTGACACTTGGCAATATTGAGATAAGTCAGCACTATGAAAGTATTTAATTTCAATATCCAGCCCTAAATAGTATAATAATTATAATATAACAGGCCAGTTGTCTGTGATAGTTGACAGCATGCTGCATAACAGTGATCAGATATAACAGTGGTGTAGATAAAACAACACTGGAGAATTCCATTCACCACTCTAAGTTTAGAGTAGCTGTTAAAAAAAATGGCATAAAATTAATAACTGAATATTAAACCTAGAGTTTAAAGGGTTACACTCAGAATGAGGTGGAAAAAAATGGTGAGGTTAAATGTATGATTGTTGCCCTCTAGTGGACAAAATGGTCACATTTTGAAAACGAAAAAACGAAAATGAGGAAACACGAAAAACGAAGCAAAACCACAGAAAGAAATTATTATTAAATTATCTGTTACAAAACTATGAAAATATTTATTTAGCATTCAAACAATGCACAATATAAAACAAAATTTTAAAGAAAACATTTTACTTGGTCCCACAAAACATTTTAGCTATTGGCTCCTTTTCTCCCAATTTAATAAAGACTCTCTCGTGGGCACACCCTACGGTTTTTCACTCATTTTTAATATAATCGGAAGGACATGTGGTCAGGGTCATCATAAACAGGCCTTGGTACTTAAAATTTTGTCTGTTTAGAATAAGAATTTTGAAGATGATATTAGGAGCCTGCTAGCTGACTAATTTAAGTTTTTAATTTATACTTGCACTGACCTTCTTTTCTGTAAGACAAAAATTACTAAACGTTAAGAAAAAGTAATTACGATTGTTTTGCATCTTACTATCTCTTTTATTTTACTTTTCCTTACATTTAGATGAATTATAACGACAGTAGCACCACTTTCAGATAAAGAGGGATATTCAGTGCTATTTCCATCTCCAAACTCTTCACAGTAAGTGCTGCAGATGCTCCTAAACAGGCTTTAATGGTGCTAGTTGTTTCATCATGGGTGTAGATGGATTGCATGCATGGCCCCTTCCTTGATACTTACTGGAGTCCTCAATCTTTATCTGGGGGTTGCTGAGGTGGATGGGTTCTGGGGAGAGGCTGGTGGATGATGGGGTTGAGGGGTCAGTGGGGTCAGGGGAGAGGGACCCCGCATCCTTCCCTTTCTCTCTCTACACGCACAACCCATGGTGGCGAAATGAGTGGTGACAAAAGCAAACAAATGGAACCAAAACATGAGAAACAAATATGAAATGGGTACAAAACACAAATCACACAAAAAATGCAAAATGGCAAATAAAAAAGGTTTACTGAAATGTAAAATGTAACACAAAATGCTTATAATAAAATAAAAGAGAAATCATGATGTTCAAGAAGGAGGGACTTTATGGGGTGGTGTAAATTATCGATTTAAAGAACTGCCCTTAAGAGTTATTGGCACCATTATTTTTCATTTTTACTCTCAGGTTACTGGTCGTGTTCAGTCTCCTGATTCGGTCTTCTCCACCACACAATGCTACGGTGCTGCTCCCAACACATGTGCCTCCACCACATCTTTTTCAAACCACTTAAGAGACAGGTTGACCCACTCAGAGAACTCTAACTGCTAGTTCTGTTATTCTAATCCCATAATTTGATTGTAAGATTAAACTGTAAGATTTCATAGCCTTTTCACTCATTTTTACAAAAGATGCCAAATAGTCTGGACAGAGAACACTGATATATTTTTGCGAATTCCTTGCTCAGGTGATCTGGTGATCACTTTTACAGCTTGACGTTTTACAGGGAAGCACTAAGAGGGATTAGATTGGCTTTGTTTAGGTGGACAGTGAGGTCATAAGGAGAAAGCTCACAAAAGGGATTTGCTTAATGCCACTATTTTAAAAGCAGGCGCACGTGTGTGTATGTATATATATTTTTTTATGTATGTATAAATTATAGGTAGATTGACAGATAGATACAGACACACACACACACATAT
>JBBJLR010000111.1:27071652-27082410 GCA_037577145.1 Brachypetersius gabonensis | reverse complement strand
TGTGTGTGTGTGTGTGTGTGTGTGTGTGTGTGTGTGTGTGTGTGTGTGTGTGTGTGTGTGTGTGTGTGTGTGGATAGAGAATATCTGATACTGATGTGTGAACATGAATGAAGCAATGCATGGTGCATTGTGGGACACACCTGTTGTTGCGGTGCCCATCCACTAGATGGTAATGTTTATGAAGAATACTGAAATAATTGTATCAAACACTATTTCAGATGAGTGAAAAAAAATATTTTAATTAAATGATTTTTTATTTGAAAAAATGTCCATAGTGTCAAGCATTTCTTCTGATAAATAACTACCATAGGCTTTATTACATATGATGTGACAAAGAAAAGCAAAGACAAACGTGGTTGATGTATTTTTTTTTAACAATTCAGACATTTATGCAGATGAATATAGCAAAACACCATGTGTAAGTCACGCTTAGATTCATGTGCTTGTGAAGCTCTAGAAAGCAAAGAATTCGAGAAAGAGAGATACCTCAAAAGTGCGTCGTTGCATTTCAGAAAAATACAGACTAATTCAAGTTAGTTTAAGTTTGAGACTTGCATGCCTTCATCTAAGACCATTTACAAAAACAGAATCAGAACTGTTTACTGTGGTGGTGAATGGAACCAGACCTCTCAGACTGAACGTTATTCTGTGAAATGATTATGAATGCACTGCCTAATGTCTGAGACATTATTTTACCAGAGCTTTGAGAAGCTTTTGGGCTAAAACTAAACCCATTCATGGTCTTAAACATTACCCCAAAGATGCAGCAAACCTTTTTAATGATTAGCACAACTTTTCTTCTCAACCTGTTTTTATGCGGGCACAAACACAGTCTAGCCAAATGTCATGCTAAATTTTGTTTTCCCTGTTCCATTTTGATGGTTAGAGTTGATACTGCCATTGCACAACAGGAGGTTTGTCATTAACAATCCACGCATAGCACTTTTTGGACCAACATTTTGTTTGTGTTAATGCCTCCTATTAATGAGAAGCAATAACTTGAGACACCGGTGCAAAAATTTCACTCAACTGATTCATTCATTTGTAGCTAATAATAATGACAAATCATTTCAAGCTACCAGTGACATGGCTATAAATGTTGTCCATTAATATTATATTAGGTAATATTCTTATATTAGATAATATAATACATTTGAATATTATATAATATAATATCTTTTAGATTGTGTTCTCTGAGGACAACCTGTCAGTATATAATTAATCAGTACTAACAATCTAAGAGTTTTTTTTTTTTAACTATTCTTGTTATTATTAATTTCCATTGGGATTTATTATAAAAATAGTCAAATTATTGAATTAAGTAAACAGAGTAAAAATGATAAAATAATAAATACATGTATAGAACAGAAAAGTCATTTTGTTTTTCTCACCATCTCTACTAGTAACGGACACCTTGGGAAAACAGACGCCCAGTGGGGAAAAGGTGATTTGATTGTATACGCTATAGACTAATAATGCTTGGTGTTCTTGAGCGCTCCAATCTTGCGCATTTTTATAACATACGGATCAGTAAATCTGCAGGATACCTGCTATACCCGTCTGCTACGGGGCCAAACTGTGGCTGTAAAAATAGGGCTGTTAACGACTACATTTCTTCCATTTTGCTTTGATAAACACTTCGTAGACGTATAAAGCATACAGACCTTAGAACACATTATAAAGTAATATCTTGATGCAGTTTGATTTACTAAGATATTTAACAAGTTCTACTTTTGACAGTAGACGGTCTATGATCAATCCAGTGCCTAAGAAATCTGGAGTTTCTACACTGTTATTGCCTTATCCATGTCATGCGTGAAACTTTTTAGAATATTCCCTAAAACATAACTTTTTACTGTGAGAAAGGGAAAAAAAGCCAGCCATCTGTAGTGATGATCCTACCTGCAGCTAATCTCAGATTTCATACAAGACACTCGGTGTGAGAGAGCAACAGCTGTCTGGATGATTGCTGTCGCCTCGGAGAGACGAGACCTCAAGACTTCAGCTGGAAGGCTTTAAAGAAGCCCAAAAGGAACTAAACCTACACAGTTCTGTGGAAATACTAGTTAGGTTCTCAAGGTAAGTAAGAACTCTACTCGTGTCTTTTCCTATTTGGTGATGCACACTGTCTCAATTAAGATGGAAGGGTAACCAGTTCACTTCCCCAGACTTTTAGCTTGATGTGTTCTTGCTCATTTTTCAGATTTTTGTGTTTGTTTTTCTGCATTGCTGTGTGCATGAGACTTGCTGTGAAACATTTTCTTCAATCTGGTGACTTTCATTAATTCTCATTCTTAATCAGGGTTGTTAAGTTTAGTTGTATTTATAAGATTCTTTCGGTTACAGCCCTGTGATCAGTCAGATGACAGGTTGACAGTAAAAGGTTTAGTCCTCTGCTTAGTCTGAAAAGGGCAGAGTATATTTATATAATTCTGCATGGAAAGGTTTATTTTGGGTTATATCCTGCATATATGTAGTGAAAACCATTTTAATAGAGTATAGAGTAGGAAAGTAAATGGATTGCATTTGAAGAAGATTAAAATATCTGATCCATCGTTTGGATAAATATGTCTAAAATGGCATGAGTTATTGGTTTTTGCTCTTTCTCATAAACACACCAATATTTCCCACTGACTTTCTCTACAAGGTTTCTAAAGTGTGATGGCCCACAAAAACAACATACTTCGCTTTAGACCTCAAATCTTCTCAAATGCAGCTTTTAATCCATTGTTTCAGCCAGAGTATGTCCAATGCTAGCTGCAGTGCTGCTCTTTTTCCCACCAGCCGGGGGTTGGGGTGGGTGGTTGGGGTTAAATATAGTTTGTGTCTTCATTTCAAGGCTTGCATGATGATGCTGGAAGTGCTGGGTTGCACCACATCGTTCCTCCACTGTTAATCCACGTTGCCTGAATCCATGGTGTAGGATGATGGTCCTGGGGCACTTGTATAAATATCGGGCTTCGCTTAACCCTCACCTCCCTCTTGCTCAGAATGAGAGCTAAACTATATTGGGACACCTGTCCTTTACATCAGCAGGGACTTTACATAGAGTTTAATGTGGAGTTGGTACCCCTTTGTAACTATAACAGCTTCCATTTCTGTGGGAATTTGTGCCCATTCATTCTGGTGAGTATTTATAAGGTCAGACACTGGTGTTGGATGAGAAGGCCTGGCTCACAATCTCTGTTCCAGTTCATCCCAAATATATTGGATGGGGTTGAGGTCAGGGCTCTGTGTGGGCCAGTCATGTTTTTGCACACTGAACTCATCCAGCCATGTCTTTATTGAGCTTGCTGTGTGCACTGGGGCACAGTCATGCTGGAATAGAAAAGTTTCTTCCCCAAACTGGGCCCACAAAGTTGCAAGCATGGCGTTGTCTAAAACGTCTTGGCATGCTGAAGCATTAAGATTGTCCTTCAGTGGGAGTAAGGGGTCTAGCCCAAAACCCTGAAGAACATGAGTGTCCCAATATCTTTGTCTATATAGTGTATCATCAAGACTTTTTATCCATAATCTGACCAATTTGTACTGCACTCTAACACACTTAAGTGGAATGCAGCACATTGTTACCCTTGGTTTTGTAAGCAAGTATGACATACGGAATTTGAAGACCATTTTCTTTTGGCTCTGAGGTCCTCTTTCTGTCTTGACTGTATGCTGATTGTTCTGCTGTTTATGATCATTGTTTTAATACATCTGTGGTCATCTCCAGTAATATGTGGGCTTTTTCTGTTATCGGTGAAAGAGTGTTATTTTGCCATAGCAGCGATTCACTTAATTGAGTGGTCAAGTGTGTCAAGAGGCTGGGATAGATCTAGTTCATTAAATGTATGTATACCATGTTTGCATGCATGGTGATGGGCTTTGCAGTGTGTGCCCTCCTCTCTTGGTACAAGATGTGTGTGCGTATGTGTGTGTTGTGTTGAGCATCACATGTTCTTGGACTGAGAAGGTGTTGGTTTTAAATTTCTTTCACTGGGGACACCATGTGATCGCTTGGTGAGCCTCTGTTTCTCTCTCTCTGCCTAATGTGGGCAAAAGGTGAAATAAACTGTAGAAAACACACAAAGGATCAAAATCTAATTCTTGGGACGACCAAAAGACTTTCCATGTCCAAGCTTTGCGCTGGTAACAGGCTTATTCAGTCGCTATGTTGTGGTGACATGGAATGCTGTGATTGCATTCCTGTTCAGTTATGCTCACATTACCTTCAGTATCATATTAAACATCAATTAAGCAAGTATAATGGACATGCACTGGGGGTATCAGCATGCATAAACTATATGGACAAAAGTATCAGGACACTTGACCATTGCACCAACACGGTTTAATAACATACAACAGGGAGCTTCAAATACATAGACTTGAATATGAAGTTGGTACCCCCCTTTGTAACTATTACAGCTTCCTCTCTTGGAAGGCTTTCCACAAGATTTTGTAGTTTTTGTGGGAATTTGTGCACACAATCTCCATCACAGTTTATCGGAAAGTTGTTGGATGGGGTTGAGGTCAGGGCTTTGTATGGGCCTGTCAAGTTCTTTCTCACCGAACTGATTCAACTATTTCTTTATGGGCCTGTTTTGTGCACTGAGGCCCAGTCATGCTGGAATAGAAAAGTTGGAAGCCTGGGATTGTCCTAGATTGCCCTTCACTGGAAATAAGGTGTTTAGTTCAAACCCTGGAAAACAGTACTTTTACAACAAACAGTCCCAATACTTTTGTCCATATAATGTATGAGTCAAATGGGTTTTTAATACAATTTTGGAAACCGAGGCCTTTTTAGAAAGCCCTGAACACTATCACAGATGGTTAAGATTCAGAAACAGCTCATTTTAAATGATTTTTCTCAAAAACAGTTCATTTGTATTCTTTTAAATGGGGGATAATATAAGGAGAACATATCTAGTTTACACAAAACCAGCCTGTTTATATTCTGAAGGACAAAGAGGGGTTGGAAAAATGGAAAAATTAATTAGGACATTAGCGGATCCCAGAAAAAATGCAGTTCAAATGTAGATAAAGGGTCCTTTTAAATTGTAGGATATGACCATTTAAGAACCCCCTGCTCACTTTAAAGTCACTGTTTTGTATCATTTCATTCAATCTTCTTGTCCATCTTTATGTAGAACTTACCATGCACTTTCCTTCAGGGCTTCTGAAGGAGTTAGTAATGGGGAGCTCTGATACATGATCTAATGTTGGGGTGGATGAAGTTTCCAAATTGTAAGTTACACTGGATGCATGTTCAGAAAGGATTTGCTGTTTGAGTGCTGAGCTCTAGCACAAGATATATTTCAGCCATCTGACAATACTGTTTAAACCAAGAATACTATCATTAGCTTTTATGATGGAAAAAAAACTAGGGCTAAAACTGACTGCTTATACATTTTGTTTTAAAAAAAGTGTTGCAAAACAATTGCAGTATCAAACTGGCAAGCAAATATAACCACATCAACAGTGTGGCGTTTTATTAAAATCCTGATGAACACGGAAGCGTAGTGATTGCTGTAAGTTCAGCCATCATATATTACAAAGCCATAAATGAAAATGTTGTGAGCAATAACAATACCAGTAAAAACATCACTGATGCTATCAGCTGAAATGATTTTATATTTAACATTTTAATCCAGACACCAATAGTTTTAGTTAAAAAGTGCTGTGGTGTCTGAAATTGTCAGAACAAATGTATTTATTGTTTGATTTACTTCTTTACATAAGTTGAGACAGAATTTGAACAATGCTTGCAAGGCAAGGTAGGCTGTGCAACAATAATGCAACCTTACTTCAGGACACTTTCAAACATTTTCATAAAACAAGATGACTAGTTAGAATGAGCAAAAAGAAACAATAGTGCCACATTTTGTTAACTGAGTTACTCTAAATACACTAAATGATGTTCTCTTTATTACGAATGTTGCTGATCAGTGGTCTAGAAGTGCTGATGATATCCACAATATCCACAGAAAACATGAATCAACCATGGCATTAAAACCCCCTGTCTAATACTGTGTAGGTCCCCCACATGTCTCAAACAGTTTTGAGCTGACTGGTATTTGCACTTAGACGTCAACAGCTGATCTTTTAAGTCCTGTAAGTTGCCAGGTGGAGCCCCCATGGTTTAAATTTGTGTGTTTAGCTCCGATGCTCAATCAGACTGGGCATCTCACAAATGCATTTCAAAGATGCTTGATCAGACTGAGCAATTTGTAGGTTAAGTCATTATGTGAACTCTGAGCTGCTGGTGCCCAAGCCAATCATCTTGTTTCACAAAACACTCTTAAATAATGTTTGCAGTTTGGCAGAGTGCGTCATCTTCCTGAAAGAGGCGACTGCTGTTAGGTAATACAGCTTCCTCGAAAGGGTGTACTTGGGCTGCAGCACTGTTCAGCTAGGTGATGCATGTCCAAGTAACATCAGAATAAATAAGGACTACCAGCAGATTATTGCCCAGAGCATCACACGTGCCTTCTTTCCATAGTCTATCCTGGTGCCACCACTTCCCCAGGTAAGCAACAGACATGCACTTGATGTAAAAGAATTGCCTTAGTTTAAAAAATTAATGGATTTGCTCCCCCCCACCCCTAGTCAATTACTCCCGCACCCCACATGACTCTTCAAACCCGGTTCCATTGCCCCATGCCAAATCTGTAAAGAAAAAAACTCACTCACTCACTGTAGGTACCTTCAGTGGTGGTCAGGGGTTAGCATGGGCACTTAGACAGGTCTGCAACTGCACAGCCCCATACAAAACCTGATGTGATTGACTGAGTGTTCTGACCTCTTTCTTCAATATCTAGCCTGAACTTCTCTGGTTTGCTGGTTGTCCTTCCTTGGAGTATTTTAGGTACTAACTGCTACATACTAATAACACCCTACAAGAAATTTTGGAGATGCTCTGACCCAGTAATTTTGGACATCACCATCTGGCCCTAGTCAAAGTCACTCAGGTCCTCATGCTTAAACATTTTTGTTGATTGTTACCTTGCTGGCTAAGACATCCCACCCCAATTACATGTGCCAATTTAAGTAGATAATCAGTGCAATTCACCTGTCAGTGGTTGTATTGACTGATAACTGATAACTGTAAATGTTCCAGTCTTTCTGGCACTTAAATATAACCACAGTAAATGGTGGCACAAAGATCATACTCAATGTCACCATGCCACTCAAATAAAACTCGTTTATTTGGCTATAAGCACTTTGACAGTAAATAAGTCATGAACCACTGCTGAGGTCATGTTGTAGCATTTAAGTGAAAAAGATGTGGTTTCTCTCAATTGCTGAACCTAAGCTACTTTTTCATCTCTTTGTTTTCCTCCCTTTTTGGTCAAGGCTTGTTTAAAGTCTTTAAACTTGGATGTTGGTATATACAACTTTAGCTGTTCTGCCCTAAAATTCTGCTCTAAAATTGCTTGAATAACTTTGAATAGTAATCAACGTACTTCATTTTTTTCCCTTTGAAATGACACTAGCCTTACTTACTATAAACATTATTGTTGTGTGACACCAACACCAGCAAAGAAGCTGCATCACCCAACACTAAAGAAACTCAGGGTCTTCTCCATAATCCAGAATGTGGGCCATGTTGATAAAACAATTTATATACTGCAATAAATGTAGGAGTGTGAACACTGACCCTAAAAGCCCTAAGGCGATGTATCAAAGATCACATTTCGTTTTCAGCAAGAGCAGCAAGTTATGTCTCTGTTACCCCATTTAATACCGTTAAGTGGAATGTTACTGGTCAGAGTGGAATGCTGTCTTTCATTGACTTGTCGGGGGCTGGTAAGGATTAGCTCTATATCTTAATTCATAGCTTTCTTCTGTAGTAGTAGTCTAATGTTTTCCTTTCCTTGAATAGAAGAGAGTCTTAAGAA
The DNA here is from genome assembly GCA_037577145.1 of Brachypetersius gabonensis. Lineage (NCBI taxonomy): Eukaryota > Metazoa > Chordata > Actinopteri > Characiformes > Alestidae > Brachypetersius > Brachypetersius gabonensis. The sequence goes on along the minus strand of JBBJLR010000111.1, from coordinate 27,074,533 downwards.
GTACAACCTCATGCTTGAGCCCTGTTGTGCTCGAAGGTCTCAGGCTAATAGTATGACACCAACATCATCATAGTTTCTCTCTGTGACTCCTGGCAGCAAGTATTTGTGTGGGACAAATCGATGGAGCTATACATTTTATCATGTCATCAAACATTATAAGTGACTTGACCTTGTCCAGTAAATGAGGGTAGTGGCATCTCCAGTGCTGACTAGTTTTCATTCAGCAAATTGGCCTATATGTGATGTGCAACTGTAAGTATCTCTAACAGTTCAATTTGCAAATAAATCACGTTCCTAAAACTATGAACTCAACAATGAATTGGCAGTTCTTGTAGTGACTCTCAAGGTTCCTTTCAGGCCACTTATCAGAAATCATGGTCTTACTGATTTATTGAGGACCCGACATTGATGGATAGCCTGACACAATGCAGTCAGGAAATGCTTCTCATAAGCCCCTGAAAGTATTAATCCACTTGCAGGATGTGTATTTTAAGTCGTGTAAGGAGAATGGAGCCCCCAACCCGGCAGAAGCTCTTAAAACGCAATAAGGGGGTGGTGTTCCTATCCTGTGGGGTAAAGTGGACCTGGATGCCTTCATAACAGGCCCACCCAGAAAGGCATGGTGAAGTCTAATAGTGGTGGGAAAATGGCAGAGTATCTTTCATGCTTGGCACACACTTCTGAAACAGCGATGGTAGACGGACTGAGGGAAGGGACTCCGGGCTGGGCGGGGGGTTGAGGGTTGGCTTTGATGTGTAGGATGAGAATGGGAGTATTTCTCTGTCAGGAGTTGACAGGTTTTTAAATTTTTTTGTTTCTGGGCAGTGGGGGTGTGGAATATTGGTTGCCCTGCTCATACCTTTGTGCTGTTGTGCATGTGAGGCGTGTGGATGAGTCGAGTTGGCATGCTGACCTGTTTATTGGTGAGATTTGAAGTAGAGAGCGAAGGCTGGAATGAGCGGAGTCATCGCACTTCTGTAACTCGATGCCCAACTGTGATGGCCCACAGCAGCTGGGCAGCCACCGTTTCAGTCTGTAGATGTGTGTATGTGCTTGAGTGTGTGCGTGGGTTTGTGTGTATACGAGAGAAACGAGGCGTGTGTCCGCACACTCCCAGCCCTACGTGCCCTCTGCACTGGGCTGAGGCCCCTTAAAGAAACACTGAATCCTTCTGCGTGAGTGGAAGGACGTGTGAGACTTTGGACCACAGATCTCAGGTCATGTACATGTATGCCTGCCAATGATAGACTGTTACGTCTTCAACGCTCACTGTCCCAGCAGGAACAACATATTCCCTTCCCTTTTGGTTTTCACATGCACATATTTTAGTTTTCTTTTATTGCTCCAGTAAACTGTACATATATACCTCCCAAGCAGATGCAAACATTTGTCTTGCTGTCAGTACTATGAATTTAAAAAGGGAGATGCTAGTAGTATCTCTTTTTCTTTCTTTAGGGAATAGTATCTCTTTAGGGAGATACTATGAATTTAAAAGTGCAGTATATGAAACCAAACTTTGATGGCCTTGCTTAATGTCAGTACATATTTATTTTGTGGACATGGATTAAGGCTAGTCTTGGCCATGAAGGATGGCATTCTTTAGGATACATACTAGATATTCAGAAAATACGGATAGTTTCTGAAAAAACGTGCATCACAACATTTTGACCAAGTGTACTAGCAGTGCCACTTTTAAATACATCTATAAAAAAAACTCTGGCCATACAAATTTTTAATCATCATATTATATACCAGTACTGAACTAAAACTGCTTAATCCAAAAGTATTTGTTTACTGCTAATAATATCTCACAGCATTCTCAGAAAAGCAACATAATCATGTATAACATGATCGCTCTAAAATATTGCCATATTGCCCAGCTTTACATGACATCTACAGATCTTTCCAAGCAACTGACAAATATATATGTTAACACTGATAATGGCTCGATTGAAGAAGCGTCAGTTGTCGTAACACCTTCTGGGGTGAAATTAAATCCGAATTGACTCTGAAGGACGCAAAGTGTCCTTTAAGACACCTGACGCTTGTTAACTAAGCCTTAATTAAATGTTAATGTTTATGTCATTTGTCATAAAAGGCTTATGTAGGTGTCGAGTTTAGTTTAATCAGTAAAGGCAAGTTTTTAGATGTAGGGAATATTCAGTACAGAAAAGTTCTGAGATTTTTGAGAATACTGTCTAAGCATTTAGCATTGACTCTATTCGTGTTTAACACAGTTAATACAAAACCTCTCAGCACGCTGGCAGCCTGTCACATAAGCTCAGCGTCTCTGGTTCTGAGGGGCCTCGGAGGTTGCCGTTGGTTAGGGGTCTTGAGGAGGGGTATGTATAAATGTATACTATGTGAGCTGGCCTGAATGGCTGTGTCTGTTAAGCTAATAAGTAATCTGATGTACAGGAGTAATGTCAGAATCTCATTCGTACTGTGAGAAAGTGTACTAATTCAGCCCCTGAGCCTGCCCGCCTTCCCCTGTAATTCATCATTATCTTGACACTTTTATATTGGTCTCAGATCTCAAAGACCAGAGTGAGGAGATTTGATGCACTGGGGCTGATTGTGGTGAGCGTCTTAGAAGAAAGACAAGCAGGATGAGTCAGAATATGATGTCTCCCTGCCACCTAGTATGGGTGCATTGGCGTGATTTATTTTAAAAAAATTATAATTTGTATTTAAAGACACTAATAAAACACTAATAATAATAATAAAGTCCATATGCATGTCTTTTTTTTTTATTCGCATTTATTTTTTTGCTCATATTGTGGTGTTAAACAGCTGTAGCTGCAGATATACACTGCTCACAAAAATTAAAGGAACACTTTAAAGAAACACATTAGATACATCAGATCTCAATATGAAGTTG
>JBBJLR010000111.1:27057360-27070574 GCA_037577145.1 Brachypetersius gabonensis | reverse complement strand
TCAGACAGGTTTAATTGATTTCATGCCAGGCCCAATAAAAAAAGTGTTCCTTTAATTTTTGTGAGCAGTGTATATTATATGGGCAAAAATATTTGGATAGTGTTTTTCATAGTTTGGACTAGGCCCCTTACTTCCAGTGAAGGGCTTAATCTTACTGCTTCAGCAGATCAAGACATTTAGACAACCTTTTCTATTCCAGCATGACTATGCTCCAGTGCAAGCTCCGTAAAGACATGGTTGGATGAGTTCAGTGTGGAAGAACACAGAGAGCCCCAACCTCAACCCCATCCAACACCTTTAGGATGAACTGGACTGCAGATTGCGAGCCAGGCCTTCTCATCAGTGCCTGACCTCATAAATGCTCTACAGAATGAATGGGCACCCGTTCCCACTGAAACCCCAAAATCTTGTGGGCAGTTGTATCTGCCAACTCTATATTAAAACCTATGTATTTGAATGCAATGTCATTAAAGTGTTGGTGTAATGCTCAAGCATCCCAATACTTTTAGTCCATATAATGTATGTTGCAAATATTTTCAGCTTAAATGATTTCATTAAGCTTAAGTGAATCACTTCTCCTATTTCAGACTCTCACATATGTACTTGGTGTTATAAAAAAGGCCAATAAAATTGTTTCTGTTAAAGTGTGACCCCTACTGTCAGAGATATTTTCTTCTTTTGTTTTCTGCAGGTAATTATAACAGACAAATGTCTGAACTGACCATCCAAGTATTATAAATTTGCATTATCAGAATGATATAATAGTTAATGCCAGAAGAATTTGAGTGCAGCTACTAAGTTTTCAGAAGCCCACCGGGTATCTGGAAGTTATGTTTTGTAGCATGTCAGTAACCATACACTTTACTAATCTGTGTCTGTGTGCATGTGTGTACATGTGCGTGTGTGTGTGTGCGTGCTTAAAAAAATGGGGGGCTTCAGACCCCCCAAAATAGACCTAATGATGCCCATGGTTACTGTTTAATGATTCTATTACTGATTAAAATGTCTCCTTTGATATTTTGGCACATTATATTTCATGTTTGATTTAATTAAACTCAGCAATTAACAAGAAACTGTGCACAAAATCTGTAGATGCATTAAAATAATATTTGTGTTGCCTGTAGAGGATATGTGCTTATTTTCACTTTGAAAATTACCAAAACATATCATTTGACTCAAACATACACTCAAACATATTAGGAATGGTTTTATGACGTTTGAGAAATAAATATGTAGAAAAAAGCTATGGATACCAAATAGATGTAGATCCTACTCACCTTGTAGTCTTTACATTTATATTGCTGTTATATTGTTATATTGCTGTGAAGAACATTAGTGAGGTCAGGTACTGATGCTGGATGAGTAATTCTGCACTAAAAACAATGCTGCTCCAACTCATCCCGAAGGTGCTGAATGGAGCTCCTTGAGCTCCTAGCCTATGCTCTGCTTGATCTTAGGCTTGTGCACGCTGCGCCACAGCGTTCTGTTCTACTGGTCATTGCTTCTCTACAGAGATCATAAATGTCGTGGTGAAGTATGCTGCATGTTTGTTTCATGTATAGTGAGTCATTTTTTGTCCCTCTCTCAGCTCACGATAGAGATTCCCCGGTGAGGTGGTCTCTCTTCGCGATGCGAAGATGGCAAGCCTGGTCCCTCCCACAGGTACCAAAGCGTTCCGCCGCTTCACCCCGGACTCACTAAAGGAGATTGAAAGGCTCATTGAAGAGAAGAAGAGTGAGAAAGAAGTAGAGGATGGGTTGCCAGAGCCAAGCGCACCTAGCAGTGACCTGGAGGCGGGGAAGGCTCTGCCCATGATCTATGGAGACCCACCAGGCGATCTGCTCAACACCCCTCTAGAGGACTTAGACCCCTTCTACAAAGCACAAAAAGTTAGTTTCAAGGCTAGGTTGAATTCCTTTTGCAAATAATTGTATTCTGATGCTCGTATATCTTTTATCAGGCTGCTTCTGTTCATTGAAATGTGTTGTCGTTTTTCAGACTTTTATTGTAATTAGCAAAGGAAACACAATCTACAGGTTCAACGCGGAACCAGCCTGCTACATTCTCAGCCCATTTAACCTCATCAGAAGAGGTGCCATTAAGATTCTCATACATTCATATCCTTTTGGCATTTACACTTAATAGCTGCTTAAAAATATTTTATCTTAAGTATCCTAACCAATCATTCTGCATGTAAGTGTCACTACAATGCTCAGAATGGTCCACCAACCAAAATGTTTGTCCTCTGGTCAGAGACCGGTCAGTGATGAAGGAGTTAGATGGGGTGGATTAACTGTGTTTTATTATGTACTTGGTTTCGATAGTGATTTTGCATTTTTTCAGTTTTTACGTTTTGACATTCTTTTTTTTTTTGCATTTTTTCACCTTGACTCTTTATTAAGATATTCAGCATGTTGATCATGATTACTATTCTCTCCAACTGTGTATTCATGACCATGAGCAATCCTCCAGCCTGGAGTAAAACTGTGGAGTAAGTACTGTTTATTAATGCATCTCTCAGTGCACTATTAGATAGGTAACAGGATTATTTCCTTCACCATTGCTTGTGTCATTGTGTAATTTTAAGTCTTAGGCTTACTATTATGGGGGACATGTTTTCTTGTAGACTATTAAACATAGTAAGTCGCTCTGGATAAGAGCATCCCTCAAATGCTGATAATGTAAATGTAAATACTTGTTGTGATCATATTTGGTCACACTTTACAAAAAGGCAGCATTGTAAAGCTACTTGACACACAAAGCTTAACTTACTTGCCATAACCTTTATAAACTTATTCCAACAGACATTTTTTGTCATAACGACTGCTTTTAATTACTTTAAGAGCCCCTGAATGTATAGTAGCTAAATAAATCTATATGAAAGTAGTTTCATGTAAGTTGCTGTGAAAGGCTTAACCTTATAATCACTGCCCCACAGTGAAGTAAATTCAAATCTAATTTACACAATTTTCCTTTCAACCTAATTGTACTAAAATTGTGTCAATTAGATTTGACTATACTTCACTGTGAGGCAGTGATTATTCGGTTTTCTTCAAACCATCACTCAGCATTGCATTAAATATGCTTTGTTTGCTGTTTTTTACCCAAAATATATGCTTAAAATCTCTACTGCTGAGACATATTTGCTAATAGTGCTATTCTTTCTTTTGTTTCTAGATATGTTTTTACCGGTATATATACCTTTGAAGCGACAGTCAAAGTGTTGTCGAGGGGTTTCTGTATTGGAAGTTTTACATTCCTTCGTGATCCATGGAATTGGCTGGATTTCATGGTGATCAGCATGGCGTGAGTATTCCACAGTTTTTAAGCCTAGTCGGTTTTCTTTATCTGATTAATGACGGGTGATGGACACTATAAGGACAAAAGTATTGGCACACACCTGTTTTTCTGGGGTGGGCCTAGGCCTGTTACTCCCAGTGAAGGGCAATCTCAATGTTTCAGCATACCAACCCATTTGGATCAACTCCATATTAACGGCTATGCATTTGAAGGCAATGTTATTAAAATCTCTGGTGTTGTAATGGTCAGGTGTCCCAATATTTTTGTCCATATAATGTATATAAACTGTAACTGTAGTTCATACTGGATTCACCTCAGGCTCGTGCTTGGAAATGATTTGATTTCTCTTGAGAATTTAGATTCAGTCTTTTGTGCTGTTTTGTAATTAATACTGCTTATATTTAATGGGTAGTTACACTATTCAGGCACCTTCTCAATGACAGCCAGCTAACACTGCCATTTGGCTGAGGTGGTGGACGGGTCTATATATAGCAACCATTAAAACATATCATTTACGTTAGGAACGACTCCATTTCAGTGCAACGGAGCACCCAGTAAAAGAAAATACCAAGAACAAAACAGCACACTTTGAGGTGCAAATTTTAATTGCTAAGTTGTGCTGACTGGGTTTGAGGCGATTTGCGAAAAGATGTAGTACGACAGCTACTCATGCAAATGTTTTCCAGAATTAAGTTATTATAAGGGAGTTTGAGCACTGACAGCCTCTACTCTACGTGAAAGACTTTACACTAAAAGCTGGAACACTGCGTGAGGATTTGATTGCATTCAGAGCATTAGTGAGGTCAAGTACAAAGACAGGATGGTTAGTTCCGGGTGACAGATACCACATATTAGTTTCAAACATCCATCCATCTCTAATTTTTCTTCGTTAGGGTTGGGGTTAAGGTTAGGGTTCAGGTTAGGTTTAGATTTAGGGTTAGGGTTCGGGTTAAGTTTATATTAAGGGTTGGGGTTGGATTGGGGTGGGGTAAGGGTTGGAGTTGGGGTTTGGTTAGGGTTTGGTTGGGTTGGGGGTTGGGTTGGTGTGGGCTAAGGGTTGGGGTTGGGCTTGTGTGATAAGGGTGTTGGGCTTGGGGTTAGGTTTTAAAGCTGGTTATTAATGCCCCTAATTATTCTATTATCCCTAATTATGTTGTATTTGCCTCGTCGGTCTCTCACTTTGCCAAATTTTTGTGTACTCTGCTTTTAGGTACATCACAGAGTTTGTTGATCTTGGCAATGTGTCAGCACTTAGGACGTTCCGTGTACTCAGAGCTCTCAAAACAATTACTGTTATTCCTGGTATGTTCCATATCTGCAGTTCATTGGATTATTGAAAAAAATACTGTGTCGTTCTCTCATTTTCATCGTATCACTCTTTCCCTCCAAGGTCTAAAGACTATCGTTGGAGCTCTGATCCAGTCAGTTAAGAAGATGGTCGATGTGATGATTCTGACTGTCTTTGCTCTGGCTGTATTTGCCCTCATTGGCCTGCAGCTGTTCATGGGGAACCTGCGCCATAAGTGCATACGGTGGCCCATCTCCAACAGCACCATGGAGGAGTACAGCACCCCCCTGGGTGACAACACCACCTTCGTCAACAGCACTTTTGACTTCAAAGCCTACGTTGAAAACGAAGGTGACTTCAGGTTCAGAACAGTTTAGTTATCAAAAGCATCCCTTTCAATGAGTTTTACTGCACTCTGTCTTGTTATATCTACATGCCTCTTTTTCTGCAGAAAACCAGTACTTTCTGGAAGGAAGCCTGGATGCCTTACTGTGTGGCAACAGTTCTGATGCTGGGTATGTTGTCCATCTAATGTAGATTTTTTCATGGTAAAATCTGTAAGTTGATTTAACCCTCAGAACTCCGAGCATATTTGTAGAAATATGATTTCAACAAATCTAAACGGTGTAAAAAAGTCTGAAACTTACGTCTGCTCTTTCACGCTACACACCGCCGCTCTCTGGGGTTGCCCCACTCGTCTCTGCTGCTGGTGTTCTAAGGGATAAACAATAAAGTATATGTGTTTTACCAGTAAGATATAAAATAATTAATATACATGGAAGGGAGAGAATGTATTTTAAAGATAAAGAACAGTGGGTAAGGCTAGATCAGTGCTATGATTTTTAATAACTGCTGTTTTGACAGAAAGTGCCCAGAAAGTTACACCTGTATGAAAGCTGGGAGGAACCCAAACTACGGCTACACCAGCTACGACTCCTTCGGCTGGGCCTTCCTCGCCCTCTTCAGGCTCATGACTCAGGACTACTGGGAGAACCTGTTTCAGCTGGTAGGCAAATTATTTGAAACAATCTGTCTGATAGAATATTTATGGTATTTTGTGATATTTAAGGTATTTTGTGATATTTTGTGAGTTTAAAATGATTTTACTGGGTGAATCAATTTGCATTTTTTGTGTAGACAAAACCCGAAATCATTCAGCCTCGCCCCTCTGTTCAACAAACCAAAATTGCTTGCAGCTCACTCCCCACCCTTAACAAAACTTGCCTTTACAAAAAAAGCCTGCTGCTACACCAAACCTCTTGATTCACAGGAAACATGGAAAAAAAAACAAAACTGGATGAACAGCTCTTTGCTTCTACTGTGGATCTCTTAGTATATCCCTCATATTTCTTCTTAGACTCTGCGTGCTGCTGGGAAGACATATATGCTCTTCTTTGTGGTGATCATATTCCTGGGATCCTTCTACCTCATTAACTTGATCCTGGCTGTAGTTGCCATGGCATATGATGAACAGAACGAGGCCACGCTTGCTGAGGCCCGCGAAAAGGAGGAAGAGTTTCAGAGAATGCTGGAGCAACTCAAGAACCAAGAGCTGCAGGTCAGGTGACTGCAGACACTCAGAGGACTTTTGAGTGACACACTGGGCATAATGACTTTTAATAATGTCTTTATAGTCTTACTCTTGGTCTTCCAGAGCATCTGCTCTATATGCAGTGCTTTCCTGTGGAGATGATATAAGCTGTGTGTGTGCATTTGTGTCATACATAGTCATTCAATACAAAAAAATCGATTTATGTGACCATCATCTTGTCTGAAAACGCTGGTCCTTAGTATGTGTCTACACTGCCAACCTTATAGCAAGGCACCCGCTCTCAGTCTCTCAAACTAAAGAACCGTTATGCTTATTTTCAGATGCAAACTGGCAGTAAGGCATCTTTAGCCAGCCTCACCTCTCAAAGCCAAGGGCCAGAAGATGAGGGTGATGTTATAAAAGACTGCAACGGCAGGATTGTCCCCCGTCTTGTCATCAGAGCACCAACTATCAGGGAGGTAAGACCTGGCTTTTGTTACTTTCATGTAGCTTCAGATTTGGTATGTCCTCATTACTTGAACTTTGAATTACACAGTTAAGCTTTGTTAGATGATACAACCAACAGGACCCATACAGGACAAAAGTGTTAACCTTTTCTGTCTAAAATAACAAAGGCATTTTATCTTTAGCACATGTTTAAGTGCTTTTTTGTGAATGGATGCTGAATATTGGATGCTTTCCCCTTTGCTGCTACTGTTTTTAATTTTTAATGAGGAGTTTTATTCACTATGACTCACTGCATTTGTGAAATCAGTGTTTTATCTCTTTCTCTCTCTTCATACATATAAAGTAGCATGATGACGTATATATCTTTCTGATTTACCTGTATTTACAGCTTTATTAGGCTAAATGTGGGGCTTATACATCTAATACTAATTTGTATCACTCAGATGTCAGCACCTACAACGTGATGTTTGGGTGTTTAACATGTAGTCTTTTTCTGAATAGCAATACATTTACTGACAAATATTCCTTAAAATTGCCTCCATTAGTAGAACAATATCTTGGCAACTACAATTTTTATAAGAGAATTTGAAAAATTTAAGCCTAAAAACTTGATTGAATATGTAGATAAATATACATCCCACAAGAGGAAACGTGGGTACTGGAAGAATAGCCATAAATGTAAAAAAATGTTTGTTGTTGCATTTAAAATATATTGTCGGTGCTATTTTTAAGCCTTTATTAATTGCTTTACTCTACAGCCAGCACCAGAGAGTGACAAGAGTGACAGCAAGTCCATTTCCTCCAAGCATAGCATGATTTACCTGGAGCAGCCTGGACTGACCACTAAAACAGGCAGCCAGCTCAGCGTCCTCACCACAGCCATGGATGGTACCACTGAAGAGCAAGACCCTCAGGCTTGCTCTGTTTCTACCTGCACTTTTGCTTCCACTCCTCCTAATGTTTGGTGTCAACTATATGTTTTGTGATTTCGTTTTTAGACATTATCAGTGATTGGTTTGGTTTTTGAGGTGAAGTAGTACTCTTTGCCACCACTGAGTGGAGCAGGCATTTCTTCATCACTGAGATGGACACACACACGCTGTCATTTGAATGGCTGTTTTATTGAGTGTGTGTGTGAGTGTGTGTGAGTGTGTGTGTGTGAGTGTGTTTGTATGTGTGTGGTTGTGGTCTCGGGTGTGTGTGTGGTTGTGGCCTCGGGTGTGTGAGTGTGTGTGTGTGTGTGTGTGTGTGTGTGTGTATGCATGCGTGCGTGAGATGTGTGAAGTCCCAGCAGTTAGATTTGAAACACGCTGGGCTTAAGCAGTCAGAAGAGTGGGACTGCACTCTAACCTGAAGTGTAATTGCTGAGATTAGTGTGTGCTGATTAAAAATCTGTCCCTTCACTAAGTGTGTATTGTCTGGAGTTCAGAGCATGGGAGGAGAGGTCAAGCATATTGTATGGGGATAAAGCCCTGTTGACATGCCCTGGAGGGTGCTAAGCTTCAGGCTATTTCAGCGCCAAGGAGACCGAGTTTAGACGCGGCTGTTTTCTATTCTGTTCTTGTTGGCCACCGGGTACTTTAACAAGGATTTTAGCAAATGACTTCATATAAACACACTTACAGGGGCAGAAAATGTTGGAGTGATTGTAGTTCGTTACTATTATTTAGGACAATTTGTACTTATTTTGTGAGTAACAATATTTACGCCTTGTCAATTTTTAAAATCTTTCTCTTGCAAATTTCATGTCCATGCAAATGCCCACCTAACAGCCCCCCTAAAAATGTACCTCTCGTAAAATTACAGGTTTTGTTTATTTCCTAATTGCAAATAAGTCAGACCATCTTTTACAGCGGGGGTTCCGAATTCCAGTCCTGGAGACTGCATGCTCCACTTTTAATTTTTGCTACTTTCCACACCTGCCTCAGGTGTGGACCGTGTTTAGTTAATGAGCTCTACTAGATGCACTTAATGAGATGTCGCACACAAATGTGCATAGTGTGGTGTTTCCAATACTGGAACTGGGAATTCCCATTCGGCACAAACTTTAATATGGCATTTTTGGGCATTTTGTTCTGCATAATTTCTGTTCATTTGAAATAAACATGTTGAAAAAATAAAATAAAGCAAAAAAACCTTTTTTTGTAGAGGCCACATTTTAATATTTAGATTTTTTCCACTATGCTAAATTCAGTATGCTAAGTTTTTTGGGGTTTTTTTTCGAAAAAGTGTTCCCTTTTCACTTTTCACAAAAACAGAACATTAGCAAACCAAACTTTTGCCTTTATGTTACTTTGGCTTCACACAAGGACCAGTACTGCAGTTCAGTTAATACTGTACACACCATCTATCACACAGAGAATATAAAATCTTTTACATGATCCGTTTTTGCGTAAGTATTTTGACTTTCACCCTTATGTTGCTCTGACTCCACACTTACACTTCGACAAACCTCTACATATTTTTTTAATTTTATGTCATGATTTTCTATTAGCTCTGAAGTCTTGTTCAGTAGTAAGACAAAGATAATGACATACTACAGGATCACATGTGTTTTGTGGGTTGAGGATTGTGAAAGAGACAGTTTCTCATCTTCTTTTCTCAGAGTTGGAGGAAGCCCAGAGACCTTGTCCTCCAGGCTGGTATAAGTTTGCTGATACCTTCTTGAAGTGGGACTGCTGTGTGCCCTGGATAGTCTTCAAGAAATGGGTACATTTTGTGGTAATGGATCCTTTTGTGGACCTGGGCATCACGATTTGCATTGTGCTCAACACACTCTTCATGGCTATGGAGCACTACCCCATGAGCCCCGAGTTTGAGCATGTGCTCACTGTCGGCAATTTGGTAGGTGATCTGTCTAGAGAGCACTTTTTATTCTCCACTATTATTGTCACAGTGTAATGTGAAACAGCACAAACCGAGTCATACGTGTCCAAATGACTATTAGAAATTCATTAATGTCTGTATCTGAAATGGAAAAATGCAAAGTGTGCACATAGTATCTGAGCATGCTTGAGCTATTATGGACTATATGAATATACCGTGTCATTTATCATATACATTCTCTTGAAAGTGATTTTTAATGACACAACAAATGAAACAATTTAATTGTGATTAAAATTACATTTGATCAATACAACAGTGAGGATTAGATGTTCATCCTAGGTATAGCTACACACATTCAATCATTTAGATCAGCTGTAGGACATGAATGTGTTATTATACACAACTTTTTGGGTGACAAGCATTTGAATGTATCTTGCACTACTGATTACAAACCATTCCTGCTTTTGACCATCAGGTGTTTACCGGCATCTTCACGGCTGAAATGGTGTTTAAGCTCATTGCCATGGACCCCTACTACTACTTCCAGGTGGGCTGGAACATCTTTGACAGCATAATTGTCACTCTCAGTCTGGTGGAGTTGGGACTGGCCAATGTCCAGGGTCTGTCTGTCCTCAGGTCCTTTCGTTTGGTAAGTCTGAACCAGAACCCTATTACAGTGTTCCCCTGCGAAGCCACAGAGTTTGCTGTCATTAGTGGGTTTTTTCTTGGAACCCAACTAATAATTGTTTGTGGAAACCCCCGCAAATGGTCTTTTTTTTTTTTTTTGCTTTTTCATGGCAATATATCATTTTCATGGATTTTAGTGCTTAAATATTAGAAAAATAATTTACTAATTTTGTAAAATCAATAAAGGAAATAATGTAAATTCAGCTAAATTTAGTCAACATACACCTGTTCATCCAACATTTCTTCTAAAATGAATGGTATTAATGGGAGAGTTTCCCCTTTTATTTACTTTATTTACTCTTTAATGTCTACAGACATTACTTAAGTTCTCTTTAACTGAGCGAAGCAGTGTGCTGCCAGGGAGCAGTGTGTTTGTAGTACCTTGCTCAAGGGTAACTCAGTGGTGCCACTGACAATCCTGAGATTTAGACCAATGATCTTCTGATCACAGGAGAAATCTCTAACCACCAAGCCACCATTTACAGCTGCAGTAAGAGCCTCTACTCTTCTGGGAAGATTTTAGAAGTTGGAACATTGCTCTTAGGATTTGATTATAGCTTTAATGAGGTTAGGTCTGATGTTGGATGATTACTTTGGACAATGCCATTCCAACTCACCCCAAATGTATTAAATGGAACATAATGGAACATCAAATGCATTTTTTTTGCAACTGAATGTTTGGGTCATCAACAGGTGCATCCTAACTGCATTCGCTGAATAGAAGGGAAACTTTGGACATATAGTGTAGCTTATGATGATTAAATTAGTTACAAACATACATTACATAGGTTCTACTGATTTGTTTGATCTGTGTTTCTCTGTGTTTTTTTTTGTCTTTTTTCTGTGTGTAATTGGTGTGTTGTTCATTTTTCTGTATGTCATTTTTGCTTTACATGTGTGCATACGTGGGTGTCTGTGTCCTTGTGTCCTTGTTGGTTGTGCTGGAGATAGCTGCGTGTCTTCAAGCTGGCCAAATCCTGGCCCACACTCAACATGCTGATCAAGATCATTGGCAACTCTGTGGGAGCTCTGGGGAACCTGACCCTTGTGCTGGCCATCATTGTGTTCATCTTCGCCGTGGTGGGCATGCAGCTCTTTGGGAAGAGCTACAAGGACTGCGTATGCAAGATTGCGCAGGACTGCGAGTTGCCCCGATGGCACATGAACGACTTCTTTCACTCCTTCCTCATCGTGTTCCGCATCCTGTGTGGCGAGTGGATTGAGACCATGTGGGACTGCATGGAGGTTGCTGGAGCAGGCATGTGCCTGGTAGTCTTCATGATGGTCATGGTCATTGGAAACCTAGTGGTGAGTACACTGGCCACAACCATCAGTTATGCAGTGTGGTGTAAAAATTGAAACTGGATACTAATATATGAGGACTAGAAATCAAAACATGCATGATTAGCGACAATTAGTGCATGTCATGTATGTCCTCTGCTGTTAATGTAAAGTTGTACATTTGTTTAATTGCTTTTATAAAACCTGCCAGACCTGTAATGGTACAATACATATAACCAGCAGTCTAACCTTTAGCCTCAAAGCAGAATGACAAATATTAGTTAATTGAAGGTGAATTATAATTTATTTACTTTTTTCTGTTTAATTTCTGAATAGAAATGTTGGGGACACCTTTGCGGGTCTTCGGAGGAGGGTTTCAATTTCAGCTGTCATTCTAACACTAGTCACTCAAATGCCATTCTAGCATTAATTGGCAACAACTGAGCTCCTAAAGTGATGTGTTGCACTTCTGGCCTGCTAACTAAGTTATTGTTAGCTCAAGCTATGCGAAGAACCTCCCAGAAATAAGGATTATGGACTGGATCTGTAGCTTGCTAGATAAGCTAATGCTTGGAAACAAATCCAAACATTTCAGAACAATTGAAACTTTTCTGTCACTCCATCACAGGTGGTTCAACCTCACTTTGTCGGATTTGAGCCATGTGTGCTTCAGTTCAGAAGCGTTCTGTGTTGAGCAGACCTGTTTGTGTGGTAGCCACGTGAATGCAAATTAGCTCTCCTCTTTTCATTAGAGTCATTAAAAATGCACTGGTGCATGAACAGGTCAGCTTCTCTTGGGTGTGTTTATGAGAGCGAGAGAGTTTTTTGTTGATAAGTTGAGTTGGTGAGACGGAAGCAATCCTGCAGTGTTACAGAACAAGGACATACGGATGAGTTGATAGCAGCTGAGCGCATCACTGCTGCATTTGCGGCCCTGACTAAACTCATTTCCTGCCAGGATATTCATAGAGTGGAAAGGAAATGGCTTATGATAGTGAGCTAACAAAAGCATCGCCCGCCAACGCAAGCCAAGACTAACACAGGTGCTGTGGCGGGCCCAAACATACCCACTGCCAAGCTGCAGTTTTTAAGGAGGAACAGCGAAGCAGAACTAAACGTCGTTTTTCCAATAGTGACTTCTATTTAAGCCATATGACTTAAACAGCGGTTCTAACCTGGGTATGTGATAAGATCCAGCTCAAATGAGTGCCTTGGCACACACAGAACAAACACAGACAGCTGAGAAGCACAGCAGCAGAAGCTGGAGCTCCAGTATCAACAGCTGCTCGCCGTACACAGCGTGGCACATCAGCAAAATCCTTTAATTGATCGACAGCAGAGTAATCAGGTGGAGTCCACATACTAAAGCAGGGTGTAACTTGTTGTGACTGAAATGGACGTTGAAATGGCATGGGTCACGTACAGCAGAGCTCGGCTGGCTTTATTTTTTAATGTGCTTATAATGTCACCAGTAATGTTGCTGATTGTTTTACAACATTATGAAAACAGTTCTTGTTAGCACAGTCAGCTTGATGTGTTTCCCTTTACCTGGATTTTGTTTTTAGTGTGTAGGCGGTTTAGAAAGTGAACCCTCTTTCACAGTAGCCATTCATTACAGGTTTCACTTGTTTTCGAGATCCCTCACTTGCGTTATAGCTTAGATAGCATATAGATAGCATATCCATGCTTTAAAACTTGGATATCATATTTTGCCATTTAAATGTGCATGAACTGTTTTTTCATATGCATTGATGAGCAAACATGTCTGCATATAGGGAAAGTGTTTTTGTATTGTAGCAGAAGTGCATGTTTTTATATATATGTGTGTATATA
>JBBJLR010000111.1:27019389-27036878 GCA_037577145.1 Brachypetersius gabonensis | reverse complement strand
GGACCCAGTGGTGGTGCTGAAGGTAGGATTCGAACCTGTGACCTCTTGGTCCAGAGGCAAGTATCCTACCCACTGAGATACCTCCACCCCCCATTGTGGGGTATTTACCCCACTTATACAAACGGAAACGATAGTCATACCACAGAAAATGCCCCTGTATGAATTACAGTGCAGTCTGTATCTTTGCTAACATTAGCAGCTCAGTTGTAACAAAAAATCACATCCTACTCAATAATCTAGAAAAAACATGATAGTTTTCACATTGTCCAGACTGTTGCATAAATAAATAGATAAAAACACTGAATCGATAAATACATCGCTTGAATTTGGAGTCTCAAATAAGTCACAATTTTAACAGGTTGCCGATACACAGCAAATTCAAAAGAATAAGAATAAAACACTCACTCAGAATAAATATAGATAAATAAGAGTAAACACTAATATAAAAACAATGAAATGAAACAGAAATAAAAAGATTATTAAAAGAATGTGCAAACAGAAGCCATACTGAAAGAATAATGAGACTAATCTGCAGAAAATTAATTAGGGCAGAGAGCAGGGAACAACTCCAGGAAGCTCAGGAGCTTCAGCACTTCGCTCCTGATCTGTTCCCATGTGCTGATCTGGTCACCCTGGAGGAGCAAATTCAGGTGTTTAAGAACCTCTATAGAGGAACAGTGGAATCAGAACTCTCAAAGTGTGTGTGTGTGTGTGTGTGTGTGTGAAAGAGAGAGAGAGAGAGAAAAAAGGCCTACCATGTTGTTCTCGATATGATCTCTCAGTTGTTTGAAGAATAAGGACAGTCTTTTATTCCTTATCATTCTCACAGACACCTGCATTAATGAGAGATCCAGTGAACAAACCAGTTATAAACAGGCAGAAAATTAAACATTTAGTTAAGAGTCAATTTTAGGGTCCACCAACTTCATATGTAATTGATTGGTTACTTCTTTTGCTTTTCCTGTGTCTTAAACTGCGGTTTGCATGGGTTGAGTGAAGTTTTGGGGATGTTTTTCTCCACAGGAGAATACACACACCACTAGAAATCCGCTCCAGGTTTTCCTCCAACTCACCACATGCAAGTGAAGTGAATCTTCAGTGCATAAACAGGCTGCTCAAAACTTAGAGCAGATTTCCAGTGGGGTGTGTATTCTCCTATCAATTGGATAGGAGTGGAATGGATTCTTTTGTGAAAGATTCAAGATTTAACAGCACTGGGTGAACTAATATTATATGTTAAATGTGGGGGGTTCTGAACGAATAATTATGAAATGTGAAAGGGGACACATCCCCTTCAGATTGAATGGTGGTGATGCCTATGGTTACGAACATGCGCCGTTTTTTGGCGGTTATTTGTTCTTATAGATATGAGAAGAGGGACTCACACATCTCTGCAGTTGATCGGCCTGATTCTCCAGCACGCTTAATAAGTCATACAGCTGCTTCTCATTCCAGGGGGCAGGATAGGCCTCGCTCAGCAGTTCAGAGGCCTCGTTCAGAGTCTGAACAACCAGTAAGACCTGGTTCTCTGGCTGAGGAGAGAAAGAGAAGCAGATACAAACACCACTATGACTCAGAAGATCTTAAAATCTCTCAGAAGCTCCTCCTGTAGCTCCACCTTGCTGGTGGACAGAGACTGCAGCTCTTTTGCTGTCCTGTAGACGCTAATTGGGTTTATGTCAAGACTTTAACCCAGCAGAGATACACATTGACATGTCAGTGTCACTGCTGGTCCACCAGCCCAGTAATATCAGCAACAGTGGTATGTCAGAAACCGTCCAGTGATGAATGGAGCAGACTAGGACCAATAAACTACAGTGACAGGTGCGATACAGTTTGTAATTGTTCACCTAGTATAGTGAAAAGGTAGGTGTTTCTAATAAAGTGCCCAGTGAGTAGAAGCACAAGGGTAGTGTTTCTAGTAGAGTGGCTAGTGAGCCTGCAATTTCTTGATGTACCTTAGAATGCATGTGGCGGCTGAACAACCTTCGCCAATCTTGGTTAAATATATTGACGTTCCCACTGTCCTCGGTTTTTCCTGAGTCCTGTTGGAAACAAGGGATCATAACATCAATTCCAGACAGAAAGGTTGCTTGTGCTATGGGAATCTGCCTTACATTATTTTGAGAAAACATTCATGAATTAAACAGAAGACTTGCCATTTCTCTAAGCATCTTCAAGTAAGTCCCATGGAACTCCCTGAACTTGAAGTTGATCCACCTGCAGCTGAAGCCAGAGCTCGAGCTGCACAGAGTCAGGATGAGGCAGAATTGGACCAAACGCAGAAACATGGTTAAATCCTCTCCAGAAGAAATGAGTAAAGCTGAACACTGTATTATTAATAAAAGGGCTGTATGGCCAAGAGCGGTTCTCTACAGGAGCACAATGTGAACTACTCTTTAGCTGTTGCATGTTGTCCACTGTTAATGTACAGTATTTATAGGCAACAAGAGAGAAGCGTAATCCAAGGAAAACCACACAGGCCTGAATTTCACTTTCCGGATTGACGGCCACAAAACAATAAAACAAAGCCACAATGCATACGTGCAGAAAGGAGCGGTTGCGCAACACCACTGCACACACCTGTGCATGCTTGTGCTCACTGCGTGTTTACATTCACCATCTATTGATTTGTATTGTTAAGTAAGACACATAACTAGGTCAGTGATGGGTGGCTGTTGCATTTCCACACAAATAACAGTATTGATTAATCCACCTTAGGACCAGTTTTATTCACACGCGTTTCGTATTCCTCAAAATGGCACAATGTGATTGTGTCCACATGCCTGGACATTGGGCCTGGTGCTGTACTTTTCACATTCAGTAAATATGAGCTGCAATAATTCAGCTTACAGCTACTTCTATTAATAATCAGATCTTAAAAGAGGGTTTGTGATATTGTTTCGTTTTTGATAAGCTGTATGTGTGTGTGTGTGTGTGTGTGTGTGTGTGTGTGTGTGTGTGTGTGTGTTTAACTAATGCAAATATACAGAACAAGTGTTAATACAATGACAAAATAGATCAATTAATGAGCTGCATGGCACACAAGCACACAAAAAACAAAAAAAAAACAATCAGATAGTAAATTATATTCAATATACTATAACAACACTAAATATTTCTATCTATCTATCTATCTATCTATCTATGTATAAATCGAAGTGTTTGTATTTCTTGTCTGATTGTTATTACTTTAAGTGATGAAGATCTAGTCACTGTGGGATTTTTTGTCATGTTGGCTTGTCCTTTTGCGTGTTGATGACGTAACAGCATTCCAGCGTGGTTGGAGGAAAATTTTGAGGAAGTGCTACAGAAATTGAAATCGAAAGCTCGTTTCGGGATCAACTGTCGAAACTGTCGATACAGACAGAGCTCGGTCCACTTCACAGCATGCGTATCTGTTGGTTTTCTGTTCTTCGGGTGTTGTTTAATTTGTAGTTTTTAAAATTCCCCAATAGTTCAGAGCAGTTGGGGCCGAGTGGGTTAACGAAAAACTACAACTCCCATGATGCAGCGAAAGCAGCGATACACTAAAGAAGACACACATACGCGCACACACAATCTTTTTATGTGTAGATTCTGATTATTATTTTCTTGTCTGGTTAATGCTGGTGCTGGGCTCCTAAGACTATTTGGTTATTTATTTGAAAACGAAACAGAAAACCAGGAACATTTTATTTCCCGCATTCCTCAGAAATAATACAGACCACTGACACGAAACATGAAGGGGTCACTCATGAGGGCACAGAGAATAGTCATTTGGCCATATATTTTTATCAACTGCACACCGAACATTTTCTCTTGCAGTACACAGAGGAAAAAATCTCCTAGAGTGCCTTATCCAGCTCTGGATGTCCTTCACATGGTTGTACATATACCTAACAGCTCTTGCTTCTAAAAGTGACATCTGATCATGTGGGCAATGGTCATATACCTTATGATCTCCATGCAGAAAAAAATATATGGTGGCAAGAATAATGTCATCGTCCTGGGTTAAGCAGTAATCCACTCTATAACTTGGCTGAAGTCAGGACCACGTTGTCCCACACAATCACAAAATACTGGTAAATTTAGCATGTCTCGCTCTCTCTTGCTGATTAAATTTATTTATACAATTTTATCAAGAAATACAATAAGGTTTGCTATATTGTATGGGCCAATGACAGCCTTCTGTACATTTCTTCCATGTTGACGTCTCCTTCCTCGGCCCCTTGCTATGTGCATTTTCTTCACACTATGCGGTAAGGAAAGATCCAAAAGACTGCTCTATTTGTACATGACTTTCTGTCATGTCTTCCCTCCTTCTCCAGGCACGCAAGGCAGGCACACTTACTCCACGAATAATACTTAATCTTATATTTCAAATCCAACAAACTCAAAACAGGCATAGGAGCCAGAATCAAAGCTTATAATATTAAAGAAACACAAAAGAGACAGCAGTATCAAAGCCAGGATGATGGTTGACCAATACCTGTACACAAAACACAATCTGCCTACAGGGAGCACCTCCATGTCTTCCAGTACGGAGCCCCCAGGTCCAAGGCTATGCCAAGGAGCTTCTTCGAGCCCTCAAAGACTCTAGTGCCCACCTCTAATTCAGGGGAAGACCTTCAGCCTCTCTCTTTAAATGAAATCACTTCCATTTAAAGTGATTGAATATTGTTTTGAACATGTTTTCATTATAGTAAAAAACTAATTATTTTTATTGATTTTCACACATGTTGGACAATCACAGCATTGCTCAGTGCTTTCAAAATAGGATAAGAACAGACACATAAAATCAGATTAGAAATCAAATTCTATAATCAGCCGTTCAGGTCATGAATTATAGTTCATGCTTCCATACTTTAAATCAGGGCTTAATAATAATGCTAATAACAATGTCAAAAATGCTAATAATGCTAATAATGCTAATAATAATAATAATAATAATAATAATAATAATAACAACAACTGACTTTCCAAGTACGGACACATCCCAGGGGGGGAAACACGTGGTTATGAAAGGGCGTTTGTTTTTTTTAATACAGAAGTAATCCTGCATAACTTTCCTCAGTAGACGTTTCATTAATCCTGATTTGACTTAAAGCTGTCTAATGCATTCATGATCCCTTACTGTTTACAACACACTGCCTTTCAGGTCCAGGACCACAGCCCACCCCAGCTGATGGGATTCACCAAAGCTTTTTCCCTCACAGCACATTCAGAAACGTTTTAGAGGAAAAAGTAGAAATAATTCCGATTTCGCGATGCATTTGCATTGGAATATTCAGTAGGTGGCGCCACTGTGCAGAGTTTGAGCACTATACAACATAAACCGAAACATCAAACACTAAACATTACATAATATAATATTATATATATCTTAAAGGTTAGATTGTACCATTTACAAGAGATTTGTAAGTTTCCTTTCTTTCAAACAGTTGTGTCTATATTGTAATTTATCCTTATCAATTCATGCCGAAGTCTTAAGCTGTGTTTCAGATCCACGCTGCCTTTCGAATGAGTTGCAATACAGGGCAGCCAATCAAAAAAGGCATCATTTACATATGCATTATTCTTAAAGGAACAGTAATACAGTCTGTTTAATTGTAAGGGATAAGCAGAGGTTGGGAAATGGTGGAATAATTAATCATAATAAGATTAATTTTATTTTTGGTCAACAAATCCACACAAATGTAATGGAAAGAATCAAACAGAAAGGAAAATGTAGAAAATGGACCCTTTAAAAACACCGCGACCAATCAGTGTCTTCAATGATTAAAGGTTGACCAAAGTAGAAATTGCATTCTGTCCGTTTTGCAGAAACAAGTATCGTGATAATGCTTTTATACCCATTCATTCTGTAGAGCACTTATGAGACCAGGCACTGGTGTTGGATGAGAAGCCTGGCCCGTAATCTCCGATCCAGTTCATCCCAAAGGTGTTGGACGGAGTTGAGATCATGGCTCTCTGCGGGCCAGTCAAGTTCTTCCACACCAAACTTATCCAACCATGTCTTTATGGGGCTTGATTTTTGCGCAGGGGCACAGCCATGCTGGAACTGAAAAGTTTCTTCCCCAAACTGTCCACAAAGTTGGAAGCACACATCTCGTTGTCTAAAATGTCTTGGTATGCTGAAGCATTAAGATTGCCATCCACTGGAAGTAAGATGGTTTAGCCCAAATCCTGAAAAACAGGGTTGTCCAAATACTTTTGTCCACGTAGTGCATGTGTATGCCACAGCGAGTGAGCCAGGAGGGGAGAGACTGTGTGTGAAGCAGCACACTCTCAGTTCAGTGTGGACTGCAAGAAACAGGCCGATCCCTCCCAGATGAGATTTGCCTCCGCTGTTCGCTTTTAAAGCTCCACGGAGGCTGTGGACGACTGGATTACTTCTTGCATCAAATTTTCCGTTTATTTGTAACTAAATAGACGACATTTGGTTGATGAAACGTCATGGTAAGTGTCTTGGCTTTGTAGATCAGTGCAGGAGCGACGTTCGCATAGATGACAAGGCAACAATACGGCACAAACTAGTTTATTTACACTTTTATGTACTATTTTAATGCTCTTTCTTCATTTTCGAGTACGTAACTACTCCGTCCTTAGTTGATAACAATGTCAAAGATCTTATTTTTGGCTGAGTTAGCTAACTTTACGGCTCTCTGGGGGATCAAAACATTGACCAAAAACTACTTTGGACTTATGTATTAGATTGCACTTAATTTAAGTGAGTTATATCGTGTTTAATTAGCAGTAAAGGTTTTATTTTCTCACAAACATTTCTTCAGGCAGGCTAGCTATGCTAGCCAACTTCTCCTGCTGTCACTTTCACTTTGGATGTGAAACAAATAACTGCTTCTATCAGACTAAAAAATGACATAAAGGACGTTTTTGTTTGTAAAGTTTGTAAGAGATTATTTTCATATTTAGTGCAGCCCCCAGAAAGCTTAAGTTAATATGAAGCTCGTTAGCTTAGCTTCTTATTCGAAATTGATTTTTGATTAGTGCATCCAACCCTGACACTAAATAACAGTATTAATGAGATATGAGTCATATCTAACATTAAAACGTTTTCATTAAGCCTCTAATGTGTTTTTAAAGGCAAAAACAAATAGTATATGGTGTTGGGTAACATGAAAACAACTCCGTGTTGGTCAGCCACTGCTGCAAAACAAGAGATTTGGTTCCACCCTCTCTTCTTACTTAAAAAAAGTAAGTTCAACCGTTTAACGCCTTTCCTCTGTCATGGCCTCATGACTTAACCATTGACAATTTAGGAAGTGTCATAACTGTGCCACTTCACCGTAGAAGAACGGGCTGCCTGCCCTTCTGTTGGGTCAGGGCTGTCCTGTTGTGAAATGAAGCTTGTAGACGTGTACGCCTGCAGGATATTGATCCTCAGCTGTGGTCATAAGTTCACCACTGCCTTTTTCTGTGAGAGGGGAACCAGTGTGTACTCCTTGTGCTGAAGGAATGGGGTGAGCCAACCGAGCGGGCGGCTTCTCACATGGAGGAGAAGTTCTTTAAAAAGCCCAGACCTTTCCAAATTTTGCTCTGGGTTTTGGGGCCGAAGTGAATCTGCATTTGGAGATTTCATGTTTTCTTCTTTTTCAGTGTGAGAAGTGACAGTAAAGTGAACCCAAGAGGAGCCATGCTCGCCACGCAGACAGCTGACTCTGGCCCAGAGGTGAAAAATGTCAAACAGGTCAGTCTCCATCTTTTCTAGATATCAAATGGTCATTTCTGATCCAGCCACATCAGCTTTTGCTTTGCGTTTTTAAAAAAAGATCAACAGGTCGTTCAGAGTGGGTTTGGTGCAAAGAGGTTCATTTCAAAGCAGTTTCCTCCAGGATCAGTAAAGTTTTCTTGTAGCGACTGAAGGATTTATCTTCAGTGGGGGTGGTGACTGGAACCAGACATTTCAGAAATATACGTATTATTTACTGTAAACCCCCAATCAATCTTCATATGTCTTCTCAGAGTTTATGTGAACTGTTTATTCTATGTGGTAAAACAGTAAATTTGAACTGTTTTCTATAGGTACAATTTTGCTTCATGCCACCCTACAGGTGACTCTCCACTATGAATGTGTTTAGTTGTTGAATAATATCTTCTCAAAACTGTCGGAAAAACAAAGGCATCAGGTGCGTTCATTTTATGGTATAGCTTTCAGTGAATGAGGTTTTAGAGGCAAACATCTAGTTCCATTCAACAGAACTTTAATCAGTTCAGTATAATAATGAGTTTCTCTAAAACCGCTAACCCACTTTGAATAACATCTGTTTACATTTTAATGACAGATTATGTTACCAGGAGTCCATAAGTGCTACTTCCAGATCCAGAGGGTGAACCATCCCTTTAACAGTGGCCGACGATTATAAACAAGACTTGACCTTTTGTCTCTGTGTTTGTGGTAAAATATGACAAACAGTTCAGGAAAACACCACCTACAGATTTAATTTTCCATCATGACCTCCAACATTGAAAAGTTGGTCATTCAACGTGTGCTTGCTTTGTGTGAGGGTTTCTTGGGGTCAGGTTTGCTTGTCACACTGTTTGCGGCTCCCTGGAGCTTCTTTAGTGATGAAAGAGTTTCCTGAAATGAAATTTTCTTTATTGCAGAACTGTTATAGAGAAGCAGCTGAACGTTCAAGGTCATGCTTTATTGTGAATCTCACCTACTACTGTTAGACCGCAGCTGTGATGTTAGTGGTGAAATCCTGCCACAGCGTTACAGTGGTTAAAACCGCTGGTGGTTCAACCCTGTTCTTTTTGGTCCCTCATGCAGGTCTGGTGGAGATTTAAGATTTCGGTTGTCTGGTCACATGTACTGTATTTCTACTGAGTGTAAGCTGTTTCACTACATTTCAGAGGGTTGGAGTTTAGTTACTTCATGTTCTCGTACTACAGACGAACATGGATAATAGGTGACCTTAGTGCTGGCGGATGGAAGCTATTACATAATAGTCTGTTTGGACTGCCAAGACTATCTGTAGGTTGCAATCCTTGAAGTGCAAAGTTCCATGGATTTAGGGGTGAGTTCATTGAAAGCAACAGTTCAGCAGACTTTGAAGCAAAGTCAACCTGCCAGCATGTGTGTCATTTTTGGACTGGAGCTATGAGTCTAATAATGCATGTCTAAAATGGAGTTTTTGATATGGATTATTAAAGTGTGACACCTTCTCAGAAGCTCTTCCTTCTTTTATCATTTTGGTGGAACCAAATGTAAGTTATTAAAACTAGGCATCCTGGGTCTTCATAGCAGGTTTTAAGTAGGGAAGGAGGGGGCACACCCACCCTCAAGTGTCCGAAAGCTTTTTACAGATGTTCTTTTACAGATTTTTTTGTTTTCTGGGAAATGGTGCAGGGCCATCAGTCAGTAAAAGAACAACTTAATTATTACACTAGTAATCACAGAGCATATTTGGGTCTATTGAAGATTTATAAGGGTGAGAGCTGGTGGTCTGGGAGTTGCACAAGAATTCGGAGGATTGTGGGTTTGAATCCCATGACTTTCAATACCACTGAGGTACCCTTGAGCAAGGTCTTGTACTTCCTCAGCGGGTGCTGTGCTCCCGGCCCGCCCACCGCTTCACTTGTTGAATATGTTAAATGCAGAGAAAGAATTTCACACTGTTCACACTGTGTGCTGTGGTGTGTTCACATGTAACTATAAGGACTGCTTTAAAATTGAAATTAAATGCATACATTCAAAATACTACTTGTATTATTTGCACTCATTGTCCATTTTGTCAGCTTCACTGAACATACAGATCCACTGTGTAGTTTACAACTACACCTATATACACCTATAACAGTGAGCATATTTAATTTGGGGGGTGGGTTCTTCTCAGTATAACAGTGACCTGTTGGGTTGTGTGTACCACACACAGCAGCACTGCTTGAGTTGCAGCCCTTAGTGTGTCTGCTGAACTGAGCTCAGCCCACCCAACAAAAATCTCCAACTGACAGTGTCTTCTGTCCAGAAATATCCAAAACCATCAATAGCTTTATTTTTTACAAGGACCTTTTAGAATGTTTGTTGATTCTGATGGAGTGGACACACGACACAGATTGCAATTTGTTAACTGTAAACTACAGAGTGAACCTATGCAGTCAGTGGAGTAGATAGAATGGGCAATGTGTCTTGATACACGGTAGGTGGACCTCATCTAGGGGATCATAGTTTTAGTTTTGCATTTATAGGTCTTTATCCACATAGAGAGAGAGAGAAGCCTTGTCTTTTATGTGTGGAAATGACTGCCTGAGTGTGTTACCAATATGACTGCCATGTGAACTCTCCCATCTATTTTTAGCTAATCCAATCAAACAGGACTAATTGGGCAGTCATTTAGTGTTTAAGTGTTTAGTGTTCAGGCTCAGCAAAGCACACTGCGATGTAATTTGTTAACATAACATGGCGGCTTAGTTACTTTGAGTCTTTGTGTTCGTTGTGGTGGGTCTGGGTGATTGTGATTGTCTCTGACTCTCAGGTCCCCATTCGTAATCAGTCAGCTGACATCAGGTGACTCTTAGGCGTGTAGGTATGGCTCACATTCACATGGTTGATACAGACGCTCTGACTCGTCTGTTAGTTTCCGTCCTTCACTTCTCCTCTCAGGATATCAAGAATGTTAAAGCAGGACGGGCTCTTAAGCTGTCAGAGGAACAGTCAAGATTCCTACCGAACGTTTGGGATGGTTGTGTAAAGCAACTTGCGTGCTCAAGTGGCCAGCTCGCATGTTTTGGTTGCATTGTGCTGGAAATAATGTCCAACTGTTTGGCGCCTACATGCAGTGATGTTCTTGGTGGTTTCCGGCACAAAAGACGTAGGTGTTGGGACAGAACAGGCCATCATTGCATTTCTGCTTACATCACCATCACACTCAGCTTTAAGACACTTATTTGAAAAATCCATACCCAATATCGATCTTAAAAGCATAAAAATACTTACCTGATAATGCACACTTACCTGATAAGCGGCCAGTAATTGTTTTAAATATTTATTGCATAGTCATGTTTTACTTAATCCCCTTTGCTCTTTGATTAATTTCTCTGTCGTCCTTAAAGCTGTATAAACTGTCTTAAAATAAGTATTATAGCTTTGGGGGCAGAGCTACCCACAATTCAATTTAAATTAGTGTTTATTTCTATTAAAAATAGTTATGGCAAGTGTTACCAAACATTTGAACAGAATTTGCTATAACCTAGCACAGAATTGAGCTGAATCACTGAACTGTGCTGGCTGAAAGATGAATTGTTTTCATTTTAATATTAGAAAAAAAATATCTGTTGGTCAGATGGATAGATTGTGTGTGGCAAAAAGTGCCACTGTTGTCCATCCCTAATTTTCATGGTAGTGGAATATAAACAATATGAAATTGGAAAAAAGTTATTTTTAAAATTGCAAAAAAAAAAAAAAGGAATCGTATTTGTCCCATAATGAATAATATTGACTGTTGTGTTGTTCATGAACAAGCTTTTCTTGCTGCACTGAATTGAACACCGGTGTCTCTGATATCTGTTCTCTGTCTCGTCCGCAGCGGATCAAGGAAAAGATAGCGCAAACGCTGAAAGCCCTGCAGAAGCGCTATGTGACCACAGATGCTCCAGTGACCAGTGAGGACTCGGAAGCCAACCAGCTGTGTGGCGCTCTGGAGGCCGTCTTCATCCACGGCCTGCGGAGCAAACACGTCCGGGCTGATGGAGCGGGAGCGCGGGGGCGTAAGGGGCCTTCCCTGCCGCAGCCTGTGTTCTGGAGCCTGCTGAAGAGCGTCACTCACAGGCAGGTCCATTTACTCCCCATTAACCCAGTTCACCCTATCTGCTCTGCTTAGCCTCTTCATTTGTCAGGATAATTATTCTGGCATTGAGTGTTGGGCTTTTGGGGTCACAATAGCTAATGGTCAAAAGATTCCGACTGCAAGGACTTGATGTCTGTTCGGTTTAGTGACCTTTACTCAATTAGTGACAGGAAAAACTCATGGACAGGAAGGATTGCGACCAGCCGTAGGATTAGTTGAGTCATGTGGTTTAGTAACTGGCTCCAAAGTTTAACTGCACAGGTCAGGTGACACTTTGCATATTTGGGCCAGTGTGACAGACTCTGGCTTTTATAGATCCTTTATTGGCGCTCTCTGTTCCCACTGGGACTCTTTTAAACCACACTCATTACACCACACTCTTAAAACCACACTGTTAAGTTTAGAACTGGAGCTCTGAGGCTAACTTCTCTAATAAATACTAGAACGGGGGTCCCAACCTTTCGCAAAACATTGCACATTAACCATTTATTTGTTGTGGATGGTTGGTTTACATTGACTTGCACAACAGTCAACAACCCAAATGTGTTTTATTTTTACAAATAATTATCACAAATATTATTAAAATTGATGTCTACATATTGTAATTGTTTATAATAAAGTTAATAATATAAATAAAATGAACTGCCAACAGACCCCTAAATGAAGCCCACAAGTTGAAAAGGCTAATGTTTCCAACAAACAAGAAGTCAGTAGTCATCACCTGGTCTGCTCCACTTTAATAAAAAGTTGGATGTGATTTGAATTGGGTTAGATTTTTGAGGATGTATTTATGGAAAAGATTTGGTTGACCATTGGCTTCTAGTGGCAACATTAACTACGTAGCTCCAGTTTTAAAGAAACGATATATGGTATCCAGAAGTGTCAGCTACGTATGTTATAAGTAGGAAATTGCATACTTTTTTTTTGCCAAACTGTTCCTTTATCAATACTGAGTGAAACTATTCTATTGTGTTTCCCTCAGCCGTATCCCAGACAGGGGTGTCTGTATCTGCTCCTTGCCCAGTTTGCTCTCTTCAAACACACTTGCTAAACCTCTTAACCCTCTATTGACTTGAATCAGGTGTGTTTGAACAGGGATGTCTCCTGAAAAGCCACGCATAACCTACATGTAGAATCTTAAACTAAACGTTGATGAATCAGTCATCATGTTTCAGTTAGGGAAGTTAGAATTACTCAAAGTTACATTATTGAACTGTTTACCACATTGCAGTGTTGGGAAAAAAGCTTTGATGGTGTAACAGTAATATCCACTGTCTATTAACCCTCTGCTCCCTCAGAGATGTGATCCTGGAGCTGGAGGGATTGAGCTTCATCAGTTCGGATGTAGGCCGCTGTCGGGCCTGGGTGCGTCTGGCATTGAATGACGGGCTTTTGGAATGCTACCTGACGTCACTTCTGCGCGAGGGAGATAAACTGAGTGGCTATTACCAGCACGGCGCGCTGCTCCTGGACCCTGAGGACCGCGAGGTTCTGCTCAGCCTGCTTCAGGGCCTTGCCTCTTTGGCCTTCACACTGTCTTACAAATCGGCAGTGCTCAATGAGTGGACTACTACCCCACTGGCTCTCGCTGGTCTCTGCGCTCCCGCGCCTGCTGATGACATTCAGCAGTCTTCCAGGCGCAGGGAATCCTGGGATACCATGTCTCAGTCATCAGGGGGTTCCTCAGGGTCCGATGGAGGCCCTGAGGTGCTCCACAGAGGACTGGGTAGGAGGGCCAATGGGGCCTGTGAGGTCCGGACTCCACTCACTTCCTCTGACCTCAGCCTGGACACAGCCGGGTCATCACAGCTGTCCTCCAGCCTCGGGTCGGACGGGCCCCTACAGATGCAGGAGCACAGCTGCCTTGAGAGAGAGAGCTGGAACTGCCATGTGGAGCTCTGCCATGACGAGCATAACAAGACCACGTTCAGAGAGTGAGTAACCAAATGAGTGTTCTGGGGGGTTGTCAATCAGCTACGGTAACAGGAAGAATCCATTCCACTGATGTAAACATCCAGTTAAGAGTGGACAGACTGCAATACACAGTGAAATGGGACTTTGTTTTATTATTATTTCCACAATTTTAACTTTTTTGAAAAAGGAAATTGTAACAGGAAAGTTTCAATTAAATCCAGCTGAACCGGAACAGAGGTATGACTTTTTCCAGAAACTGTTTTATCAGCTGTTTGAAACCTGATGTGGTGGTCTGACAACATTTTATGTGCCACAACAGCACAGCCTTTCTCTGCGTGTGTTCTTCCAGTGTGTTATACTCATTGTCTTGCTACCTTTTTGATTCCTGCTGCACTGACAAAAACCTGCACTGAAGCTCATACGAATGGCAGTGTAGATAGCCAGTAATAGTGCAAATGACACAAATTCTAACTGTGATCATTTTAGTGGTCTTATCTAAGCCCAAGACTGCCAGAACAATAGAAAGTGGAAAAAAAATGGGAAAATCTGAGATAAACACTGGGCCCTGATTCGAGTGTTTGTATGTACTTTGGAAAAGGATAGTGCAGACTGTAGAAGTCCACTCTGCATCTCTTTTGAGGCTTTAACTTTCCTTTAAAGGAGTATCATTTTCATTATGTTTAGGACTAGTTTTTCCAGAACATCCCACAGATAATTGATCCGAGTCAAAACCTTTGAAACATGTTCCTGAAACTGTTCTTGAATAATGTTAGCAGTGTGACCGGGCACATTCTTCATGTTGGTGCCAAATACCACAGCTCAGATGCGTGTACATCATGTGTACATACGATGCTCACTGAGTGGAATATGCAGAAATTGTTCACCCTTATGGAGATGTTTCAGGTTTATGTGAACCTTGCATTGACGCAATGAAAACAGGGTTATTGACAAACACATTCTGATTAAGCTTATTTTCTTAACTCATAAAGCTACTGCCAAAAAAGCATTTTAAAGGCAAAAAAGTTACATTTGGGCAATGTGATTTAATTTTGGTTAATTACGTCATTAATTAAATGCCTCTCTGATTCGTAAAGTTAATGTAAATCTTGCAATCGTGTCTTTTATTTCAGAGGGAGTAGCTCTTCCAGCCAGGATCTGACGAAGGAAGATGTTGATATGCTCAGCCCTGCTCCAGACAGCACGACCGAGACCACCACCCACAGCAGCAGTGATGAAGACTCACCCAGACCCTCTTCACCCGACAAACAAGATGTAGCTCTGTTACACCCTCCCTCAGCAGATATGGCTTTAGCCAACGCAGCCTCAGCTGTTTCAGTGGAGGAGACTCCAGTAGAGGTTTTATCTGAACCTCAGACTGCCATTCTAACTGCGAGACCTACTGAAGTGTCACTAGATCAGCAACAGGAGACTGAAGACTCTCAGGCCAAACCCTCTTGCATCCCCACCTCTGCTGTGACCTCTGCGATGGCCCCTAACGTGATTACTCCCAACACTTTGGCCTCTAATGCCGTCAGGCCAGTGGGAAATTCTGAACACACTCCTTATGTCCAACGCAGCTGTAGCATCCTGAGTAGGAAAACATCTTCAGGCTCTCTTTTTGTAAGTCTTCTAGCTCATGGTATCGGTGTCACAGTTTTCAGTATTATTGTGATATTGGGGGGCTGGGAACTAACATGCAGAGAAATCATTTTGGGTTATCTGGTATTATACTATATTGAATCTCTTACCTCTTGAATATCAAATAATTAAGGTAACAACAAATTTAAATTCTTGTGTAAAATGTAGTATAAACTATTTACAAAACAAAACCTGTATTAATAAAAAAAAAATGCCAGAATGGTTGACAAAACAAAATGGCACCTGTTGATCCATGTGATGTTTAAAAAAAAACAACAAACCAAAGCTACCAGTGCGGTCAGTCTTACTTTGCTCCAAAGTACAGTTCCTTGTGTGTCCATTGAAGGCACTTCCTTCAGTCTTAACACAATCAGCCACTGAATATAAGAAATAACTTGATTGTGCATATTGCTTTAAAAAGTTGAACTCTTGTCTGAGACACGGTTGACACCTTTTTTTCAGAATTCTCCATCATGGATCTCTGAAGAGGACTTTTACAAGCCCAACCCTTATAGAAGTGGTGATTCTGAATGTCCTAATATCCCGGACGTCACCCAAACGAATGGGACACGTTCTCCTGTTTCTGAGCCTGCATGTCACCAGTCCCCACCCAGTGTGGTCCATCGTCGACAGATCGGTAAGTGGCGCGTCAGGGTTGCATGTTTGTGTTACAATGTGTACTTGATTGTAATGGTTTGAGGATACACTTGTGGTTTCATTTCCTCAAATGTAAACTCAACGAAAAGTATTAACATGACCATTATTCAGCTCCTGTCTTGCAGAAGTCACTTAGGATCTGAACTAAAAATGCTCACCTAACCGCAGAGCAGCAAAAGTCACTTTAAATTTCTTGATGGTATTGGTTTATTTTAATTGTCTGATCTGGAAAAGCTAATGAACGCTAACCCTAACCTACGACCATTCATAACAACAAATAGATGCTGTTTCCCCAGTTTCACACATATCAACCCTGATATGACCCTAACACATGTTTCCCTCTGTTCTTCTAACATGGTTTGGTCAATGTTAAATTCAATTCATGTTTAAATCCTAACATTTAGAAAATTCAAATTTCACAAGCAGTAAGATTTAACTGAGAGCTCCAGCACTGATCTTACACACTGCAATGCTGTATGTCTAGTTTGTCTTGATCTTGAAAAACATACAGGAGTTCAAATCCCTCAGAACAGGAGAGGAGAGGAGATGGAGGTTACCTCTAAAAATACATTCTGCATTTTCCTGATTTCGCTCACACATTTCCTGATTTCGCTCACACAGGAGGCTGTTTCTAATCTTAACCTGCAGACTGAGGAACCTCTTTAAATCAACCTGAAATACCAACTTGAAACAACTGGTTCTTTTGAGGACATTATCATGTCCCGGAAAAGGGGGATGTTTAGCTGCACCCGATGTAAACAAGCTCTGATCTTATTGGCTTTTCTTTATTTTGTTCATAACATAAGTGTTAACCAACAGGCATAAACCTCTAGTTCTAAAAATAAATTGATCAGATGTGTCAAATAGAGGAATCAGTCTAAATAATTCCAAGATGTCCTGTGCTTTCCCGAGCTCTGTGAAACAGTGTTCCACAGCAAGTTTAAAAACTGTGTAATTTCTGCTGGCAGCTTTAGTCATGCGTTTCAGTGAGGAAGTGGCTCAGGCTGCTCATGCTACAGTCAGACCACACACTTGTGACCTAAAGCTGCTGGTACTGTTTTTTAGCAGCCGGAGGGAATGTGTGAACTGGAAAGTGTACAGTGACCTTTTTCCACACTGTTTAAAAAAGGCCTAATAAGCAAACGCTGAATAAGGGGGGACTGAACAACCCCACGTTTTCTCACCTCTGTATTTTGGTTGCTGTTGTTTTTTCCTGTTAATTAACTTCTACTGTCTGGGCGTAGAGACGGTCATTTAGAGTTAATGAAATGGCATTGCTGATGGAAATGCTGCAATGTTTTTACAAAAATACAGTCTGGTGCTTATGCTGTGTCCAAAACCGTGCACTTGCCCACTTTAGTGCGCGATTTTAGTGCGTAGTGCGCTCACACTGAAAACCAAGATAAATTCAGTTCACTGAAAGAACCCGGATGGTGCACTGAAATCGGCCAGAAAACGCAGTGCAGAACGATGCACACTTTGCGCACTAAA
>JBBJLR010000111.1:26993566-27012372 GCA_037577145.1 Brachypetersius gabonensis | reverse complement strand
TGTGTGTGTGTGTGTGTGTGTGTGTGTGTGTGTGTGTGTGTGTGTGTGTGTGTGTGTGTGTATGTGTGTGTGTTTGTCCCCACAGACCAAGACTAACCAGTTTGTTCCTGAATTCACTGTAGAATTGAAAGGGGCAACTATTGAGAAGGCAGCAAAGGAGAAGTCCAGCAAGAAAAATGTGCTGGAGGTATAAGAGTGAAGATCTCAGTCCAGTCTAGTAGCAGTTGTAACATGTTTCTGTTTAAAAACCTGTATAAAACCAACAATACTGTTGTGTGTTCAGCTGAAAAGTCGGGCTGGTGCCGAGTTCCTGGTCCAGTATGACACCGACAGCATCATCAACGACTGGCACAAAGTCATCACTGACACCATCCGGCAGCTGGTAAAGTCCCCGCTCTGGCCAGACACACATTAAACTGTGATTTTCTGAATGTAAATAATTTCATATCCTCCACAAAAATATAAATATATAATATATTTAAACCTGTGATTAAATATAGTAGATCCCCTTTTAAAATGCGCTCTCAGTAAAGAGAGTTTCCAGGTACACAATAAACAAAACATGATTTGACTGGGAGTGTTCACACTTTTGCACATCAAGTGACATTCCTGTGAGAATTATATGCAGGACTTAAAATTTCTTTGACCCCTCTCTCTCTCTCTCTCTCTCTCTCTCTCTCTCTCTCTCTCTCTCTCTCTCTCTCTCTCTCTCTCTCTCTCTCTCTCTTAGGATGTGGATCAGCATCACTCAGAAGATGAAGAGGAGGTCAGTGAGAAGTCCTCCAGCATGGAAAAAGAAGACAGATCAGTTGTCTCAATAGACAAACGAAGGATGAGCCACGGTAACCGCATTCTTTACGCATTAAATTCGCAGAGAGTTTTTTCCCTCCTGATATTCTGCCTAATGTAGTCGTCTCCAGTATCACTCAGTAGTTCGTTAGGTCTCTCCAAATCACACGATATCACCAACACTGGGAGGGTGAAGGCATGTCCTTCCTCTGAATCACATGAAACTTCAACAACACCTTCTCAGGCGACTGCTGATGCAACGTCACTGGACGGCGTAACCCGCTTGGAGAATGCTAACCACCAATAGCAGACGGACATGGAACAGATACTGAACAGGCACTCAGTAAACACTGCACTGTACTCCAGCATCACATTAAAAGTCATAGTTTTTGAAAGCTGAATAATATTAGTTATGCATTAGTTATGCAAACTAATTAGTTATTAGTTTATTGATGAGGGAAAAGGAGGACCTACCCAGAGTAAGAGAGGAGAATGAAGCCAGTTGTGGTCTATTGGACTACACTAACTCCAATTGATTAACCATAACACATCTGGTATTGTGCTACGGCTATGGGGCTTACAGTAACAGAAACTTAAACACATCCAAACTGCATGTCTATAAATGTGTGAATAAATTACATCCAAAAATGTTATTTCAACATGAATTGCATTTTTGGTTAATCTCACTTCTGCATTTGGGTGTGTTGACTTGAATGGGGCCCTTCCTGTGGTAAATGCTAATTTTAGGATTTTCTTGATTTTCTTGAATATTAATTACTTGATTAACATTTAAGAGTTGACACACAAACAGTCAGGAGTCTGTTATCTTTCACTTCTGTGGTTTTACTATTTGTGGTAGTAATGGAAACTGCACAGCAGCTATTGCACTTGTTACCAGCGTTCACTGCAGATCAGTGTGCAGTGTTGTACTCTCACACGGATATAATTATACGCTGTTCATTTATGTGTCGCTGCTATTTGTTGCAAGCTGGCCTGCGTTCATGTTCAGACACAACGCAAGGCATCCAGGCCTAATACGAGATACAATGATCAAGATAAGTTGCATTTAAGCATGTATTACAAGGGGCAAAATATTATTTTAGCAAACTGAAGTCATTTTGCTGGTGAGAATAACACTTTGGATGGTGAAACTGACTCAGTGAGTCAGTGTGAGGCAGAGTGGCAAACAGTATGATGCTCTCTTTCTCTGGTTGCTCATTAGTTGGCAGGCAGCTTTCATCCAATTCCACGGCCGAAGCCGATCAGAAGAAGGTCCGCAACAGACTGCTCAAGTTACTCCTCAAGAGGCCAACTTTGCAGTCAGTGAAGGAGAAGGGCTACATCAGAGGTGCTTGCAGTTCTCAGTTCTCACTGTGATTTCTTATTACAGGTGATGATTGAGTTTGTATTCTAACTCTTGATTTTTCTGACACAGAGAATGTGTTCGGCTGTCACCTCTCCAACCTCTGCAGCCAAGAGAAAACTACCGTTCCCAGTTTTGTGGAGAAGTGCATCCGCACGGTTGAGAAAAGAGGTACAGAAATGAGAGCCGAAACAAGGATTGTGACTTTTAAATGGACTCGGATTGACCTGATCTGCCACTGTTCTCTAACAGGTTTGGGGATTGATGGAATCTACAGAGTCAGTGGGAACCTGGCCGTTATTCAGAAGCTGCGTTTTAGGGCTGATCATGGTACTTCTAGTGTTTTCTCTCTCTTAAGAATACAATGCAACAACATACCATTCATACATAAATTGTAGCTAATTAATATTTATTTTCTTATTTATTTATTTATTTTGATATACAGTGAACCCCCTCTTAATCGTGGTTCAGCAGTTGCGGCTTCAGTCTCTTGCCGATGTTTTTTTGAGCAGCGAACTATTAATTGTTCACAGAAACCCTCTTACTTATGCGGCAACTCCAGATATCATCCGCATTTTTTACTTTTGTGACCACCACGCTCCCTCGTCCCAGACATCACAGTTACCTGTACTCAAGAGGCGGGAGGTTTGAAAGTAGTCAATCCAAGAACATTATTTAGCCAATCCGTGAACGTTGGGAGCATATTTCGGGGCATATTTAGGGTTTACACTCTAAAACTTTTTAGGCATTTTTTTTTTACCACATCACATATTCATGGTTTTCCACTGTACACGGGTGCTCTTGGAACGTAACCCCTTGGAGCACTACTGTATTTGGTTTGCATCCTTACTTAAATTGAGCTAGGGCAGTGGATCCCAAATTGGTCCTGACGTACCCCCTGTCTTGCACATTTTACACACACCCACTTCAGTTCAACAACAGCTTGGTAATTACCTGACGAGTTGCATCAGGTGTGCTTGGATCAGGGAAAACATTAAACTGTACAGGGCAAGGAGCACTCCATAATACATCTGTTTTCCATTAACATTGACAGAGGATCTAAACCTGGAAGAGGGAAACTGGGACATCCACGTCATCACAGGAGCCCTGAAGCTCTTCTTCCGAGAACTGCAAGAACCTCTGTTCCCGTACAGCCACTTCAACAGCTTTGTACAGGGCATCAGTAAGGAGCTTCATCTTCTTTTGTCTTCACAGTGAATGGGGGAAACAAGGCTGGGTGGGACAAGGATCAAGGATTAAATGTTGTGTTCTTCTGGTTTGCTGCAGGCATCCCAGACTACCATAACAGAGTGTCCTACGTGAGTGATCTAGTGAAGTCTTTACCACCTGAAAATCATGACACTATGGAGGCGCTGTTCAGCCACTTAAGGAAGTATGTGTCTTGTTATTTTTCCAACTTTGTTTAAAAGAAAGACCCAGGGCCATATTTTCTGACAGTATGAGTGCTGATGTAGGATCTAGGGTCTGTCACAGTTACTTGAGTATACAAAAGACTGAGGAATTAGCTTAAGGGTTGCAAAGGGGCGGAGAATTCCTGGTAAATTTCCAGAAACTTTCCATGGGAACTTTAGTTTGGGAATTTTGGCAATATCGACATTAGCTGGTGTGAAATGGTGTACGTGGCAATTTTCTGTTGAATAAGATGACCAACACTAATGCGAAGCAATGCAGATATATAGATAGTTAGCTGAATGAATTGCTCTTAAAATGCATTGTCTGATCAGCATCTCCACTTAGGCTAAAAGAGGAATGCCAACCACATGAAGCCATGAGGTCGGGGGCCTGCCGTCACAATGACTATAGCTAGACACTTGAGAGCCAGCGTCAGGCACAGATGCATCACCTCTTTCCACTGTCATACACTGGATTTAGGGGGTTTAATACATTTTCAGCCTCACACCTCCAGAGTTGGGGGTTCAAATCCAGGTCCTGGCCTTGTGTGTGTGGAGTTGGCATGTTCTCCTTGTGGAGTCTCCAGGTTCTCCCACAGTCCAAAGATATGTGTGTCAGTTGAATTGATGA
Organism: Brachypetersius gabonensis; assembly: GCA_037577145.1. Classification (NCBI taxonomy): domain Eukaryota; kingdom Metazoa; phylum Chordata; class Actinopteri; order Characiformes; family Alestidae; genus Brachypetersius; species Brachypetersius gabonensis. Next base: position 27,008,177 of record JBBJLR010000111.1, on the reverse strand, counting down.
TTCTAAAATGACTGTAGGTGTGAGTGTGTGAATGAATGGTGTGTGTTTGTGTGCCCCCTGTGGTGGGCTGACACTCCATCAAAGGTGAGTCCCTGGCTCGCGACTGTAGACCCCGGTCTAGGCTTTGGGTACCCATGGCCCTAGTAAGGATTTAGCAGTTACAGAATTAATGAATGAATGCATTAAAGAATAATGGATTTTTGTATTACAACAAGTATTCTGCCATCCATGCTGAGCAGGTATGGAAAAATGGCAACAGAGGAATATGAAAAACATGGGAAAAACCTCTCTCTCTCTTTTTTCTCTCCTTCTCTCAGAGTCATCGAGCATGGTGAGGAGAACAGGATGACCGTGCAGAACATAGCCATCGTCTTCGGCCCAACGCTGCTGAAGCCTGAAGTAGAGTCGGCAAACATAACCATGTACATGGTCTTCCAGAACCAGATCATTGAGTTTATCCTGAATGAATTTGAGACCATCTTCCATATGTGAACACTTCAAACGATCGAGAATCCTTAAATGGTCAAAGGTCAAAAAGCAGTTCTCCAGATTGAAGAGGTCTCTGTTTTCCTGCTGATGAAGAAGCAGTTAAACTGAAAATGCTAATGTCACTAATGATGAATGGAAGTCCATTTACTGTTAGATATGTTGGCATTTTTTGGGATTAGAATTTAACCGTAATGCACTTCTCAAATATAAGGGGTTATCACAGAAGAACCATGTTCGTTCCGTAAAGAACTGCTTCTGGAAATATGTGAGGATGAGGAACCTGTTAAATTGATAAAGAACGTTCACACACTGTAACTGATTTAAGGGCTCTTCCAAGATCCTGCGCATTATGTGGTTGTACGTAAAACTTGGCTCGTCACACTTACAAACCTCTTTTACAAAAAGACATATTGAAAGTTTATTAAAGGATCCAAAAGGGGGTCTTACATGGCAGTCACGCACAGAACCCTTTCTGGCCTTGTTAATGGTGAATGAAAGCACAACATGATTTGAATGGTATATTGTGACATACTAGCTGAAGTAAACAGATACAATTTAGCTTTCGCTAGACACCGTAGAAGAGGATGAAGAAAGATGTAAATGTAAAATAGAGGAAATATTAATATTCAACAGGAAAATGTAGTTGAAGTTTCTTTTACTGATACTCAGGCTGTTCTTCTCTGAAATCTTCTTTTTTGCTATTTCATAAAAAAAATAGTCTTAAGTACTTTAAAGAATGGTTCACCGAAAGATCAGACCAACCTCTTTCACATATCTGGGTTGCCGCCCGTTTCTGAAAGCAGAACAAATGCCTCAGCCAGGCTATAAAGTGATGGCCACCCAGTGGGCAGTTGTGATACTCCTGGATGTCTTTGTTTTAAATCACAGAATTTTATCAAAATATATAAATGTTTAATTAATTAAAAGGATGCTGTTCTTCTTGCATTTTATTTTTATAATTATCCTTTTTATAGCTGGAATTTGGCTCTTCTACAGTTTTTGAAATACTGGCACGACTCCAGCGTCAAAATTTCAAGTTAATGTCTGGCATAGTCTTCGTGTTTGCAGATTTTTGATCAGTTGATCAAACTTTTTGTGGCCGAGTCGGCTCTATAATGTATGGAGAGAGAGCAGATGGTTGCGAAGTCTTACAAATGCGGCCAGACAGGGACAGCGAAGGCGGCCAGACTGGGACAAAATATGGAGATATGAAGCCAGTCTTGTGGAGCTAAAGACAGCGTAAACATAGATGAAAGTTCAGGTCTGTTATAAAAAAAAGGATGTGTAACACAAAGGATGTGTAACACCATTCGTTCTAGTTTTATAACAACCACGTAATCACTTTGTTGCGGAAATGCGATCTAGTTGTTGTCATAATTATTAGTAAAAATAAAACATTTAGCTGATTAGTAATTGATGTAACAGCCAGAGCCAGGTTGTTCTATAATCCATCACAAATGAATGGCCAGATACAGAAAAGTTTAAGAAAATTTTGATGTATATAATATTGCGCGATTACACAGTAAAGAGAATTTCTGGAGGTTATATTGCTTTGTATTTGTTTGGATATGTTCAGATAGGTTGAATCTTCTTGTGGGCTGCAGGAGCTGTTTTCCATACTGTGGGTAAAACCTGTAGGTGTTTGCGTCTGATGAGGAAGAGACTTTAGCAAGCGCAGGATCGCTGCTTTCAGATAAGCTAACGCTAAAGCTAACAGATGTAACTACGTTATGGGAGGACTCGTCATGCATTTTGAGTCATGCACGTGTAAAAGTGCGTTTACTGGCTCACAAGCGGTGTGTTGGAATGCAGAAACGTTATTCCCTTGAAAAGGCGTGACCCCGGACAGAGCCAGTTTCCGCATGAAATTTGCAGTTGACAAGACTTTTGGGCTTCTGTGAATTGTTCACAATATTAGAGTTCTCCTATAGAGGTCTTCACCACTCCAGTACACTTGGGGTAAAATTGTGAAAACCTGAGCTTTCGGTGAATCGTTCTTTTAAGGTTTACTAAGCACAAAGCGATTGTTCTGAAGTGCACTGAAATGTGATGTTTCAACAACGCAATCTGCCTGCTGTACTTAGCCTTGTGGTCCCGTTCTGCAGACCCTGTCAAATGCACAAATGCAGTGTTTAAGCTGTGAAGTTCTACTCCATTTAAATCGCAGTCTTAGAGACATCGCTGAAACATTGTGAATATTAACGGAGAGACGACTTTTAGGGCAGTTTTGTGTGTCGCCTCGCTTTCTTTAATGTCGCCGTCTGCAGAATGTAGTGCACGATCTTCTGCTATTTAACTGTAAATGGGCAACGATAGTTTACTTGTACAGGGTCTTTAAAGGCATAATAATTGATTTGCACATAGACAGAGATTAATCTTGGAGAGCATAGCTGTAAAGATTTGTAAAGCATTAATATTTTATGCAAATAAGGCACATTGATGTTCGTAATATGAAGTGGTTTGAAGGTGTACATAGAAAAGGCATATTTATGCTGTAAATTACCCAGAATAAGTAAGCTTTTAATAAAGTTAACTGTTTTCAAGCCTTGTGTTATTGCAGAGCTTTATTTACAGTTCACTTAAAGACAACCGCAACGTCCCAATGCCTGTTGTCGGCTCAGCACTGAAACAGTAATGGAGCTATACCTTAGGGATGAGATGGAGAGGCAACTGGGATCAAGAGGCTCCAACACTGTCACTGTGCTTGCATATGTTCATGTTAACATTATGGTGGTAGATTTGTGATCTTTTCCTTCAAAAGCCCTGAGAATCTCCCTATACCACATGCCATCCTGGACCTCAGATCCCACCTCATTCCGCTGTAGAAGAAGAGACTCCTCAGAAAGGGAGATTTGAAAAGCAGGGCTACAAAATACAAATTTTGTCTTTTAATAAGTTTTTGCTATTTCTACAATGTGTCCTAATATATATTTATTTACGTTTTTTAAAATATATTGCTCAGTGAATGTGTATGTATGTATGTATACTGTGCAAAAGTCTTAGGTACCTGTGCAAATTTAAGTCATTTATATCAGCAGTGGGTTTCTTTCTGCCAGCAAAAACAGCTGAATATTAGAATAAATGCAGACAAACAAGCAAGCAGTAAAAAGTATCAAGATTTTTTTTCTAAAAAGTAGTCAATATTCTGTGAGCTGGTTAGAAGAACACAGGTTTGGATCCAGATTTCTGCTCTGTGCCTCCAGAGATTGAGTGAATGAATAAAATTCCATAATCACCACACCTAATTTAATCAACTGAAGTAAAAAGAGCCAAACCAGGTATTTGATGGAACTGCAAGTAAAACTGGGCTTCCATGAGAAAATAGGTCTGGAAATGGTTCAGCCAACACTTTGTCACACATCAGATCACCATTAACTGTATTAATGTTGTTTGCATTTGTTTTAAGTGTTTCAACACTAACTTACAACTACTGCCCAGTAGTAAACATAATTGAGCATAATTTTCTCAGGTGCCTAAGACTTTTGCATATATATATATATATATATATATGTATGTATATTAGGGGTGTCATGCAATTTAAACAATTATCTAAAAAATTACAAGTTCTCATTGAAATTAATTGCACACATTTTTGCTGTAAATGAATTTTGGCATGACTGAATGAATAGTCAACATTACAGACTTTTAATGTCTCTTTTATTTGAGTTAAGTTTCTGCACTGTATATGTGCGTTAATGGTCACAGCAATCAAAAATATGATCTGTTAAACACCCAGAATGAGGACGAGGGGGCTGGTGAATGAGGCCCGGACGTCACACTCAGCAGCGGAAGGTTTGAACGTAGCCAATCCGAGAACGTTATTTATTTCTCCTTGCAGTGCGTACCAAAGAAAACGCCCGTGCATGAATTATAGTAATGTCTGTATAGGCGTAATATAGGTATTTTCTAGCACTGCGGGAGACAGCTTTTCAGTGTAAACTGTACAATATGAAAGTGGGTTAACCTTTACGTTGTCTTTAAGGGTAATGTATTAAACTGAGTTAAAAATGAAATAGCATATTTAGAGGGACATCGTTACAGTGACATCGTTAAAAGGTTCTGTAGAGATGTTTGTCTGGTTCTCTTTGCAGATTGACATTTTGAACTTGAATGGATCCAAGCGCTTCCCATTGGAGCAGGTTTGATGAAGCAGGGCAACACCTGCTACGCCAATTATGTGCTCCAGTGTTTGGCCTACACACTTTCTCTGACCAACTACACGCTCACTGTCCTTATTCACACACTGAGAAAATGGATTTAGCATGATGTGCGCTATGGAAAACCACATCAGTAATGCCTTCAGAAGCACAAGCAGCATCATTAAACCCACTGCTGTCAGTTTTTCTGAATGATGAACATCCTGTCTTGTTTATTTCTTCTTTTTTGGTGAATAAACTGTTTTACTAATGTATCATTTTACCGCCATGTGTTCAAGCTGTGGTGCAGTTACCATGCCTTTGAGCCATACCGGGACATATTAAGGTTATTAAGGTATTATTTATTTATGTTCTTCAGTTCATCTAGATCTAGAGTTCAGACTAAAAACAGACACATGCTCCAAGAATAAACAAAGTGATAAAAAAAAAATCATCTGACGGAAGAGATGACGGGGGAATAATAATAATAATTATTATTATTATTATTATTATTAATAATACTACTGCTATGTCAAGGTCTCACATCATCCTGTATCCACCCACAAAACACCACTTACTCTGCCTCTTCACAGCAGATTGAGTCCTGACCTTGTGTTCTTCATGTTCCTCATAGGCCAGCGATGGGCAGTGGTCCAAAATGAACGATACTTCTGTGAGCCTGAATGACAGAAGATCAGCGCTGAGGCAGCAAGCCTATCTGCTGTTCTACGTCAGATGAACATATTTCTGGCTTTATTTGAAGGGTTCAGATCTATTTTGTTGATGTAATGAAAGTAAATAAAGAACATATCATGCTGAGAATATTGTTTCACTTTTGTGGTTTTGTAGGTCTTCAAAGCCAGATAACATGAACACTCCACACCAGTCTTCCTCAAAAACGCTGCCTGGACATGTTTACACTTCCACAGCCTACATCAACCCTAAGCGGACACACAAGGAGATCCACCTTCCACGCTCCTCAAATTTTGAGGTTGCTCATACACACTGACCTTTAAAACTGAAAAGACAGGCCTGGGACAATTTCCAAAGTGGAGTTTGCAAAAGATCCAGTGCTGAGCTTCTGAAGAGGCCAGACATGATGAGAAGTGCTATCGATGGACATGAGGATAATCAGTCAACTACCCAGCGCAGAGAACGCCGGCTGGTGGGAGCATTCTGCTAAGTGGAGGACGCTGAAATGGACAAACAGGTATTTTCCTTCAGCCAACCTATAAGACCAGGTCAGTTAATCAAAGTGTTTGTTCATGGGTTCTAAAGGCTGAAAATGACATCTGTCTGTAGAATGCGTGTGAAAAACTGCTCTACTGAACTGAGACCTGAGTTGGAGAGATGTAACCGTAAGCACTGCCGTGATACAGATGTCCAGCCAAGCTCTGACGAACCCAAAAGAGCTCGAACAGACCAGTCTGGACTCTTCAAAGAGAATTCTGTTTTTTCATGAAAACAGTGTCTTCTGACATGAGTGGCATCATATTCACCATGGACTCGACCTCCATGACATCTTGTTGTGCTTAGGTGACAAAAGTGTCAAGCAGTGGTGAGACCCTTGTTTTTCACCATGATGACTCAATATGACTCACTGCTCACTGTGTGACCGCCGCCTCACGGCTCAGAGTCCCTCCTGTCGTGCAGAATACTGAAGAGGAGCTGGCAGAGATTGAAATTCAGCACTTCAACTTCATGGACCTCATCTATGACATGGTAAAGCTTTGGATTCAGGCAGGAACAAGACCTCAGATCTGTCCAAGGCCAGGAGGATTTCTCGTAGGCCAGCGATGGGCAGTGGTATAAAATGAATGATACGTCTGTGAGCGTGAGTGACGGAAGATCAGCGCTGAAGCAGCAAGCATTTCTGCTGTTCTACGTCGGGTGAACATATTTCTGGCTTTAATTTTAGTGTTTAGATCCATTCTGTTGATGTAATGAGAGGAAATGAAGAAAAGATCATGTTGAGAATATTTTTCCCCTCTGTGATTTTGTAGATCTTTACTTGAGGAACACTCCACACCAGTCTTCCACAGACACACTGCCTGGGCCTGTTTCCACTTCCACGGCCTTCATCAACCCTGAGAGGACACTCACAGAGATCTACCTTCTATGCTCCTAAACTTTTGAGGTTGCTCATAAGCACAAGTGTATTCCCAACCTGCTGGACCTGAGGCAGACAAGACACGGTGCTAGTACTGCAGCTAGGGAGGGACCCTCTTTTAAACATATTTAACAGTATTTAACAGTTGATAGCATCTGAAACCTTCTTTTTAAACTGAAGGCCCTGTGCCTGGCTTTCACTATCGTACTGAGGGGAGAAGAATGGCTCGAGCATGTCTGGCAGGATGGTTTTGGATCCTCTATACAACAGGGATCTGACCGTCTTCCAGCAGTTGTGTATCGCTCCTGTCGTGGGGATTCTGAAGAGGAGCCGGCAGAGATTGGAATACAGCACTTCAACTTCATGGGGTGCTGCTGTTTTTAATTCAGGCAGTAACAGGACCTCAAATCTGTCCAAGGCCAGGAGGATTTCATCATAATCTCATGGTCATGATTTCCATTTTCTCTGTGAACACTAAGCACAGCAGGGCCAGGGCTGATCAGTACTTTCCGGTCCAGAATGGGATGGTACTCTTTCTGGAGAAAATGCTGATATTAGACCTTCTAGACCTGGGTGGTGGCCTAGTGGTAGGATACTTGCCTCTGGTGCAAGAGGTCATGGGTTCGAATCCTACCCTCAGGACGCCACCACTGTGCAAGACCCTTAACCCCAAGTTGCTCCAGGGAGACTGTCCCCTGTAGTTAAGGAATGGAAGTCGCTTTGGATAAAGGCGTCTGATAAACAATGTAAATGTACAGACTGGAGAACGTCAGTTTAACTTAAAATAGTGCATAATGTATTATGTAGTTTTATTAAAATACATTCAAATAAATGCTGTTAAGTGCTAAATTATTTTGAAAAATATTTTTTACAAATGTTGTAACATAAATATTATTGTAAATTCAGCTACATTTCCATATAAAAATAACTATAAACATTTTGGTACTGTGGAAGGAAACATAAAGCAGGCATAGCCATAGCCTTGATTAACCCTAAACGCAAAGGTCGACTGTAAGCACGACAGTGATCACATATCTCTGTGCCTTGAAAAGATGGGAGCCTCTAAAGATGAAAGTCAATCCAGAGAGCGGTCAGCCACCGACCTCCAAAACTGAACAGACAGGCCTGGGACAATTTCTATCAAAGACTCCAAGGAACCAGCATCAAGCAAGACATCAAGAGAAGTGTGACTGATGGACATGAGGCTGATCAGTCAACTATCCAGCGCAGAAAGCGCCGGCTGGTGGATGAGGGCGATGAATGCCGGGAGCATTCCGCTAAGCAGAGGACGTTGAAATGGACGAACAGGTATGTTCCTTCAGCTTACCTACGAGACAACCCAGCTGGTCATTTAGTCAAATTCTGTCTTTGTTTACAGTTTCAAACAACTCTGAAAATTATATTAGTAACAACTAAATGTCTGAAACAGAGTCCAGACCAGTAAGTTTGAGCTTATTTGAATCCAAGCTGTTGTTCAAATGACTTCTACAGAAGAAAGGTATTTACTTTAATGTCTGTGATCATTTTTATGAACTCACCTCATTGATGGGCTGATGGAACGTGCCTAGCTGTCCATTTCAAAATCGTTCTCTTAGCAGAACACAGTCTAGGGTTTCACGCTCTAGGACAGGGCTATTTGACTTCAGTAGCAAATGGGCCGGATATGAAAGTCACTGGGGGTTTCGTGCTGTACATGCTGTTGGTCTGGGGGTGGAGTTAAAGTCGCTAAGCGTGGATACATCACCGAGCTAAAACTAGAGAGACCGGATGTGTGTGTGACCGGATTCTCTTTCCTTACCGCCAGCTCTGTTCTGCTTTTTCTTTAACACACCCATTTTCTGACAAATCCCGCCTCTTTCGGCTGTGATTGGCTAATAATATGGCAACTTCTGTGCTCGGATTGGATAAATCCATACAACACAGCAGATAACCAATCTTGGCGAAGGTAGTGGGGGACTACCATGATCCAAAACCTATCATTTTATTATATCACACGAATCACACACTGATTTATTGGCAGTCTTGCGGGCCATAAAAGATTTCAAAAGGGCTGGATCCGGCCCGCGGGCCGCTAGTTGAATAGGCCTGCTCTAGGAGTTCATCATACATTTGTCATCCACCCAGGTACAGACTGTGTGTGTGCGTTTATATAGTGAAAAATTGTCTGAAATATTGCCAAAAAAGAGCACATCACAATTAAATGCAGAATTAGTGCAATTAGAAAAAAGTCAAGAAATGCATCATCCTTAATATTGTAATATTCACACAAGGAACACTCAAAATCAATTACTGCTGACCATTTATTTCAGAAAAAAACACTGATCAAAGAAGTAAAAGTACTGAATTCAGTACTAGCCTGTCTTTTTAGGTCGTTCTACATGCCTACTCCACTGCTCAGAGACAAGTGGTGAAATCTAAAACTCTATTTCACAAGCATTTAAACTTGTGATGAATACATTTTCACAGATATTTATCCATCTGTTCGAACATTGAAACAGTTTCTTGACAACCTTTTTAAAAGTGCCTTTAATATCAGCATTCACGGTGCTATAAATACTCAGGCCCACGTTGTTAGTTGTAAGAATTGCACTAATGAAGGAGGTCAGAAGGAAAACTAGCTTGGAAATCTGGTTTGTTTTGTCTCCATGACAAGAAAAATTTAATAAATGATGAGCCTGCACCAGAAAAGATGCTATTTTTTACTAGAACTTAATGAAAATAGTAGTCAGTCAGCACTGTGCTTTTGATAAACTCCCACCCGTCCCCGTCTCGATTTCATTCAGCATTAGCCATCTTAACATTTGAAATAATGAAAGCCAATAGGGGGCAATAAGATCCAGGTAACCAAAACCCTGCCCAGGATGTACAGTAAAGATGAGGGTTGAGAGGAATATGAACTCACAGCAGTGTTCAGCTGCAGACTAGGCCCTGGGCCTTGGGGGAAGAAGCTCCAGCTTCCTAGCCATGAAACTAGCCTTGGAGCTAAAACATCTTTTAGAGTTAGATAAGTTAAAGTTAGGGTCACTCTTACTTCCCCATGCATGTTAGCTACTAAGCATAAGCTCCCTCAAAATAAAAATGGTATCTCAGGGTTATTGACAAAGTTAGCTCCGCTTTAGATAGTTTTAGAGGAAAAAAGCGAGCTTGCTAATTATCTTTCTTTCTTTAACTGTTGAATTACAGTGAATATCCTCTCAAACTATTTATTTGTGCACACAAACTTTTACCAGCTTAGCTAGCCAGCTAACTTAGATAGTTCCACGACCTGTGTTCTAATGTCCACCTGGGACTTGGTCTGCAATGTTTTAGGGTGCTTTCACACCTACAGCATTTGGTGCGCAACAAACGTGTTTGGTCCCTTGGTTCGGTTCGTTTGCGTTGATGTGAATGCAGTCTCGGTACTTTGGTGCGCACCAAATCAATCGATCCGAGACCTGCCTGAAGGGGTGGTCCCGGACCGCTTTATCCGCTCTACTTTGGTACGGTTCGTCTGGTGCGAAAGCAACCAAACCAAATTGGACGAAATGGTATAGTTTAATGCATTATGGGTATCAGATGGGATACGGCATTAATAGGCCAATGAAAGACCTGATGGATCTGCAGGAAGATTGCCGGCTAATAACGAAATGATCATTCAGGAGGAGGGCAGACCCATGTGCTCGCCGTCGGTGAGACGAATAAATCAGGAAGTCGGTTTGGTAAAGCGCAAGGATCAGCGCCATGAGTGCAATGCAAAGCTGTTCCTCCACGATTACTGAAAGTGGCGCGATTTTCTGAAAATAGTCTGTTTCCGGTGCCGATGGTCTTCGCGGTCTATTTTGGTTCGTTTAGAACTCTATGTGAAAGCAAACCGTACCCACGTCTGTTTACTACATTGTAACATTTTCCTGAATGGTGCGGACTAAAGCAATCGAACTATAGGTGTGAAAGCATCCTCAGTCTTGATATTATTTAGTCTTGATGTTGGTCCACTTTGAAGCTAAGTAATCAAATACAAGAAAACAAAATGAGTAATGTACATATCAAGAGAGTAGTTCCTTTAAGTTAAAATCTGTACATTGTTATGCTTTCAAGGCCTTTTTGTTTTCCTGTCTAAAATATGCAGACCCATGTGCTCAGCATTTTGATCCCAATAATTTAAAATGTAACCATTTAGAACAATTATATACAAATCACACTTTTCAATATTGAATTTTCCAATTACAGAACATGGTCACTGCAATAGAAGCGTTAGTAGAAACATCTGAGCAGAAATACTTTTGCTGAGGTACGGAAGACAGATTTTTGGGTAGTAATCAGGAGAGCGTAAAAATTTCAAACGAAACTTAAGGATAAGTTAAGGATAAATTCCAACCTTTTCTGCTAAATGTTAACATGTTATGGTTGTAATGGGTGCTTCTAAAGTAAGATAAAGAACATAAATTACCTACAGGCTTCCTTGGGACAACAGAACCCTGGCAACCTTTTAATGAAATTCTGGCAGAGGTCGAAATTTTGTCAGTGATTGGAACACTGGTTTGGAACAGGAACCTCGGCTTAATTCTATTTTGTTTAAGCCTGTAGGAGGGACCTTTTATCTGTGCTTAGCTTTTAGTGCTGAGATGATAAGGTTTGGAAAACCGATAAATCGGGACAAATTCTTAATGAATACTGTATCACTATTATCATTTTAAAATGAACAGTACCATGTAAAATTTAGGTCAATTTCCACTTGTACCAGAGGGGGTCAGCAAAGGCCTAGGCATTTTCACAGACTAAGAAAGGCACATTTTAAAAACACACATCAACACATAAGCCTTCCATATCGTGGCTTATGACAGCTCACAGTTTGTTACCTCCTTTTAATGCTCGGAGCTCCGAGATGTAGTAGAGCCTGGAACTTCTGACATGCAAACACAGCGCTGGGAACTATTTTAACAGCTGAATACTGAAACTGACTTGTTGCCTGTTGTGGGAGAACGTAACTGCTGAATGTTTAAGGCGGAATGATAAATTTGAGCTTATTTCAGCTTCATACATGTCTGTGTCTTTAAAAACAGTGAACCTTCAAAGCTCAGAATGTTCCTGCTTACAAAATGGAAATAAAAAGCACTCAATTCTATCTATTGATTTGATAGAAATGAATGTGACTATGATATGGATTGATAGGCGATCCCAGCTCTACTTACTTTAGAAGCATACATTAAAAAAACACAAAAATACATCGAAATGCTGTAAAAACAGGAAGAAATGTGCCTTCAGAGAAAAAAAACGCTGGAATTTTCACTTGGAGTGGCTTTTTCATAATCTGTGACCAGGCTACAGTCCAGTACGTGGTCAGATCGATTTCAGGTAAACTCAAAAAGCTAACACTGATAGTGGGAGTATTCACAAAGACAAGGGAGACTAAAATCTTGGGTTTAAAGTGGATCGGTTTACAATTTCTCTTCTAGTGCTGTGGTGATCCAAAACACCGTCCATCTTTATAAAAGTTCAGGTGACTTCAGTCCTTCTACCTGCGTTTCCAGATCAGTAACCTAAAAGCATAGAAGCATTGGTCAGTTCTTCACACCTTCAACCAAAATGTTTTCATTTCTTAAAGGGCAAAAAAACCCAGAGATTTCATGAAAAAAAAGTACTGGCCACTCCCCAGATTATAAATGTAGCTGCAAAAGCAGTTAAAAATAGACCCGCCCATTTATCCTGATGGTATAAGGAGGTTCTCAATGCTGGACTGCTTTTTGAATGAGGGACAGCACAGATACAGAACAGCCAGTCAGAACAGAGCTCATTTACATAACATCACTGTCAAAATGAAATATGTATCTCCATTTTTTACTGAAATGCTGTCAGCCCTTTACATTGGGTCCAACTTCCACGATGACCGAGCCAAAAGAAAAGGCCCAGAATTGATTGATTAAAATGATTTGGAATTGCCTTCCAATATAAGTTATGGTAGAAACAAATTTTCCTTGTCCTGAAAGGTGATAATTTTGGAGATATGAGGTTTGTTAATAATAAAAATTAAAATAATAAAAAAGTAATAACTATTATTGGCAGTAGAAGTAGTAGTAGTAATAGTATTAATAATAATGATGCAATAACAACAATAATTTATCATTCATATTGTTGCTATTATTATTAATATTATTTCTTGCATAAGCCATATATAATTATTAGCTATGCCGAACTTGTTTGTAATGACCAACCTGTACCTTCACCATGAGCTGCTCTGTCTCTTCCTTGTGTGTTGCTTCGGTCTCCTCCAGGGTCCTACGCTGAGCTGTCTGTTTCTTTAGAAACTCAATTTCCCTGCATGCAACAGGGCACACATAGCAAACTAATTAAGATATGATAAAACAATACCACCAAGCAGTTTTGCACTAAATATGCTGGCCTTTCTGTAGCTTTTTCTGAAGCTTTGAACCTTAATTCACACTTTCAAAACACATTGCATTGCATGTTGCCAGCACCTGTTGACCATGTGCGTGTAAATGTACTGTCAGTTCAACTCAAGTCAAGTAAGTGTTTTTTGTCATTTAACCACATTCAAAGCACACAGTGAAATTAAACAACATTCCTCCAGGACCGTGGCGCAACACAAAGAACCAAAAACAAGAACACCACAAGTGCGGGACAAGACAAGGTTAAGAGAGAATGTGAAAAAAAAAGAGCAATAGTACAATACTTTTCAGGACAACACAACATACAATAGAGTCAATAGCAGCAGTAACAGCATTTGTGCTGGAACTAACTTTCGTTTTTGAAAAGCATTCGTTTTGTACCCCCATTTATCCCCCCAGCGATTTGTTTGAGGGAAATACATTTAACATAAGCACATTAAAAATCCTCCCGACTTCCTGGAGTAACAGCACTAGTGTGAATGAACACAGTATTACGACGTGTTGATTCTAACAGCAGAGTTGTTAAAAGAGCCAAAAATGCAAAGGAATGCAAAGACAGCAGTAAATACAGTGGCAGTTGGAGAACATGTTTTTTGTTTATTGTGTGTATGCAGTGTGATTGGGAGAAAAGAAGCAGTTCAGTTCAGAGTGTGTGTGTGTGTGTGTGTGTGTGTGTGTGTGTGTGTGTGTGTGTGTGTGTGAGATGTTATTCAGTTCTGATTTAGGAGTCTGATGGCATGGGGGAAGAAACTTGTTCCCATCCTGGTGTGAAGGCCTGGATGCTGCGAAACCTTCTGCCAGACAGAAGAAGGGAAACGCAGGGATGCGAGGGGTGTGTGTGGGGTCATACATTATACTGGTGGCGCAGTGGAATCAGTGAGTGGTGTGAATGTCTGTGACAGAGGGTAAAATCTAAAACCCTGCATGAACTACTTTTTTGTCTCTTTACAATGAACAAACCTGAATGGGTCTAGAATGTACAGGCCTTCACATATAAACTGGCCTTTATAAAGAGATCCTTTAGCCATATTCATGAAATAAAAGATGTATAACAGAAGAACAAGTTACATACTATCTTTATGTTCTGTATATATTTATTACTTGAGTTTATGGGAAGCCTTATACTACTAGGCCGCTGATGCGTGTGTGTGTGTGTGTGTGTGTGTGTTTCTACTCACTTCTGCTGGTACTCTTTAATAAGGCGTTTGGCCTTGCTGTATTTGCGCTCCAGGGTCTGGTACTGGGCCTGTGTTTCCTTCAGGTGCTCATCCACCGCCTGACAAAGACTCTGTGCCTCCATCCAGTAACCCTCCAACTTCTCCATGCGCTCCCTGTTCTCCTGCACACTTCGCTCTAACTGGGCTTTCTCATTGCGCCAGCGCTGCCTGTCCTGCTCTGCGTGGCTCAGCTACACAAACACACGCACACACACACACACACACACACACACACACACACACACACACACACACACACACACACACACACACACA
>JBBJLR010000111.1:26957735-26980840 GCA_037577145.1 Brachypetersius gabonensis | reverse complement strand
AGGCGCCGTGGAGCTGAACAACATCGTCTGGTGCAATGTCAGCACGATCTGCGTCAACTGGCATGGTCTTATCCAGAGGAGCTGGGACAGGATCCTCAGAGCAGCAGTTAATGCTTCTGTGGCACGGTATGGTAGGGTGGGAGAGTGAAAAAAGAAAGTTATCCCTCAGCACCTTCACTCCAGATCTATTTGTCTGGTGGCCACTAGGTCCAAAGAGTTCCCTCCGCCCCCAGAACAAATGAAAATTGTCAATAAAATTCAAGCCCCTTAGATTGCACGTTTTGTGCAGCCACGTGTTGAGGCTGAGAGAGCGTGAAAACTTGTTACTAGAGTTTCCTGTCACAGGTCACGGGTTCAAATCCCAGGACTGCTAGTGGAACCAGTGAGGTACCCTTGAGCAAGTTATCGTCCCCACACACTGCTCCAGGGCGCTCAGCCATCACTGGCTGCCCATTGCTTCACTTAGTGTGAACAATGTGAAATTCTTTCTTTGCATATTCATGCATACACTGTGTGCTGTGTTGTGTTTGCACGTGACTTTAAGGGTCCTCTTATAGTCACATGCAAAAGATCAGCATTACCAGTATCCAATCATACCACCCATATCCAAGCCACAGTGTATCACACCCATGCTGTACCTTCATCGGCTTTACTGCTGCTCCAACATCAGGGAACACTGTGGCTCCCCCTGCTGCCACATCACTCATCTACAAAACAGGAGCAACACCATTACTTAAAGAGATCTTTATTTTAGACTCTGGCCTGTAAAAAGCAGGTTTCTCCCAAGCGATTTTATGTATGCCGCTTTTACTTCTAAATGATTTTACTGTTGCATTTTAAAGCAAACAATCAAAATCATTTTTTAAGCCGACGTAAAGCACACTATACACTTTTAAAAGGTAGGCCAAAAAACACATGTGACATAAAAAATACACATTTTAGATGTAAGCAGCTTATGGGGCCTTACCCAAAATCAAATGGTTTTACTCATTTTGAACATGAAGTGTGCAGGACATCCCATGGAAAAAGATATTTTCGAGACGGGAAACGCATGCTTGTTTTAAAATCACTCACGTAAATGAGCCAGGTGGCAATGCGATTCCCTGTGCCCAGCTCCTTGAAAGCATCCGGCTCATCTTTCTGCCAGAGGTTATAAAAAAAGTGATCAGCACAGATGTGAGACGAGATCAGTGCTGACAGATCAGACAGAAATGAGCACCATGATGAACACAAAAATCATCAGACATGAGAACAGCATAGAGATGAACACATTAATCATCACAAAGATTGGCACAGAGATCAGTACTGACAGACTGACACCGAAACAAGCACCATGATCAACACAGAGATTTACACAGCGATCAGCACAGATGTTATTACATGGGTCATTGTGTTTCTTCTGCCTATCAATGTTAAAGCTTTTACAGAGAATGTGAAAGCTTTGTTTACCCTTCCAAAGTCGAAGTGTGGTTCGTACTGGCCTCCTACGCCATAATTAGCCACCTGGACATTGGGCGGGGGGGGGCCGGGGTGGGGGGTGGGGGGTGGAGGGAAAGGACAGACAGAGAAAAAGAGACACAGAAAGAGATTTACAGATAGCTCAACAGTACTCAGTGCTTATTAAACCTGTGAGTCAAGAAAATGTTCTAAAATTCTACAAACTATTTCAGATTTTCTTTAAGGATAAGAAGTGAAGACATGTAATTTTAATGATCAAAGAAAAATCGACATTATTATAATGTTGCATTTTTGTAAATGAAAATTAATTCAAAGAAAATGAAAAGCATCACTGATAAATCTCTCATAGCAAGTATAATAACATGCTAATTCCACCCAGTCCTGCAACACTGAACGGGTAAACGGCAACATCTGAACGAGTTAGCGGTGGAAGAGGAGAGAACACAGCGTCACAGATTCACACTTTCACACATCAGTGCCCCACCTGTAGCTCCTCTGCTGTGGTGACGTCGAGACCTGTGATATCCTGGATCCTCTGGTTAATACGGTCCACCACTGGATGCTCATAGGCAGCTAACCAGGCACTGTGAACGGAAAAAACAACCATGTGAACATAGCTGATCATTTTAGACATAAAATGGGTGGTTAGCATTTAGCATGTAGCCAGCAGGCAAGGGTTGTGAGATTAGCTGTCAGTATGTAAAGTGAACACACCACAGCACAGTACACAGTGTGAACAATCTGAAATTCTGCATTTAACCCATTCACCAAATGAGGCAGTAAGCAGCCACCAATTGGTGGCCCGGGGAGCAGTGTGAGGGGACGCTACGCAACTGTATGTCAGTGGTGCCACTAGCAATCCTGGAAATTGAACTCACGGTCTTCTGATCGCTGAGGCAACTCCCTACTCGCTAGGCCACCAGCTAGGAAATGCTAATCTGGCCAACATTTTTTTGGCAGAGTTAGAGTTTCTGAGTGAATTATAACTTCTGTAGATCCTCCAGAGGTACATCTGGAGAACAGAGAGGGAAATGTTTGTCGAGGTGTCACTGAACTTAGATATTAGATTTAGGGCCAATACTACATTAGCCCAAGCCCTCAGGGACTTCTGTTGTAAAGTTGTCTTCATTTTATTTTGTTTAAAGCCAAAGCCCCCTCATTCGAAAGCTACACAACAATAAAGGTAACCAAAGCATTGACAGAAAAAGCAATTAGAATCATTTCTGCCTTAGAATAAGTTTTCATGGCTTCCAAGTTCCCTCATGCTAGCCTAGTAGAAGGTGGGCATATTCTGATTGAAAATACCCCACTTAGTGCTGCGAGTGGCTGGTTGTGTAACAGAGGTGGCATGAACTTCTAAGTGAGTCGAAGTTGGCAAGGGCACAACTGAAACAAACATGCACTATTATCTGTTAACGTAAACAACTCAGGCTTCACCATGGCAGCTCCGGCTGTTCTCAGGTATTCAAGTGATCCAATATGAATTCAGAAAGCCTTTCAAATCAATCTGATGCTCTTTGGCTGCTAACTAATACTAATCTAAAAAGCAAATTAATTGGTTGGCTTCCTTATTGGGAGGGGTCGAGGTAGAAACATGCACACCTGGTTGCCTTGACAATGGCTCTTAAGTCCTCTATTGCCCTTTAAAGGGTTTTGTGCTAGCACTGCTTCACTACTAAATTGTTGTGTTACTTTAATTAATAGCCATTTAACACTCTTGACAATCACAGGGTCATTTTATCAGGACAGCTGGTGGCTTGGGGGTTGCCTCGCAATCGTAAGGACGTGGGTTTGAATCCCAGGGCTGGCAATGGCACCACTGAGGTGCCCTTGAGCTTGCTCAAAATGATGGAATGTGGTGCCCCAGAACAGTTTTTGTTTGTAAGCATGTCTCTGCTGTCTCTGGCTGCATTTGGAGTAATTGTTTAGTTTGTTTACTAAACTATTTGAGGCATAATTTCTCATTTGTTTGTTACTGAGGTCATTTCTTGGGAAGTGTCCACAGTTGGCTGGGCTAAAATTCATGTGGTGAATTAACAGGTGTTTCTGGTTTGTTCCTCATTAGGCATCCACCAGACACTCCACACACAGCTGTTGTCTGACCACAGACATCATACTGACTGAAACACACACACACACACACACACACACAAATAAAAACTCGGACAGGACCAGTATTTATACAGATACTCAGAAGTATCAGGGAGGGCCTTGAGCGTTTTCTCTGCATGACTGGAGACTTTTAGGGACGGAAGTCTTTTAAATTGTATAGTAATAATACATTTATAATAATAATACAATAATAATACATTCCATTTTGATATGGCGCTCTGGGTACCGCTGATGTATGACATTCACTCTTAATACAGTATATGTTAGAAAACTAAGCTGCAAAACAGCCTGGTGGAGTTTTTTGATGTCACCCAATCCCTCCCCCCAAAAAAAAACATAAATGGAATTAAAATATTAGAAAAAAAATGGATTAAATAAAAAAGAAGTCGGGTCACAACAACTGTTGGTCCAATCATTGGGAAATCATGAGTTGGATCAATGGTTCTGTCACAACCGTCTGTAGTTGTGATCCAAAACAGCACTCTCTGGGAGGCCTTGATCTCTGGGTATGGATGGCCCTCCCTCTCCCCCATTAATCAGCATGATACTAGTTAGCGTGGATGTCTATTAGGTAACGCAACAGTACTGGTGTTCAGCATATTCCTCAGGAAACTGTGGGCAGGCGCCTTGAACAGCTTTGTCTTCTACATGCTGAACTAATAATTTTCCCATAATGCTGCTCTTCCTTCCTACCTAACTTCTGTTATTAATGCTACCTGTAAGCCCAAATTCTATTTGCCATTATTAATAAATGTTTCAGCCTTCTGTACCTCTTTTCACTGGTTCGCCTGAACTCTGTGATTCATTTCTTCACTTCTTTCAGAAAATGATTGAATATACGATCTTTTCTCTAAGACCTCCCCTCCGTTCCTTGAGTCTCCCTTAATTGCCACGTACAACCATGGCAATTCTTTCTCACTTGCCTGAACTGTATGACAGATTTCCTCAGGACAGTGAGCTCATTTACCTGTCTGTTAGATTCAGCCACCGCTACACTTCCTAAACAGTGTCTGCCAATCATTTTCTCACAATGAATTAATTGTTCTTGTCACTAGCATGGTTTCCGCAAATTAAAAAACTGCGGCAGTTCCACCTGTTTTGACACCTCTACAACCCATTTCAGTCCAGGTTTTGTGCAGTACACTGTACACACTGCCCCCTTCTGTTCACTAATGATATTCTAATTAATGCTCACATTTTTCTGCTATTGGATTTGGATATCCAATATGATCTGATTGGATGATCTTTTCTGGTTCTATTCATGTCTTACTGATGGGCAGCAATTCACCTCCATCTGTCAAAGCAGATCTCATTCTGTTATTGTTAAGGAGGGTGTGACCCAGAGCTCTGTCCTTGGCTCTTTGCTTTTTCGTAATTTGTGTGCTTCCTCTTGGTTACGTTGTTAGGTGTCATGGGCTCAGTGTCCACAGTAACACTTGTGATTTATTTTACCACTCCCACTGCAGCCACCGTGCCCCATTAATTTACAGTCTGTAATCATAATTTAAAAGCTTGGTTGATATCAAATTTTTAAATGAAAATCAAACTTTTACTGGTTGGCATCAAGGCTGTCATTTCTAAGCTCTCAGATATCCGTCTATACACTGATAATGCTCTCACTGTGTCCTCTCTCTCGGAACCTGGGTGTTCCACTGAACCCATCACTGACATTTGAGCCTCAAATTTATTTTTTGGTCAAAAGTGCATTTTTACATCTTTGTGTTATGTCTTGCATCTGTCCATCTCTCTCCATGAAGGACGCTGAAATATTTATTTCATAACTTTAATAACTTCTCTTCCATAACTTCTTATCTTGATTACTGCAGTGCTTTTTTCCTGTTCTCCCTTGGTAGGCTTCAGTCTGTGCAAAACTCTGCTGCTTGTGTTCTCACCTTTACTATGGAGTCTGAACACATTATGAACATTTACTGGTTACTCATATCATACTGTATTTAGTTTAAGCTGCTTCAGTTTAAGCAACCCACTATCTCACCGAATAACTTTACTAATTATTCCTTTTCTTTCTTCTGGTACTGACATCCACTCTTGCTTCTTTTAAAACACATCAAACTTGTCTCTCAGTGTCTCTCTATTCGCCTCTTGACTCTTGATCTATCTGTTGCAAAGTTTTTTGTTTGTTTAATGCAATTTCTGTTCTACGTTTCAACCATCAGGGGTGAACCAATCTTGGGTTTAAGAAAGGTGCTATATAAAAAGAATTATTAAATTTTTTCCAATGTTTTATATTCCGCAAATACTAGGGGATGTGCACATATTTTTACCCTGATTTTACCCAGAGGAACTAAACCTGTAATTTGATTGAGGGTGTTCTGACCTGTGTGTGCAAAGGGTTCAGAACCACCTCATTCTGAAAGAGATGGACACATGCCTGGCCTTCATGCCTTCACCTCTGGCCCTTACCTCTTGGAGACTCTGTACTGGGCTGTGGTGAGTGTTCCTGTTTCGGGGTCATGCACGGTGGCTCGTCTGAGCTAGGCACAGATTGTGGAGGAGAGAGAGATAGAAAGACAGAGAGGGAGAGCAGAGAGAGCCAGAGGTAGACAGCAAGTAAAGGAAAGACAGAAAGAAGGAAGGAAGGAAAGAGTACGTCACTACTTGCCAGTCCCATGCCATGCTCATGCGGAATTTCACCAATGTTTAGAAAAAAATGTTTATCTACATAATTAAGTGGTTAAAATGTAAATAAAGTTGTTCAAAGTGGGTTCCCAGCTATGGTGAACCAGGTGTCTACTTCTGAAGTTCAGAAAGTTCTCACTCACTCATTTTCTAACCGCTTAATCCTCATTAGGGTAAGCCTATGCCGGGATCAATGGATGCAAGGCAGAGACGTACCCTGAGTGGGGCGCAAGCCCACCACAAGGCGCACATGCCATTCACTCACACCCATGATCAAGTGACTTTGTTTACATCTCAGCTGTTAAATTATACAGAATTCTTTTTTTTGTTTAATTCCCCTCGAAGTTCTCCACCAAATTAGACCTGGTCCTCAAAATTACAGCAGCTCAGGATGCAAGTCGAAGGCTTCATATTAAACCTGCTTGGTTTCTAATTATTTCAGTAAGAGCTATTATTATAAAGAGAAGAACCCTTTACATCCTCCGAGTTAGGAAAGGTGTAGCAGCAACATTCCACAATCAAGTGGAACAGCCTGCACACTTCTTTCAAAACTCATTTTGCAAAACTGTTTTTGAATTCTGCAACAGGAGTGTGTGACGCACCCTCATGCTGGGTCTGTTCTTGCTGAAGAGGCTAGCCTACAATGCGGCGGGGAGGCGAGACGGCTGTGTGCCTGGAGCTTCTTACCTTTTGCTGATGCGATAGTGAGCGGTTTCCAGCACGCCAGTGATGGGGTTGGAGATGGTGGCTCGGCGCAGCTGTGGAGCCAAGCGGCCGAGAGGACACGAGTTACACGCCGCACTCACACCATCCCACCCCGCTCACTGTGTGCAGTGGGGGCTCTGGGATTTTCTGGGCTACCATTAATCGTAAACTCCCCTGAACGTTTCCTCAAAAACAAATATTAGCAGGGAAGGAAAACTAGGGTGCCCTGGCCACTTACTGCCAGGGGCCCCTTACTCCCACCCCACTTAAAGTTGAGTGCAATTTGAGTTATTAGCACACTTACTTCCTTGAGACAAATCAATTATACGTTAACAGACAAATTACCTTGTTTTTCAATTTAAAGAATGAAATTTTGGTAGGGGGCTACGAGAACCCCCACAACATCCTATTTATGCAACTGATTCAGGCACAGTCTTAGTTCAGGCCCTAGTGTTGTGGCGTCAGACATAATCTCATAACAAGACTGTCTATTTAACATAGAAAAAGTAAAATGTAAAATTTGTTCTGAGCAACAGCTGTGGCACACAGTATTGTATGTTTAACTTTTCCAGCAACTAATTAGAAAATGCCATAAATCTCAAATTTGCAAAAAGGTCATATTTCAGCTAAACTTTAAAGGACGTATTGACTTATTTGCACCTGGAAAATCAACAAAACAAGAGATTTGCGTGTTAAAAATTTTGCATACAACCAGTTATGCATTTTATTTAGTTCAAATTATGGATTCATAATCAGAGTAGGCAGGTTTTTGCTCAAAACTTCATGTTGCCAGGTGAGCAATTGATTATTTTTATTGATTGGAATCCGAGTCTGTTGCAATTTTATGATTTAAATAACATATGGCAGGTAAAAGCACTCGCACAGCATTTGATTGCGGCTACTACACCTATACCACAATGGCATAGCACCATTGTCCATTTTACACAATAATCATGGTGCTAATAATAATAATGAACAAACACTACCTTAGTAGTTGGTTGTACGCTGCATGTTAAAATAGCACAGAATAGAGGGGTGGGGTTTAGAGGGGTATACCTTTGTTGGAATCACATTTTAAGGTTAAACAAGTTGCCACAAAAATGTTTTTTTTATTATGAGATCACTTCTGGCCTGCACAAGGGTGATCAATGAAAAAGCATGTAAAGGTATGCAGAAGCAGCTGAACTTACCCTGGGCTTGGCCAGTTCCTTCACCTTCTCCATCTCTCCTTCACTGATGATATCATGAAAACGGACAATGGCTGGCCGGTCCCACACGTCCTCCTGTTTCACTGGGCCAAGCACGTAATATGGGTGTCTTTTGTTGTCGAAGAAACGGCAGAACAGTCGGCTCTGTCTGCGTGGGGTCTGTGTGGAGAGATGGATGATAACTATGAACACGGGCCCATATAATTAAACAGCCTCTGTAGATCAATCAGCTGTTTTAAATCTGGAGCTACTCCAAACAGCTTATAATGATGCTTCAACATTATTCTTGGCCAGTTCCACCACACACTGTGAACAGCACAAAATACAACCTCTGCATTTAACCCATTCACCAAGTGAAGCAGGGGCCAGCCAGGAACACGGCACCCTGGGAGCAGTGTGTGGGGATGGTACCTTGCTCAGGGTACCTCAGAGGTGCCTAGTGGTCTTGGGAATCAAACACACGCCCTAACAACTGGGCTACCAGCTGCTGCAAAGCGTCTGATACAGTGGTGTAAATCAATTTCCTTGCTACTAAATATTCCACAGTCAACTGTCAGTGGGAGCGACTAGGAACGACAGCAACTCAAAGTGGTGCCATGTAAACTGACGGAGGGATGCTGAGGTGCAGAATGCGTCATCTTAAACCCTATGGATTAAGAATGGCAGGTCACTTAAGCTCATATGCGTGTAAAGGCAGGTGAGCTAATACTTTTGGCAATATAGTGTATACATTTGTAATTTAACAGCACATGAAGGCAGAATGAGGACCACTAAGTCTACTGAGTTCATGCAAAGGTCTGATTTCAACACACCACAAAGGTATTTGAATTTGTCCTGCTTTGATGTGATTGTAAAAAAAAAATAAATCACAAAGTAAGGTAATGCACATACATACTGCTGCCACCCAGTGAATAAACATAATATCCACACCCATCAATGCTATATCCACACCCATCAATGGTGCAGCATAGCAGGTCTTGGCATAGAGAGAGGGTTGGACATTGCCAAGGCATCTGATCCTCTGTGCCAAATCAAATAATAAGGTCTGTGTTCATATTACAAGCCTTATCCAGACTTTTATCTCAGATCTACATCTGTGCTTGGTGTGAACCAGACATGGCTCCTATCCGATGGCAGGTATACTAAAGAAAAAAAAGTGAAATAATCCAATGAAGTTACCGGCATTCACATGAAGATTTCTCTGCTGATACAATTCAACAGTCATTCAGAGTGGGCTTGGTGTGAAATGATTTATTTCACACAAGTGTTCCAGATTAGTTTACAATAGTGATGAATAAAAGCAGAGGCCTCATCTCAACATGTTTTACCTTTTAATAGGCATTTTATTTACTCCACAAGTGAACCTCCACTTGTCTCACAGCGTCGTACATGCGCCCCTCCACCGAATGCATTTGGTTTTAGGCCAAAAGCTAATAAAGTCTCTGCTGAAACAATGTCTCAGGTATTAGGCAATGCATTTATAACAACGTTATGGAAAAACTCCATAAATGTAATGAATACTAGAAAGAATCTAATTGCAGAGAATGAAAATACAAAGTTTTATTCCACACACACAAAGTTCGTAAGGCAAAAGGGGAAAAACCAAAGTCCAAAGCAAAAAGTAAAAAAAAACAAAACAGAAATCCAAAAAGCAAACAAAGTGAGGCCGTTGATCAAAGGGGAAATCCAAGAAACAGAAACAGGTCGATAACAAGAACACTAATCTCTGTAAGTAAGGCTTGGTATCTAGGCAGGGCTTAGTATACTTCGCACCATTGTGTTGACAGAAAGGGGTATATATACTTCCTGTGTCTAGTATTCAGGTGATCCTGATCTCGGCCTCATTGGTCTGTGTGAAATACTGAATGGCTTTGTAAACCTGTTATTAAGCAGGTAACTGTGAGCAGAAAATATTGTTAGATTCTCACCAGCCTGATTCCTTCTCCTCGGCAAAGCATCTCGTACTTCATCTTCTCTGAAAGGAGACCCTTTTTCTTCTTCTCCACCCCTCTCTTCTCTCTCTCCTTTTTCTCCTCCTCTGTTCCTCTCCGCTCCCTCTCTGCTTTCCTCTGTTTCGTCAGTTGGAACTCAAAGTACTTCAGGTTGCCGTTAGCTCTCTGGTGGTCTGGATCTGGACAGTAGGAATTAGCAAGTTAGCTGCACCTTGAATTAGAAACGTAATCAGCGAAGCACAGGCCACACTAAGATGTGCAAACAATGTGAACTGTCCTTTAAAAGGATCCCTATCTTTCACTTTTCTCATACTTTTTGCTTTGATGCCATCGTTTGCGGCTAACTGTTTTGTTACTGATTTATGTAAATAGACTCCACTCTGATTGGCTAACCTGTTTTGTACCTTGTTCACAGGCTGAAACACTACTTATATTTAGTGTTAATAGCTAGCGCTAAGCTCCTATATATGTCAATTCATTGACTTTTCGTGACATCACAAATTCAAAATGAGCTGATTCTGCAGACAAGTTTCCATTTACGAACTGTATGGACTGGAGAGTGCACAGTACATTTTAAAACTAATATCTCCAGACATCAACAGTTTACTGAATCAATATTTCTAATTTGCAAAGTCACAGCAGTTCAGCCCTGTGCATTCATGGTGAACAAGGTAGGATACAGAGCAGTCAATCAGAACAGTGCTCAGGTTGGAAATGGTATATGTAAAATTAACTGACTCTGTTTGGTACATAAAAGAAACATTAACATCATGAATCTCAACATTAAATAGCCCAAACTATACTTTAATCATCTGTAACCTACCCAGGGTCAGTAGTCTCTTGGTGTGCTTCAGGGCTCTCTCTAGCTCACCCTGCTGGTAAACGGAATAGCTTAGATAGTCCAGAATGGTCACTGCTTCAATGTTGGATGCTTCTCCTGCATCTAGCTGCCTGAGAGCCTGTGCCATCCACAGCTCCGTGTGGTAGTAATCCGCTTCCGAATATGCGATCTTCCCCAGCTCAAAACAGTCCTCCACCGTTAGAGTGCTCTTATAGGGCAAATCGGAGATGCCTGGAAGAGCATGAGTCAGACGGGTTTTTGATAAAGTGTCCAGTGAGTGCATCTTAAGATCACACTTGGGGAACATGGAATCCGACATGGTTAAAGAGAGCTGTGTCACCAAAATTGTCATATCATTCATTCAGAGGCTGCTGTTGCGATAAAGATACATTGATACATTGTGAACGCTGGAGGCAACACTCACCGGGCAGGTTGCCGGTAGAGATGGTGTGTGTGTCCAGGTTGTAGGTGTCCTGCAGCCGGAGCAGAGCTTTGGCTGCTCCTGTTTGGTCCTCATCGTTAGGGAAGTGTTGCCGCTGGATGGTCAGGTTGGAAATGAAACCTGCAGGGAATTCAACAGTCCAACACTGATGAAATTACTGGACACTGGTTAAAAGGTAAAGGCATGTGTAACAAAAGAGGCCAAGTGAAGGGCCATGTGAAGGGCTTCTCCAAGCCACTACACACAGAGTAAACTGCTAGGGTCACTACGTAGAGGGCCTATATCGTGGAACATCTAGTTTTTGTATATTAACAGATCTGGTGTTGTGTATAAACATTGTTAAAAATGTATCAGTTCATTTTTGTAAACTGAGCCTGAACAATTCTTTGACCCTGTGAAGGCATCAGAAAGCAACTTATTTACATATATCCATCTCAGATTAGTTTCAAGCTATTTTAAAGAGCATTTCAGCTCTGACTACTTTTGACGTAGCCACAATACAGGGCAGTCAGTCAGAAAAAAGCTCATTAACAGTCATGCCAGTCTTAAGGACAAAGTAACAGAAACAGCAGGTCAATGAGTTTTGAAAATGAAGCATGACCAGTTTAGGTACATAAAACCATACAGACTGTATAATTGGACCTCAGAGAAAAAATAGAGGGCTGTAGGATATCAGCCCTTTAAAGATGACCACACAGAATGTTAAGTACTGGTCTCCTGTGGGTCAGTTATATTAGTTTGTGTTAGTAGCTATCATACCATGTTTTTGCCTCGATGGAAGCTGTACAATGGAATAGAAACCTCCACTGTGGAAGTCCACTGTCTGTTCTGTATGGAAATAAGAGCTGTGTGTGCAGCACTGACCGTCCGACATGTCTCTGAGAACCAGGTCCTCCACCTCGCCCCACTCTGTGTTCAGCCTCTTCATCAGTTTGAAGGCGTTGACTGGGTGGCCGAGGAAACCCTCAGGGTCCTGCGTTGCTGTGGCTGTTAACGTGTCTAGTTTCTCTGCCCATCTGAAGCCACACACAGTGAGGTCAAGTTACTGCATGAAGGTATTTCCTCTGATCAGACTGTGGCACGACTGAACACAGTAAAGAAAGTAAGCGTGTGCTCATCTTCGCACTCACTGCTTGGCAGTGCACTAGCAGTACCAACTAGCCACTGGACACTTTGGGAAGAAATTTTAAACTGGCTGATTACACATTCTGCTCAATTTACAACAGATTAAGCAGCTCGTGGGCAGCTTGTGTCAACTGTTAACACGAGGCGTAAATTTGTGCTGAAGTCTCAAAAGACTAGAAGGAGACAGGAGCCTTGAACATGAGCAGAAATTACTTATTAGAATAATACTGTTATTGTTTCATCACTAAGGTTTCATTTTCTGTTTAGTCTGAAGCTTACTGACGCGTTTTCGTTTCACTTTCGTTTCACTTTTAAACCCTGTGCCTCCCGAACTAGCGGTTCGAGAGCGGGAGCTATGCACACAAGCTATGGTCATATAGTAAATCGAACGTTAAATTCCTGACCTTTGTGAGCATGCTGCATTTGCGACAAGGCACATTTTGCGCTGTACCTGCACTTAAGACCTTTATCTTGCCTAGAGATTTTAAACTATAATTTACAAAACACAGTATACTAATATTTCAGATCAATCAGGAATTTCCTTTTAACTTTCTAAGTAAAAATTAAAGACAAAAAAAAAGTACTAACCCTTACATTTTAGCCCTTACGTAATAATTACATGTTAATGGGGACACGGAGCGGTGACAAATTATGACTAGAAATCCAGAGAACCTGAATTAAATTTTGATGTCCCGCACAGAGCTTCAGCAGAAAATGTTATGTTTTGTTTCAATTTAGTTTGGTGTAATGCAAATATTTTCTATTAAATCTGCAGGGTGACGGTACAACATTCTTGGACATGGAAGATGGATGGGGATGGGGGAGAATTTATTTGATCAAAACCTGGTTTTGGTTCAATAAATTTTTTTAAAATCTTTTCACAACCAGAGGGATAGTTGCACTTCATCCTCATATGGATACAATGATACCCGTTTTGACATGAGGGGGAGGCGGGTCCCTTGCATAGTTTGTGATGCAACCTGCCTAGTGAGCGAACAGCACTTAACTATGGGTCACTGGAAAATTAAGCCGACTGTAAATATTCAAGATTACTTCATCAGTCCACCACTGTTTTATCCACTGATTTCATGCCTAGCTCATTTGCTAAAGCCTGAGCCAGAGTTTTATGTGACATTCTTTTTACATCCTTTGTTTCGGCAACAGTTTAAACCAAATATCCCAGTGTTTCTTGACTGGTTGAATATGGCAGTACAAGCGTTCAGTCACTTTCACATTCCCATATTATACCTGCTTTACACTAAGCTGGCCACAACTATGGGGGGTTTATTGGGGGACTTAACTCACAGTTTGACCTGCACCAGCTTGCTCTCCTCTGCTTTGATGTAGTCTTTCAGGGACGTCACCAGGTCCTTCTCTGTAAACAGCAGGTCCGTCATCTGGCCTGTAAACAGAGTGGAGAAATGAACAGGGCCAAAGTGTCCATGTTAAAACCACTTGGGAACTTACTTTTGGATGGGTTTTAACCCTTGTAAGGTCTTCGAGTCTCTGGGGCCCTTTTTTAGTTTTTAGCTTAAGAAATATTAAACAAATGTTTATTTTTGACCTGCTGACCTGTGTAATTTATGTTTCTGAAAAAGAAGAGTAAAGTGTTAGTAAAGATCCTTATCTTTCCACATAGATTGTGGCCGGCAACAAAAAGTAGCACTGTGAAGTGTGTGGACCCAAGATGGACAGAAAAACACAATATACAAGTACACTTGCAATACACACACAGTGTAACTCTGCCCCTCGTGTGTGGTATAGCCCGGCATGAAAATAGCCGTGTTCAATGGGACTAATGTGTTGTTCAGATAGATATTGTGTAAACTAACCAGAGTAGGTTAACCATTTTGGAAAAACTTGCTTCATTTGTTATATTTTAATAAAAAAAACTAACAAAAAAGAGTGGCATCTTTATTCAAAAATGTGATTTAAGAAAAATGAAAGTAACAAATTGAACATGTTTTGTTTACATTACTTGCAAATGGGATGAAGTACACATCTGCTGAGAATTTTATCAAAAAAGGTTTGCATATGTTGAATTAAAAATGCAATGGATCCATCAGACCAAGCAGGACTCCCTGTGTAACCAAAAAACGAAGACCTTATGAGGGTTAAACAGTTTCAGGAGCTGGGGGTGGCGGACAGACATCCTTTTTTAACTTCTATTGATTGGTTGGCACTGATCCAATGCGATGCAAGCATGATGTGTTTTGATTGACCAAGTGAAGAAATGAAATGGATTACAGCTCATCTGGTGCATGAGAAATGGTCTTAACAAGTCTAATATGTTTTGACACCAAGGGGCAAGCTGAGCATTTGAAGCTGCGAGCAGCTGGTCTGATGTTTTTGGAGGTTTATGCAGTGTTGCAGCAGATGGATTTAGGCTCTTTCTACAGTAAGAAGAAAAGGCGGAGGGTTACTCACCGATGGAGGTGAAAAAGTCATTGTTGGCCGAGCACTCATGGAGCAGACAGCTGACCAACAACAGACACCATACGCTCTGAATCTCCATCTACACACACACACACACACAGTTAAAGCTTATCTGTACATTCTTATCTGTGGCATGCAGTCTTATCTTCTCCTGTTCTATCACTGTTATACACGCAATCAAGAATCAGTTTTGTGGAAAACCACCATAATACATTCATATATTATTCGAGATCAGTCTCCCTTACAACACCAGCCCCGGTGTCATCTGAAATGGTCTGTGTCTCTGACATATAGTTCATTTTTACAGCTCACAGTGAGTCATGCCAAGTCCTAAACCAAATCAACAAGTTTGCTTTGGAAGTATTACGAAAAAGATTAGGGTGACCTATGCTATTAATAATAAATATTTTATTTATAGGCACCTTTCTAGCACCCAAGGACACTGTACAAAAAAGTGCAAAGGCACTTTTTAAAAGACAATATGCAAGTTTGAACAGATAGGATTTAAAAAAGTGAGAGGGAACTGATGTTTCTGAGGTCGGGTGGTAATGAGTTCCAAAGCTGGGGAGCGGAGTGACTGAAAGCTCTGCTCCCCATAGTGGTAAGAGGGGAAGAGGTGAACAGTCAGGTGAATGGAACAAGATGATCTGAAGGTACGAGAGTGAGTGGCAACATCAAGGAGGTCGGACAGGTATGGAGGGGCAAGGTTGTGAATGGCCTAGATGGTTAACAGGATTTTGAATTCAATACGGAACTTAACCGGTAGCCAGTGGAGCTGCTGTAGGGTGGGAGTGATGTGATGGGATCTGATAATGACGTGGGAGGCTGAATTCTGGACCAGTTGAAGCTTATGAAGAGATTTTTTAGGAAGACCAAAGAGGAGGGAGTTACAATAGTCTAGGCAAGAAAGGCAGGGCAAAATAATATTTACCAGCAGGATCAGCAGTGTTCCCACCACCCCCACCTTCCATGGAGAGAAATCTCTGCTATAAAGCGCGTCTGTCCACCAGGGCCTGTCTCATATTTCGGCTAGCCACTAATATTGGCCAACATTGATGCTTCATAGTGACTGAAAATACTGCTGATAATGTACTGATAATAAGTGACGTCTGAACTCCCAAAATCCAGATTAAATATCATCCCCTTAGGAGTAACTAAAACCTGTCAAATGTACCCAGACTTCATTTTCGGCTTGAGATTAATGCGATATAACTTCAGATCAGACTGAAAATGCTGAACATGTTGCGATGATGCTAACAGAGCTTTCATCACACAGCTTACAGGAGCCTGGCAGAGTGGTCCACTCTCTAAACCAGACTGTCTTCAACAATGCAGCAGCTTTTCAGAGCCTCTGGCCTGAAAGAACATTGTCAGCTCCCTCCCGCAGCTGTTCATGCAGCCCTGACCTCGATTCCTGAAACAATTACAGTGAAGACCACACAAACGCTGTCCTCACTTTACCAATTCAAGTTACCTATTATACATATAAAGTTGCATGGAGGTTTTATGAAAAGATCAGGGCACCTGGGATAAAAGTGAACATGGAAGAAGCAGGTCATTCGATCAGCAAATGATCTACAGCCAGAGGAAGAAGGCACCCTCTCTCTGGTGGCTGTCAGAAATCAGGCTGAGCTTTGGTTTATTAAACTGTGAGAAATTGTGGCTGGAAATTTTTGCTCTGAATGTCAGAAAGGTGTCTTCAATTCAAATGAGCAAATAAGCATGAATCAACCGACCGTAACACCTACTGACAAATCATCGTGTTATTATTCATATTATTATGGTCTAGACTTTGTGCCAAAAACGATAAATCCTGCATTATGAAGCATGTTTAGGTAAATGTAAAGTTCCATTGCAACTTTTTAAACTGCAGCAAACTCAGTGTCACTGGACAGCTCAGTATACTCACTGCTAATTCTGTCATGTCAGCTAACAGATGCCTGTCCAGGCTAGAATCAACCTAAGTGGGGAGGGGGCACTCTTAACCACTCTGAGGGAGCGAGAACAGTCATGTTCTCTTGGGGTCCCGGTTACAGATGGTTGTGACGTCACTGGGGACTGAAGTCCACATTCTCTGGTGATGTCACATAACAACTGACAGTGCCCACTCATGAGTCCACTTTCTTCAGTTTTATGTTAAAACACCTACGTATGCTCCAGTATTTGTCTCAGCCTCTGGGCTTCAGAACTTGCGGTCTCAAAAGAAGTCCCTATGCTGTGAAAATGAGTTCAGTACATGAGGTTTTGGGTCTGAAAGGCAGCTTCAGGCCAGGGCCTCCTCTGCTCCACAGCAGAACACAGGAATGTGATCAGGTCATGTGACTTGCCTGGACTGTGAGGACCAGTAAAGGCATGCTCAAACAGCCTGCAGGTAATCCTGCAGAGAAGCATGCGGCCATTCAGGGTAAAACAGGAGAGCGGGTGCAGGGTAAGTGTTCAGCCTTTACACACTGATGATGAGATTATATGAGAAAGAGGGACTATAATGAGATTACAACTCTGATTAATCCAGATTAACACTGTGTAACTGTTTAATTAACGAGAAAGTAAGCACCTCATAAACCAATTTACCCTTACTGGCCCACAGTTAAAATACAGACTAACCCACAATGACCTACAGTAACTTTACACACTGACTGTCAGTGTGGGTCAGCGCGGGTCACTGTGTAATGTTACTGTAGTCATTTGTGGGGCAGTGTTACTCTGGCTCAGGGTGTAATGTCAGTGTGGATCAGTATGTAACATTACTGTGGGTCAGCTTGGCTCAGGGTTAATGTTTCAATGGGTTAGCATAGACAAGCATGTATTGTTACTTTGGGGCAGCTTGGACCAGGGTGTAATATAACTGTGGATCAGTGGATATTGTTACTGTGGGTCAGTATGGGTCACTGCAGGTTACTGTAGATCAGTGTGGTTATAATTATCCGCACTGACCTGCAGTGACGTTACGCACTGACCTCCAGTGATATTTCATGTTGGAATTACACAATGACCTGCAGTGACATTCCACACTGACCCATGGTGACGTTACACACTGAACCACAGTAATGTTGTTCATACTGACCCACACTGACCTGCAGTGACGTTACACACTGACCCACGTAGCGTTACTTAATGGCCCTTGGTTACGTTTCACACTGACCATTGCACATACTGACCAGCAGCTCCACACTGAGCAGCTCCACACTGAGCCCTGGTGACGTGACACATTGATCCACAGTAACCTACACATGCTGATCCCCTGACCTGCAACGACGTTCCACACTGACCCACAATAACGTTACACATACTGATCCATAGTAACGTTACACATACTGACCTACAATAACGTTACACATACTGATCCATAGTAACGTTACACATACTGACCCACAGTAACATTACACCTACTGACCCTCAATAACGTTGCCCATACTGACCCACAGTAACGTAATACATTGACCTACGGTGGCTTACAGAGTTTACACACAATACATTATGCGCACACACACAAACACACTGGGCAAACACAACACCCAAACGCACACAACACCCAACTCCCGAGCTCCAGTGTCCGAATCAGTTCCTCAAGCGGCGGCTTCACGAGGCTGCAGAATACGAAACCGCTGGTGAAACGTCTAGATACTGTCCACTCTAAAGGAGCCCACCAGGAGCAGATGGTATACACACATTCCGACACACAGACGAACATACACACACACACACTCACTCACCGAGCCTCTTGGGACCCTCTTCTCAAAACGGTCGATCGATTTTCCTAACTGGCTCCGTGTAGACCCCACTGTTTTTTTATTTCGCACCCGTATTCTAGAAAGCTCTACGAAACCCAGCCTTCTGTGCTGGGATTGGGCGATACGGTCCCGCTTCATGCACTTCGATTGGTTAGTAGTTCATTTCTGGGATCAGCCAGCCGAACCCAGTGCTTTCTGCAATATGGTTGGGAAGTACAGCAGCTCCCCAGCGGTACAACACAGTCTGCAAGAAGGATAAACTAAAGCTCGTGTAACTTTTATGTGATGTTGCGCAGGAAAGAAATACGTTTTGGACTTCAACAGGAAACCTGTTATAGAGATATAATCTCTGTGGTTTGCATGTGAACACATTCAGACCAAGTTCGACAAGCTCCACTTTTCAGTTTGTTGCTGGGGATGTGTGTCTTTAGATGATACACTATATAGACAAAAGTATTAGGACGCCTGACCATTACACAAAGAGGGACGTTAATGACATCAGCCTCCAATATTATTGGAAGGCTTTCCACAAGATTTTGGAGTTTCTGTTGGAATTTCTGCTTGTTCATTCTGTATGAGGTCAGGCACTGGTGTTGAATAAGAAGCCATGGATCGCAATCTCTGTCCTAGTTCATTCCAAAGGTGCTGGATGGGGTTGAGGTCAGGGCTGTGTGGGTCAGTCAAGTTCTTCCACACTGAACTCAAGGTGTCTAGCCCAAACCCCAAATAATGTGTTTTGTCCATGACTTTTGTCCATGTAGTGTATGTTCAGTGAATCAGAGCATTTGTTTTCCACCTGGGGGGTATTCCATGAAACAGGATTAAAGGAAAGTCTGACTTACTTTCCTTTAATCCTGTTTCATGGAATTCCCCCCTGATTATTATATCCAGCAATTTAGATGCGTTTCCTGATACAGATCATGTTTTTTCGTTGTTAGTAGTTTAATAGTTGGCTACAAACCAAATACACGTTCCAGAACCCCCCACCGGGCGAACTTAAGTCAGAGGTTGTGGTGTATTTTGTCAATAAAATCTCTGATCTTAGGTGATTTTTAGGACATTTCTAAATTGGGAAATGTTTATACGTTCATTCATAACTGTTTATCTGGAACACCCGGATGAGGCGGCAGCATCTGATTTGCCCGGATGTTCGCCGCGTTGCCCGACGGCATATGTAGTTCACCAAGAAGGGTTTCACAACGAACAACAAGCTGTGTACTATTACTGTCCTTCGCAAAATCTCGAATTATTTGGTGTGTCTGAACCTTTCAGGGTATACACGGGCCAATCTTGAATCCTGACTGCAGAAAAGTGGTCGTTTTGTTTTTAAACCTCCCTGTTCGTGAGGAGTGACCTGCAGCCTACACATTGGACTGTGGTTCCAACAATCATAACCCAGTAAGAACATCACTACTAATTCTTTTTCTTCCTTTGAGTAGTAATGAAGTTGTTATTGCATCCACGCTGTCTCTTTTTAATCCTGTGATATTCAAAGAAAGGTCATATACACTGTCTGGACAAAAGTATTGGGATACACCTCTTACTTATTGAATTCGGTTTGCCCCTTTGCATCCAGTGAGGGGCAATCTGGACAGCACCATGATTCCAACGTTGTGGACACAGTTTGGGGAGACCCTTTTCTATTCCAGTATGTTCTTATAGTCAACAATATTTTGCTTAAAAACATTAAACAATGTCCTTAAAGAGATGGTTGGATGGTGTGGAAGAAATTGACTTGCCTACACCGAGCCCTGACCTCAATCCCCATTCAAGACTTTTGGGATGAACTGAAACAGAGATTGTGAGCCAGACTTTCTCCTCCAACATCAATGCCTGACCTCATAAATATTGTACAGAATGAATGGGCACAGATTCTCAAATTCCCCAAAAAAGAATGGAAGCTGTTATAGCTTCAAAGAGGGGATCAACTTAGTAATAAAGTGTTATGTATTTGAATGCATTGTCATTATAGTCCCTGCTGCTGTAATGGTCAGTCCCAATACTTTTGTCCATATAGTGTAATAAAATTTCACAAGCGCCAGCTCATTTTGGGTTCGACTGTGTTATCTCAGCAGGCCTGTCCACTGCAGAACCAGGGAAATGCAGTCACTCAGGCCTCTTTTTAAGCCAAAGCTGACGTCCCTGCAGCCCTTGTCCACTTATGTGTCCCGGATAAGGTCACTCTTCCCTGTATTTTCATACATGCATGAGAAACTCCTGTCACCCTTAAAGAATAGCTTATGTGTCTTATTGCCACCCTGACTGTGTGTTATATATTGTCCATTTGTGCAGATATCTAATGAAGCTTAAACAGGATGATGAAGCATGTAAAGAGGCTCTCAGATCTGGAAGCCTGCTGCTTTATCACAACCTTTCCCCACTGCTGCAGAAGAACAAGGCTGGCGTGTTTCAGCTGCTGCCTCTGAAGGCTCCAGGTACTGTTCCTTATGCATGGCTTCTGGAAAGATAAGAGTGTGATGGCTTGTTTCACT
The DNA here is from genome assembly GCA_037577145.1 of Brachypetersius gabonensis. Taxonomy (NCBI): domain Eukaryota; kingdom Metazoa; phylum Chordata; class Actinopteri; order Characiformes; family Alestidae; genus Brachypetersius; species Brachypetersius gabonensis. The sequence goes on along the minus strand of JBBJLR010000111.1, from coordinate 26,959,701 downwards.
GTTTCACTGGTTTGTTTCAGGTTTACAGACCCACATTACCCAATGAAAGGATGCATAATAACATAGTAATGAAGGTGTCAATAAATGACCCTTTTTGTAGTAGCTATAAAATTCAGTTTCACATTGTTTTACCCAATCAATGTACGGTTATTCTTTACATAAAAAATTGATTTGATTTATAAAAATCGTTTCAGGCAAAAAATATTTTTAAACAAACAATGTCTGCAATAGGGCTGGGGTGTCAAGCTCCAGCCCTGGAGGGCCGGTGGCCAGCACAGTTTGATGATTCTCCTCTTTAAACACATTCACTAAACCTGACAATTAACTAGCGAGGTGAACCAGGTGAAATCACAAAAACGTGCCTGACCATGACCCTCCAGGACTGGAGTTCGACCCCCCTGCAGTAGGGGGTTAAAGTCTTTTAGCTATTAGTTTACAGTTTATATTAATAAAATCCTATTCCTCCTATCGTTTCAGATGTTGAAGGAATTTTAGAAAAGCTTGGGCTGGATAAACAACTCATCAGTGAGGCTGTTCTCATTGACTGCACAGAAACAAATGAGCCCCGGTTCTGTCTGGACGTAGGTAAGAACAGACCATGGAAATTCATCAAGAAGGAATACAGAATGTGTCCATCCTTCCTGGTGAACTGATGACTTTTCTTCTGGGGTTCTAGGTAATTTACAGCAGAAAGTCCTGGAGCAGCTTTGCGATGGTGTTTTCATGGACCTTCGAAAAACCTTCATGTTTGCAGGACCAGAAGCTCCTCTGGCAGCTAGAGTATGTCCTACACAATCCCTATATCAGTGATATCAACTTGCCTATCAGGTTAGAGACCAACATAAGCAGGATAAACTGAACCTAGGGTCCAGAGGGTGACATATTCTGCTTCTAGTAATTAAAGCATTTCTATGTACTTTTGCATGCAGCGCACCACTCTTGCTGTGTGTACTCATTTTATGTCTTTGTTGAATGCAAGAGTAGTTATTTGATATCCTTCTCAGGGTCAGGCCCTCTTGCGGTGGCACCAGACCCACTGCTTCTGCAGTGCAACCGGAAAGCCCACGGTTCGGAACCAGTCTGGCAGCCAGCGCGTGTGTCCCAGCAGTGGTATCATCTATTATCCTCAAGTGAGTGATTGCAGAATGCAGACGCAACCCACAAACTGAACATTTGGTCCAGTGCAGGTCATTTCAGGCCAAGCTGTCCATGAGGACACACATTTTTGGACCTCCATAGTTTTGTAATTAAAAAAAGTTTATATTTTGGTTTATGTTTTTGGGAACTCTTAAGCAATTCTGTGACTTTTAGTTACAGTAAATACCACCTCATGCTAATACAGCTTGTGTTGTATGAGCATGAGGTGGAACAGAGTCCAAAATTCGAGAATACACTATTAACTCTTCATACATAGGGGCGATGGATAATACAAAATTGCATGAAAATATCTACTGCTGGAGCAATAATTTAAAACAACTGGAGCTATAGTGAACATGCCTGGATTATGCATGTTTATGCACAATGAGGAAGATGGTAGGAGTAATTTCTAAAATTTCTGCAAGGGTCACAGCTGAGGCTCTGCAGAAGATGGCAGTATTTTAGGGGCTCCATGTCTGAATTGTCCAAAAATTGGGAGGAACAAAGACAAGTACTTTGGGTTTTATGTGTAGCAGAAAAGCTTTTTTTTTTTTTTTAATGCCGCTTTATTTTAAACACTGTCCTCGAATGCAGTGTGGCTTTAGTAATGGATGCAGACTTGTGGTCCCAGACTTGTGTAGGTTGTGGTCCTAGTTTCAGGGCAAGGGGTCCCACCAAATGCAGATACACATTACTTACACATGTTAACCTTTAAGTAAGCAGATACAATGACGTAAAATAGTCATCGTCACGGTGTGGTTCTGGGAGGGAAATGGGGAGGACGCCACAGGATGGTTATAGATATAGTTTTAATAAAGAATAAACACAA
>JBBJLR010000111.1:26933731-26956695 GCA_037577145.1 Brachypetersius gabonensis | reverse complement strand
GGTCATACGTGAACACACCACAGCACACAGTGTGAACAGCACGAAATTCTTCCTCTGCATTTAACCCATTCACCAATGACCATATGACCACTCTTTCTAACATATAGGTAAATGATCGCAATAAATACTGAAGTAGGAATAATTACTTAAATTATATATTCGTGTTATTCATAAAAACGAGTGTTCATGATTGTATAGTTCTGTGTTCAGAGCGAAGCTTTTATTTTGACAGCGCGACCCGGAAAGGAAGCTCGCGCTCCCCCTGGTCCTGCGTGTCTCGCGCTCCCCCGGTCCTGCGTGTCTCGCGCTGTGGGTTCTGTAGTGAGCTCGAGGATTTCTGAGCTCGAGGATTGATCAGTATTATTAATTAACGTATTAATTGTCTGCCCGCTCGCGCCCATGCCTCTGCCCGCGCTGCACGCGCACCTGGCGGCGGTGCTGGAGGCACTGGTCCGCGCGGCCGTGGCAGAGATTAGCTCTCTACTGCTGCAGGACGAGCACGAGACCAGCACCACCACCACTACAGCTAACAAAACAACAACAGTGTTACTTCACACGGAGACCGAGCACAAACTGGTGGGTGGTCGGGACATTATTATATATTAATTATTGTTATTTAATGATTGACTGAAGTCTTAACAATTGTCCTTGTTGGGAGACCATAAGCAGAGTATTGTAGTACATAATTATTGGTTTATTATTGACATTTTACTGATTTACCAATGACTGTTAGAGATCCGAGTAGGATGTTCAGGAAGAGTTATTTATTATTCATTATGGAAACCAGTGAGCCAACAACAAACAAGCAAACACAACAGTATTGCTTCACATAGAGAACGAGCAGACACTTGAGGCTGATCAGGACTGTACATTGCAATAATATTTTTTATTTAATGGCTAAAATAATTCAGACATTACAGCAGCATTGAGTACAATAGCAGGGTCATGAAGAGTCAGAACACTGAGAGAATAGATGTGGACGCGAGAGAGGAGCTTTGTAACTATTCTGAGGCTGGGACTTCCAGAGTTCGGGGGCCTAAAAGATCCACCCATTGAAGACAGTCGAAATTCGGGGACTTTAAGCAAGCCAGTATCAGATAAACATAAAGGCCGGGTTGGTGTATGTCAGTAGGATAGTGGGGCGCAGAACCATGGAGAGCTTTAAAGGTGAGACGTATCTTAAACTGAATATGAAAAGATATGGGTAGCCAGTGAAGTTTGTGGACAATGCGGGAGATGTGTTCAGACTTCTTAGTAAAGGTGAGAACACGAGCAGAAAAATTTTGCGCAGTCTAGTAATGGTTTTTGTAGGGAGACCATAAAAATAGAGCATCACAGTACATCATTATTTATATTGCCATTAGAGATCAGAGTATGGTGTTCAAGAAGTGTTATTTATAATTCATAATGGAAAACAGTAAACCTTTCTGTTCCTGCAGAAGAAGTTTGCTTCAGTCATGGAGGTCTTGGGCAACGAGGCTCTAGGCAAGATTGTCAAGCTTGTGGATGAGACCAAGTTTCTGCTGAACCTGGAGTGCAAGACGTTTTCAGGAAAAAGGGCTAAGCAGACAGGGAGGGTCCTGAACGTCCTCTCAGCCGGGGAGCTGGGTGAGGGTCCACTGCTGGAGTTACTAAGGGTGTCCTGAGTTTCCTGGACAAAGATCTGGAGTCAAATATGAATCTGGAGGTGCTCCAGGGACCACATTCCGGACCACTGGTCCAGGAATTAGTGTTGTCATGATACTTACATATTCATTTTCAATACAGTACTGTAAAAAATGTAGATAATTAATAATATTTTTCCATACCAAATGCGAGAATGACCAGCTGGCAAGTTAGCCAGCGAGTCTGTTAGTTAAAAATGTGTTGCGTTTCAACTTCCGTACAGTAGATTGAAAAATGCTGATATTTGATACCATTTCCAATACCAAAAGTCACACAGCGAATCCTATAGCTTCTAAAGTCATTCACTCATCCGTGATGAATTTGCCTAGACAGGGCTATGTGTATGCAGGAGCGGCAGGCAGCAAACACATTTACTTAGCAAGCCAGTCCCATAACATTAGTGGTTAGTAAGTTGAAGCTGTTTATATTATGATCAGCAGGAGCCTGTTTGTCTTAACTAAGTTGATATAACATATATACAACTATTTGTGTTTATGTAGGGAAGTATGTTACCCATTTTTTAATCATATGTGTTGTCAGGCTACTTTTAGCTTCCTGCAAGAGTGTAGGAGAGGGAGGGGGAGGGCCACTCTACCTGCCCTCAGAGATCAAAGCCAATTGTGCTGTTTTGGTCTCCTAGCTAATCAATACATTTTGAAAAGATAATCTTACCATGACCTTGTATAATACCTGGAAATATTGAATGCAGGATTGAATGCAATTTTTCCATATTTTCCTCTGATTGAATTGCAGAGGAGGAGCATTCCTACAATGGATGTGGAAGAAACTCAGACAAAACACGAAATGAGGTGGGCTACTGTAGCTGTACATTTTTCAAGAATGCTAATGAAATATTAGACTATTTTTTGCTGCACATTGGCCAAAAAAAATGAAACCTCATTTTTAACATTTTGCTCTCTCAGCCTGAAGACAGTGAGGATTCTCAGCGTCCTGAGTCTCCGTTAACTCTGGCTGTGACAATCAAAGATGAATTTGGAAACATTGATTTGAAGTCAATTATTGCAGGTAAGTATGGGTTGGGATTGTTGTGAGGATTTGATTGCATTCAACCTTGTTGGGTGATTAGTTCTGGATAACAAACACAACTCCTACTCATCCTAAACGTTTTGGATGGAGCTCGACACCAGAAAACTCCACAGCTCAACACTAGGGGACTTTATAGCAGTTTATCCCATGTTTAGCACAGGGCAAGCTGACTGTAGCTTCTCTATAAATATATATTCTCAATAAAGCTTTTATGAAGTTCTGAGTAGAACTGACAACTCATCTGAGATCAATTTGATCTTCACTCTCTAACTCTAATTTGAATTCAAACCGTGATATACCCTAACCTGTATTTATTTGTTCACTATAGGTCATTTAGAGTTGGCATCAGGGGAAGGGAAAATCCCGGAAGAGGGCAGTGAGGGTGCTCAGGATACCATTAGCTTTGGAGGAAGGCGATCTTTCATTTGCACAGATTGTGGGAGAAGTTTCTCCACCCTAAGTAACCTCAAATCACACCATCGCATACACACGGGTGAGAAGCCGTTCGGCTGTGTACTCTGCGGCAAGGCCTTTGCTCACAAGCAGAGCCTCGTGGATCACCATCGCGTTCATACTGGGGAGAAGCCCTTCATTTGTAAAGTCTGCGGCAAGTGCTTCGGAAAGGCCGCCCACCTGAAGACGCATGAGATAATCCACACTGGCGAGAAGCCGTTCAGCTGTGACGTGTGTGGCAAGAAGTTTAACATCGCCCAGAACCTGGCCCGGCACCAGCAGACGCACACTGGCCAGAAGAGCTTCACCTGCTCTGTCTGTCAGAAAAGCTTCACGCGAGCCAAGACACTGATCACTCACCAGCTGATCCACACGGGGCAGAAGCCTCACTCTTGCATGGTGTGTGGCAAGGCTTTCCGGCACGTGGTCAACCTGCGCAACCACGAGCGCATTCACACGGACGCCCGGCCGTACGCCTGTGACATGTGTGGCAAGACGTTCCGCCAGGCGGTCAATCTCAAAATCCACAAGCGGATTCATACCGGAGAGAAGCCTTTTACTTGCAAAGAATGCGGCAAGAGCTTCAGCCAGCAGAGCAGTCTCATTTCTCATGGCCGCACACACTCTGGCCTTAAGCCGTTTGGCTGCAGGTACTGCGACAAGTGGTTCAACAACACCAACAGCCTGAAGCTCCATGAGCGGATTCACACCGGCGAGAAGCCTTACAACTGTGAGTACTGTGGCAAAAGCTTCAGCCAGGGGAGCCACCTGCGAACACACAAGCGCCACGTCCATGGAGGAGGGAAGCAGTATATATGTGACAAGTGTGGAAAGCGCTACGCAGATCCACGCAATCTGAAGCTGCACAAGTGCGTGTATGCTTGAACTCTGAGAAGTCATGGGCAGTCATTTACTCTGGTGGCTCTCAAACCAGTCCTCAAGGACCTCCAGAGGGTCCATGTTTTGTGTCCGTTCTTATTTACAGCATATTTGGAGAGTGCCAAAACTGGTGGTTCCTGAAAACCTGTTTGAGAACAACTGATTTATTCAATGTGCCATGGGTTTTGAAACCTAGAAACTCAAAAACTGCACAGCTAGGAAAGAAGTGCCAGAGTGTTCTGAGTGACTTTAGGTTTCCTAAAGAACCACATCTTAAAGGTTTAATAGGGACTTCACATGATTCTACTCCAATACCATGTTTCTTCTTTACATTGCGCAGTCTGAAAAGGTTCTTCATACTTGCATGTCTCAGTGGCAAAATTGGTTCTGAAACTGGTTCTTTGCATGATGGCATAGAAGAACCACTTTCTGTTCCCTAAAAACCTTTGAGGGAGGTTTCCGAAGATTGATTTGAGAACCATGTTTGGAGAAGAGATATTGTGAATGTGAAAGTTTAAAGAAGCTTCACATCATGTAAACGCGTAAGGATTTTTCTTTGAGCTTTTACATTATTTGTGTTTTTTAAACTGTTGGTTCTCAGACTGGTCCCTGTGGAACACTAGATAGTTTACACGTTTGCTGTATCCCTGTGTGTTGTGATTGGGGTATGAGCAATGTATGGGTGTCCCTGAGGACTGGTTTGAAAACCATTGCCCTAAAAAAATTGGGTTCCTTACTGTATTGTTTCTCAAACCAGTCCTCGGAGATTCTCGGCCAATAGGGTTCTCATCATATAGGGTTGGAACAAAAGTATCGACTTCAAAACCACTGCCCTAGTGGACCATGTTTGGCTACACGTGAATGGGAACCATTGCGGTGTGAAGAACCTTCACATAAAGATTTGTACCTGTTTAAAAACCTCAATCCTTGGCATTTAGAATAACATTTTCTGTTGTGTTCATTGCATCTTATTTACACAAGTGATTCTTTAGGGCAGAGGTTCTCAAACTGGATCTCAGGAACATGTTTTTGCTCTCGTGTTGGGAAGGAGAAACAAGGTGGAGGTGCCTGAGGACCGTTTTGAGGGCCAAAAGGTTATTTAGGAGCTAAGGGCGGTGGTTCTTTGGCAAGGCATAGGGAACCCTTTCTGGCACCTTAAGTTTTTAAGAGTGTTTCGGCCTTAGATAGGGTTTCACGGTGGTGTCATGGTGTAGCGGTCTGCTGTTCATTCTCGATGCAGAAAAGTATTTCTCACAGGTGTTAATAATCCTTAGACTGTCAAAAACAAATGTGTGTATGATCTTAATATATGATATTTTGATGGCATTTCTGATTCATATAACACTTTGGGAGAATTATTGACAGAACTATTTTTTGCTATAATATTAAAAGGGTGAAGATACACTTTTGGTGTACCTTCCTGCCGCACTGTCTGGTCAATGGACTCACGGCTGTCTGTTGTGGCAGGTCTTGAGGCCAAGATAAAGTAAAAGCTGTAATGCTCTGCACACATGTTCTATCTTTTGTAAAAGTATTTGGGAATGCCTCCCACCTCAGGCTGATTATAGGTATGTGACTTGAGCTTTTTTCGTTTTTATTTGAATAAAAATGATTAACTGAAGGTTTGATTCTTCCTGATTGGTCAAACGTCCGGCTAGCTTACACACAGTGGCGTAACCACAGGGGCTGGGGTGGGCACTGCGCAGGGGGTTTATCCTTCAGTTCTTCCTCCACTAGACAGACACTGTGCTTTTGAACCTGCTGCATAGGTGTCTTATTAAAAACCCGACATTTTCACCCTCTGTCGCTCCACAAGCTCCTGTCTTCACCTTTGAGCCCAACACCACTGCAACCAACACGGAGCTCAGCGCGTCCTCATTCCACTCCTCGGAACAATACTGTGCAATACTGTCGACTACCGCCATTCGCTAGGCTTACAGTCCAAGATCACTCACGAATTGTGAAAAATGAACATTTTAAAACCTGAAATATGACCCCAAATATTCTCCCAAAACCCTTTAATTATAAACTGATGAATACATTACACTTAAAATGTAAAGGTAGACCCATATTTGTACTCCAAAGTGGACACTTAACTGCTGTCTCCACCAGTGACAGAATGTAAAATCCTGATATTACCCCTGTATAGACTACTGTAATTCTTGCACGTGCATTTTCTTTGGTATGCGCTGTCCTTTCTTTGGTATAAGCAGGGTAAATACAGTAATACTTTAATTTACAGTAACAAAAAAATAGTTGTATTTTGTATGGACATTTAGCAGAATTTGTTACAAAATAAGTATATTTTATTTTTATATATAATTATTTAGCACTAAAATGCATGAAAAATTTTATATTGCTACGAAAAAGCAAAAAAGAAAAAGAAAAGCGGAGGACATTTGAGGTTTCTGTGAATTTGCAGGGGGTTCTGGGAACAATTATTAGTTTGGTTCTAAGAAAAAATCAGCGATAGACAATTTAGTCATTCTGGCGCATGAGAAAAACATCACCAAAAGTTTAGACACAAATTAAGTTCTTTCAGAATTTGCCAAGAGACAATATACAGGTTAAACAATGGAAACTGATCTTATATAGTCTCCCGAATGACTAGAATGAGCCACGTTTCTGTTCTTGCTCTCTTATATGTTGTTACATTTGACTGTATTAATATTTACCTTTTTCACAAAAAATAAACATTCCATTGCCTCTGTTAATTTTATTGAACAGTAGGTTATGATTTCATGATTTCTGCCCAAATGTTAGTATTGTTTGACCCCTCCCTACAAAAGAGGGTATATATATATATAGACAAAGACAAAAGACATTTTGGACAGTGCCCTATATCTAACTTAGTGCAAAACAGTTTGTGGAAGACCCTTTTATTCAAGCATGACTGTGCCCAAGTGCACAAAGCAAGGTCCATAAAGTCATGGCCGGATGAGTTCGGTATGAAAGAAGCTGACTAGGCGGCACAGAGCCCTGAGCTCAGCCCCAGCTGACACAAATGAACTGGAACGGAGATTGTGAGCCAAGACTCATAAATGCACTACAGAATGAATGGGCACACACTCCTACCGATAAAGTCTGTATTTATTCATATGTAGGTTTACCAAGGAAAATTCCACAACATGGACCCTTTCAAGCTTGCTCCACATTGGTGTTGTGCTGTTGTCAGTAGGGGGCGCTCTAGATATGTTATGTTGTGTAGTTGTCAGTAGGGGCACTGTGGTGCTGTGGTGTTTTGTGTTTTTGTCAGTAGGGGGCGCTGTGGTATGGTGTATTGTGTTGTCAGTAGAGGGCGCTCTGGTGTGTTGTGTATTTTCTGGATCAGCTGTGATTGGGTTTCAGTGGCAGATGCCGCTTCGCTCCTCGGTAAATTCTGTGTTTTTGGATCACATTTTATTAATATCGCTGTATTGTGAGCGATTGCATGAGTGTCTCTAATTTGTGCGGAGATTCTGCGTTTTGGCCGCTGCGTGTGAGTTGTTGGTGAAGGACTCTCCAGGTAGCGGGTGCTGCTGACGCGTGGCCGGCGTTGGGTTCTTTCTGGACGGCGCGAGGAAGAGACAGCGTCCGGCCCCCTTCTCTGGAGCTAAAAGCAGCCTAGCAGCGTCACCTTCTCTGCAGATATCATTACAGTCGTAAACAAGGTGTGCCTTATCTCATATGTCGACGTGGATCAGCTCGCCTATCGTTTTTATTCGAAATTGTAATTTTTGTGTTGAATTACAGGAGCCTCGTTTCCTCTTCCTTTTCTGCTGCGCTTCATATTTTATTGACTTTGATGGACTGAGTGAAGGTAAGCACCTCAAACGAATCCAAACACAATTTGTTATGCCTGTCTGAACCATTTGTGCTTAAAACTGACAGCTTAGGCCATGCACTTGAGAAAATACTTGCTTAGTTCTCAGAAGGCTGTGAAGTGTTGCCTTGAATAAGTACTGCAGTCTTGGGTTAAACCCCTCATTTAGAGAGCCCATCCTCACACAGTCTGCGCTTAGTCATTAAAGGGACACAGAGGCCAAGGTGCAAAAATGTTCACCTTCACTTCATTCTGAGTATACATGCCTGCTATGATGAAATAGCGGCCTCTAAAGTGAGGTTTTCTTCTTTAAAAGACAGTAAAACTCCTTTATGATGATGCAACTTGAAGGTGGGAGGAGCTGTTGCGGGTACATGGGGACAGGCCGTTTATTGTTGATTGGCAAAACTGGGTGCTCTTAATTCTAGGAAGCGGAACATCATGTTTATATTTATTGCATCAATTCATTCCAAGTAGTCGGGAGATTCATGTGAGCTGTGCATACTGGGAACTGTAGTGACACAGAAAGGGTGAATAAAATTGAATTCTAGTTCCCAGGTGGGATGCCCCCTAGAAAGGGGAAAAGGGATTTCATGCTCTTTATCTGCCTGCATGATTTCGATGGCACATCTGTGTTCAGAGATGGATGTGAGGGCTGGAGGGCTGCTCTGAAGGTCAGAAAGTGTCCGAGCGTGACGTGTCTGAGGGCCTGTGAAGATCTGCTGTGGGTTTGTCTGTCGAGTCGTGTTCACCCTGCCGTTACAGAGGCCTGTCTTATCCTTGCTGGTGTGATCCGGCATGTCCATGATGGGCCGCTGATCTCTGCACTCTCTCCCGTATGGCTTTAACAGCACTGAAGGGATTAATGTGCTTTCTCCACGCCTGCTAACAAGATTAGTGAGTAACTCCTTACACTGCCAAGAAGGAAAAGGCTGAGCTTGGCCAGCTATGCATTTACTCCTGGAATACGACAGGGGCCTTGTCATGATAAATCGCGTCATGATACGCCTTTTTACAGTTTTATTGGACCATGACGTTGATGTGTAAGGAGCCATAAATTAATATGTTTTCTAACCATAAAGGTTTTGCTAGAATGAGCACCCAGGGAAAAGAGTCTAATAAACCAATTCTAAACATTATGTTTAACTGGGCAGACTTTAATGGCTGTGAGGTTTTATAAGGTCGGGAGACGGTGGCCGTAGTATGAATGTGGTCAGTACTTGTAGAAACAGAACGACTGTCATTAAAAGAAAAGATTTAAATCAGTCATCCACTTTGTTTTTTAGATGGCTGCTGTATTTTAACATCCTAGCCAAAATACCTGTAAAGTTTTCTGAATGGGTGTTAAATCATTACATTATGTACAATATCTTGTGTAATAGTCCTACCAGGTGGATATCACTATTTATGTCAGTGTTACTGAAATATCACTGACCTGTACTGTGAGCAGTAATATACTCCTAACTACTGTTCTTAGTCATTTATTTAACAGTAAGTTACGTATCTGTAGTATTTATTCATACCCAGTATTATGTCAGTGGCACAGTATGTTTCATTTTAGGTTTTTTTTTTTTTTAACAGATTCATATTTTGGATTTGTTTATATTTTATATTATTCTTGTCTCTGTGTGTCCGTGCACTCAAATACTAATTCTGATTTCACAGTTAAAAAAAAATCTAATTAATCAGGCATATTTAGAATATTTTGTTGTACTCTTTAGTTTAGCACTAGAGCTATAATGCTAACATTGCTAGCAAACACTACATACAGTGTGTCCAAAATCGCGCACTTGCGCACTTTTAATGCGTGATTTTAGTGCGTAGTGCGCTCACACTGAAAACCAAGCTAAAACTCAGTGCACTGAAAGAACCCGGATGGTGCACTGAAATAGGCCAGAAAACGCGGAATGATGGACACTATGCACTAAACGGGCAGCATTTTGACCACGTAGCGGAGGGGGCGGGACTTTCTACATGTTTTTGAGTTGGAGAATGGTGGCAAACAGTGAAATACAAGCCCAATCGGAGGCAACTAGTTCGTATAAATGTAAGTAATGTTGATAAAATTATTTAACTGATGTACACTGCGGTAAAACCGGCAGATATTTTGGCGGCTGGAGAATCGCGAGTAAATGTGAGTCCGTCACTTCCGCTAAGTGCAAAACGTTAGTGTTCCGTTTAGGACAGCACTGACCCACTGCAGTGCGCACTAAAGAAGGCAGTGTGCAGTGCGCACTACACACTAAATCGCAGTGCCCTGACGCTAGTGCGCGATTTCGGACACACGGATATTCACCAAAACTGCTTCCATACAAAAAAAATCTCTCAACCAACGCAAACTGCTTCCAGTTCTTCATTAAAGTGGTGTAGACTCTTGGCTGTGGTTTATTACACAGTAATGATGAGCTTGATGTATTTTAGAAAGGTTTTGCTGAGTGGGTGACTTTTGACAGTATTAACATCATTGCACATCTTGAATTCAAGCCTTTAGAAAAGTAACTTCAAAACCAAAATAAACCAAATATTTCACTTTCATCTTGTTTTGAGCTTTAAATATCTGTATTTAACCTTAAACTGACTTCACATGTAGTGCAACACCCCACTAGCTTTGTGCTAACAGACCACTATAGAAGAAATTAGCATTGTAATAACACATAATAGCACTTTCATGTCATTATTATACATTGCAATGCGACTGCACACTTAATGGCTTTATAACTGCATACAGCTTTCAGTGCCCAATAAAGTTCATCTTACTGAAGCTAGAGTTTCTCTCACTCAGGTTCAGATTTCTGTTGTTGGATCAAGTAGCAACTTCGGCACAATTTCAAGTAGTGACAGTAATGGTTATCTTTGTTTATTTATTTGCTCTCTAACAATGTACTAACACTCCAATAGCTTGAGGCTAGCATAGGTCTATAACAGAAATCAGTGCCATCACAGCAATGGTTTAAATAATAGGTGAATAGGTTTTTACATGAAATAGTTAAACACGAGAGTACACTGGGATTTTATAACTCTGAATGTCTTTCTTTTACTTATTCTCACACTAGTTCTGTGCTAACAAACTGCGATAGCACTGGGCATCACAACAGAATGACACACTTTATGATGTTGTAATTGTATCTGTCAGTGTAAAACAAAAAGAAAAATGAATGAGTTGAAGAAACAGTTAAAGATAACCTTTCTCTCAAGCAGGATCAGGTTTCTGTTGACAAGGTCAAGTATCATCATCGGCATATGTTCAAGCATTCAGAAAATACAGGGTATCGACGTGGCATTAACATGAGATTAGTACTATAGCTGAAATGAGCACTTCTGTCATGAAGTTGACATTTCTCTCATGCAGATTCAGCTTTCTATTGAAACACATTGGCACACAAACGTTTAAGCATTCCCACGGCAATAAAGATAAGTTATATTTGATTTATTCCCACAAGGTGCTAATGTTGCTAGCTCTTTTCTGTGGAAAGCATGCTAAATGGTATTGGTATTGGTGCGGCTAGTGAGCACATATACTGGAGACCAACTCGGCAAGTAGGACCTATTTGTTGTCTAAAGTAGGTGAAAAGTTAACATTGCGGAGTGCAGGAATGTTGTAGGTAGAGAGTATGTAAACGATGACAACCCGTGCAATTGCTTGGCAACAAGTAGCTAATGAGATGTCAACCCCTTGTAACATAATCATATTGCTTCAGTTCATTTGTACCAAGTGGCTTTTGTGAACACTGTTTTTTTTTTTTAACTGTTCAGAAACATGAAATATCACAAATTTAAATTATTGTGATGTACTGTTTGTGCTTTGTTATACATTTAAATCGTTTTTAAAGATCTCGCTTCCTGTGTCTCTGCCCTGGCCATCTCTCTGTGACTTTCAGCGGTGTCTCATATCCTTAGATAATTCATGTTCTGGGTGTGCTGTGGCACGTGCCTGTGTGTGTATGTGTGTGTGTGTGTGTGTGTGTGTGTGGTGCGGCCTGGGCGTGCTGGGTTGAGTCTGAGCATGATGACAAGGCTCTTGCCGATCCCCCAGCTGTGCTCCTGTTGTTGGTTCATGCAGCAGCAAAGCTGCTGTGTCTCCAAAGCCAATTCCTTGAACGTGTTATTGAACTCAGACTCTCCAGTCTGGTGATATTTGTTCCTTTTCCTGATTAAACAGAGGTCGGATTATCCTGTGCAGGCTTGGTGGGGATCATGTGACACTCTGCACTTGAAAGCATGGAGGTGCGTGGCCTGTGTTCAGGCCAAAGTCTGCCTGAGCTGCACACGCTTTTCAGGTGTGATAAGAGAGGAATTCCCACCCAGACGTTCTTGTCTGCGATCAGTCTGGTGTCTGAATCCGGCACCTGAAACACCTACCCCCCCAGTGGCTTTTTACCCTGAGTATTATTCCAGCTGCGGGGCTGTGAGGCCTGGATAAAGGTTTGGTTGTTGTGATGTGTTTGTTTAGGGCTGCTCCTCTTTAAATGGACAGTTTGTGGCGGCCGAACAGGCCACCTGCAGCTCTGCCTCTGGGGCTGTAAAGGGTAGGGAAGGGTGTGGCCCTGACACTAAATGTGCCTCAACTTGTTGCCTATATTGTTCACCAGCGCTACTGATAAAGTTGTGATTTGATTTTAAAGATAAGATTTCCAATACCTTAGTATTATAATGACTTGTTCTTATGCCTCTTTTTTTGCGATATAATCACTGTAACTCAGCTTCAAGTGGCTTATTGCTCTTACTAAACAGTGATAAACACAATTTTACTTGTAAATAATTGACTCATTATTAGCTCAGTTATTGTGAATTTCTATCTAGGATTAATAAAGTATCTATCAATCTATCGATATAAGTTCGTGCTTTCAGATAGTTCACCCTATCTGCCTTATGTTCACAACTAACTTCATTTTAATCCTTAAAATGGATTAAAAACATGACACAACGCTATCTCCACTTTCACTTTGCTTCTCTATATGTCGTGTAATCATATATATATATTAATTCCAAACACTAAAATGTAAGCTTTTAAGTGTTTGCTAATCATACAACTTTATTATTACTGTATTTATACAGTGAATCATGTCATATTTTTGTTAAATGCCTGAGATTATCCAGGGATATTGATGAAGCAGACGTTATCCTGTTAGCTAGCAAATCAGTATTGGAAAATTTGTCAAATTATAAACCGACTGATCGCCAATTGTGTGTGTTTTTGAGCAGAAAATCTTCGTGTGTACTTAGTCAGTACCATACAAGGATTGAATTTTGATCCCCAGTTGTACTGGACAGACAGCAGAGTTGCACTTCCTTGTATGCCCTTCAACCAATCGACACTGATGTGTATCCCAGAGCAGGTGCCTTTTTTTTGTCCTCCACCTTTTTGCATAAGCTTCTATTTAGTCCTTCCTGTTTTGTTCCCTTTTCTATCCTCGGATTGTTTTATTTTCTTTTGTGGTAGGATGCATTATGTAAATCCTGAGGTAGCGCCTCAGACACAGCTGGGCTCAGTTTTGGATGTCTAAAAAGTTCTTTGGTGGGATCCAGCCAGAATAATAGATGTGATTTTGAAACAGCTTATTTAATATTTATATTTCGGCAGCTCTGTGAAACCCCCACCCCCTCTACCTGCGATGCACGGGTGTATGTGCACTTTCCTTGGATTACAAAACACAAAATGTTGACCACCAAGATCAATATGATGCAAAAAGACCAAGCAGCACCATCGATGAGGAGGATCTAGTACACTAGCATGTGACAGCACACTTAGCTTCCGTGAAGTAGGACGCTGCAGAAGGACATCCCCGAGCCCGAGAGCCCCCAAACTGGGCCACAAAATGGGCCAGTCTGATTATTGAGCCTGTTCCCAAGTGGCCGTCTCCCTCTGCAGCCTTTGTGGCACAATGTGATCGTTGTACAGGAGCTGAGCACCGTTCCTCCATTCCCCCTCACTGCACATGCACAAAGACCTTCATTCTTGTCACAGGACCACCACGCTCCTGCCTCGGGCCCTGTCACACGTGCAGAGTGACTGAGAGTGACCACCAATAACAGTGTTTAAATAATTAAAATATTTGTTAGGTTGGTATTTTTTCACATTATGTTGCTGATTTGTGCCAGATATCTTTTGTGTTAAGGTTATTTATCAGTGTTTTAAATGGGGTAAAAACAAATAAAAAACAGTCAATTGTTCAGATGCTGCAACGCCAAGAGTCGGATAAACAGAAACAGCAGCACAGCTGGTTGCAAAACCTGTATGTTGTGCTTTAATAGGTGTAACTTTACATTCTGTCAGCTGTAAAAAATTACAGCAAAATGAAGGAAACCTAACATAACCTGGCCCTCCATTCGGTTAATGAGCTTAACTGACTCTCATAATATATAAGTGAAGTGTCCATATGAACACATGATGGTACAGCACACAGTATGAACAGCGCTAAATTGTTGTTTATTAAGCCATTCACCAAGTGAAGCAGTGGGCTGGAACCCAGGTAGCAGTGTGTCAGAACTGTATCTTGCTTAAAACTACCTCCGTGGTACCAACAGCAGTCCTGGGATTTAAACCCACAACTTTCCGATCACACGGGCAACTCCCTAACCACCAGGCCGCCAGCTGCCCCATATATATGGCTAAACAAAGAATTTCTTTAGAATTACTGTTTTCTAAGTGCACAGTGAAAGAAGCTAAGGCGGTTTGGCATCTAGTCACAATGCCTCTGGGATGCCTCCTGTTGACCGACTGAGAGGAGATCACGGTGCAGACCTGGGACACGCTGAGAGTACTGTACATCTTGACTGGTCTGGGAATGCCTTGGGATCCCCAGGAGCTGGTAGATGAGGTCAGGGAAAAGAGCATCTTGCCTGCCCTCTTCAGCAAGCTATAACCGTGACCTGGTCCAGGACAAGTAGCAGAAAACAAATATTCAGAAACACCAATAAGCATTTGAAGCCCAAAAAATGCTATTCAGGCCAGTGTGAATGCGTCTGACCATCATGCATCTGTTGTAACTGACCATGTAGCTGGCTCACCCAAGTTAGCCAGTTTGATGGTTTAAAAGTAGTGGTGGGCTGTTATCTGCGTTAACGTGCTGCGTTAACACTCTTATTGGGCGATAAAAAAAATATCGCTGTTAATCTGTTCAGAAAGTTGGGTTGGGAGCTGGGTCTATACTACGCAAGCTATGATGACTTTCACCTTGATATTTTAGCGCGAATGTATACCTAGCCGAACTGCACTGTAGGGGGCGAGAACGAGTCTTCGAACCGGTGTGTTTGCCTCCTGGACATCACTAGGACGGAAAGACAAGGTGGGCTTAGCCTTAGCGCCCAGGGTTGTAGGAAGGAATTAGCGGGTATAGAGGAAACAAGGAAAGAAGTAAAGTTAAGCAGTGAACAGTTATAGACACTCATAGTACTGTTCTGTTGAACTGAGTACAAACAGCACTACCAGAGAAATTTTACTAAACGGGCTCCGGTTGCTACTCGCTAACAAGCATGTGCCCGCCTGTTAATGCCCGCCTGCTACCTACAGCAGCTTCAACAGCCAGGACATAATTTTAATTCAATAATGATAGCTAGACTTTTATTTTTAATTTCAATTCGTAGTCTTGTTTCTATTTGTAAAGTGCGTATCTGCGCTCAGTGTTATCTTGTATGAAATGTTAAGATATATAATTAGAAAATAGTAGAATAATGACTATATATTTAAGGTGGCTTGGGATAATTTTGGGGGGGCTTCAGACCTTTGGCAGAATTAAAATGAGTCATTTTAATCTATATTAATCTAGATTAATTCCAAGATTATGGTCAGGTTAATCTAGATAAAAAAAATAATCTATGCCCACCCCTAATTAAAATGCAAACAAATACAACCCAGTAAATATCAAATCAGCGTATCCATGACAGGTGAATTACATTTAATCAAAATGTGAAAATAGTAACATAGTTTTTTCCTGGTCAAATGGTAAGTTTGTCTTGAGCATAATGTTTTATTTCTGGTAATGATTGTCACCGCGTAATGTTTGTTATTTTTAAAATTATATTTGGAGTTTTGGACTTAAAAAAATGGACCTGGCACAGTACCACCTAGGTCCACTGTGGGACTAAAAACCGCTTTCTAGTGATCTGCTTTTGCATCCTCTGAGGCTATCTGATTTTTATAGAACTTTTAACAGGATTTTTTTAGTTGAGATTTACTGTTTGTGACATATGAGCATTTTCCTCCTGTTATGTTCCTCCTGTTTCCTCCTGTATCTCATGACTCATCTTAGTGGTTTAGAACATGGTGTTTTCCTGAGCAGTGAGGTGAAGGTGATGGCTGAAAGTCAAGCCTTCCCCCCTTCACCCCTCCAACCCCCCCTCACCCACCAGCAGGAAGTCACACTCTGCTCGCCGTCTCAACGAACATTATGGATCATGTAATATGGCAGATTACTTTTCAGATGCTTGCTGCTCTGGACCCTGCTGGGGTACAGAGCTATATTAGGATCGTCTCACACACACCTGAGTGCCCAGCACAGCCGGATCGGTTACGGTTTTAGGTGAAGGTGACCTGAGCTAGCACCATCCATTAGTGCTGAAAACGTAGCCTCCTCTGATCAGATCTGCAAGCAAAAGGTCTCTCTTTGACTAGCGTGATCTGTTTAGGCTTCATTTTCACAACTAGTCACTAATGCTAACTGAGTGACTCTGAAGTGACCGTATGGTCTTGACCATCTGTCTGCACAGATGGTTAGTGTGTCTCAGGTTCCTTGGAAAAGATCTCACTTTCACTTTTTAGGGTCCAAGCTATTCAGTCTCTCTTCTTGCTGCTCAGTTGGATTAAAAATGTAACTTCAGCAAATGTTGATCCTAAGTATTGATTTTATAGACATAGATAAATTGCTAATGCTTTTAGAGAACCAAATATAGCCTTCATGGTTAGTTTGGCCTACCTTACAGCATCAGGCCAGAAGACATGAGATCATTCATTGTCTCCCACCAGACTGACGGTGATAATTAGGTTTGGGCAGGGTAGCACAAGAGTATACACGAGGAATGGACTTATACTGCAGTATGATGTTTCAGGGTAGTCATGATTGCTCAACATAAGATCTTGATGCATCAGTAGTTGTTTGTTGTTTACGTGGTAATAATTTATATTTTGTATTCTTCTGCTGTCTTTGCAGCAAGAAATAGAATCTGATGGGCGCACACATCAGTTTTGCCTAAATTTCGACTAAATTTGTTTAGGTTTATTGTTTAAAAAATTATAAACAAATGGCTAAATACATATACATATTTTAAGATCTGTTGATTTAAAACTACAAAGCTATGTTGATTTAAATAGTTTTTTTGTCTGCTCATATTTTAATGCTTTACTTATGACACCATAAGATTACAACTACACATACAATGCTTTTCTTCTTTTATACCCATATGGAAAAAGAATAGTAATAGTATTTATATTTTAAACAATACATACTTTTAACAATACAAAATTACTTGATCTGTTTAAAAAGAAATATCCTCTTTTATCCTATTTATTATTTATCATTCCTTCATATGTAATCACAGTACATAAACAGCTGTCGGAGACAGAACTATCCAGTGACCGACAGCAGCTCTGTGGTCAAAAGCTGATCAGTAACAAATGGTTAGAGCAGCGGTTCCCCCCTTGCCTGTGTCCAAGACAAGCCAGGCCCCCCCAACCCCAACTCCTACCCGCATAGATACACAAAAAGAATAAAATGATTAATAACAAACTTTTATTTGCAAAAAATAAATAACAGTTGCAGGTTTTTGCTCTTATACTCTTATACACACACACACTTTTATGTTTCTCTCTTTATGAATTTAATGTGTTAAATTCAATTATAATTTTGGTAAACTCAATGCAGACAAAATTCTGCGCACCCCCTGTGATCTCTAGCGCCCCCCTAAGGGCGACCCGGACCCCAGGTTGGGAACCACTGGGTTAGAGGATGGTAGAACTAAAAAATCCTATAGCTTCTATTTGATCCATATCATATAGCAGACTGCCAAGCACAAACATATTAATCCACCTAAAGACTGCAAGCTGAGTACTTCTTGATCGGCACAAGGAAGCAGTGCGTGTTCCAGCAGCTCTTTCCATGACCCGCTTTTATAGCTGACTGACTCTCTCCACGTTTTCACCGTCAGTTACAAACGTTCCTTTGAAGGTGCACAGATGTAGTTTTTTTCTGAATGACCTGAGAGGATGGAGGGAATTCAGTGCCAGGTTGTAGCCCGGTGGATGAGTGGTGAGTGGAATTCCTGTTTTAATTTCCTAAAAGCCTGCTAAAGACCAGTGAAAGCTCTTGGATGGAATGCAGTCTCAGCGGCTCACAGCTGAGTTGGCTGTAAAATTAGCTTTGGAAGGCAGGTAGTCTTCACAGAGTGAAGTTATAGTGAGTCTTAATGATGCTTTTCTCAGTAAAAGTAGTAATTGCATAGCGCTTTTCCCCCAGCCAGTGTGGAATACTAGCAGATCTGTAACCCTTGCCAAATAAAGCAGCAATGCTATTTAGAACTACAGAGTTCAAAGTTGGACTTGAAGCTCCTCTATGTGTGAAAATTCATGTCCCCACCACTGCACCTTCAGAGCTGTAGGGTTGAACCGAGTAGTGTTTTTCGGGCTTCGGTTATTTGTTGGTATTTCTGACTACTCATACTCATTATCAAAAATGACACTTGTGTTTTATAATTAATAATTTTAAGATGTTTTCATTACGTTCAAAATATGTTCCATAGTGGGCAATGTGTTAGTAGTCGGCTGGTCATGCACCATGTTGCTTTCGAGGTTGTGATTGTTGTCATACAGACAATGTAAAACAAATTAGTCTTTTTATTTCTCATCAGGGTTTTACCTTTAGTTATTTTACTGAGCCATAGTGTGGTTGGTTCTCTGCCTGCTTAAGCAGACTGTAAAGCCGTAGCGTAAGCAAATTTCAGTTAGTTCTAGATACAGTGGTACTTTGACTTACGAGTGTACCAACATATGAGTTTTTCAAGATACGAATCGTTTCTCAGCTGTTTTTTTGTTTTGTTTTGAGGAGCTAAAATTCAGGTTTCGAGCATTTATGCTTGCAGTTATTTTGAAAAAGTTTGTTTATCCATATGTCCAAAGAAATTAAGTGTGAAGGGCAGTGCTGAGAAGAAGTAGATGATGTGTATTTAATTAAAGAAATAAAGTAGAAAGGTGTGCGTCGGCTTGGCGAATCAAAATATTTTCTAAACAGCGAACATCTATCTATGAAAATATGGAGAAGCTGATGACGGGGTGGTTGACGGAGAAGCAGATCGCAGTCGGGACTGGTTTGAGAATTTAAAAAAGAGGACCAGCAAATGCTATTCATTATTCTTATTTAAAAACAAAAAATGCTGCGTATTTTGGAGGTCCAGAACGGATTGATGGCATTTCAATTCATTTCATTGGGGGAAATTGATTTGACGTATGAGTAATTTGAGTTACTCTGCGTCACGGAATGAATTAAACTCGTAAGTCAAGGTACCACTGTATATCTCTGACTCTAGAGCTGTAGTGTAAGCAGGCATTTCTAGATACGTCACTGACTGTAGAGCTGTAGTGTCACCAGATTTCATTTAGTTCTAGATGTGTCACAGGTGTGGTAAAGCCAAAGTGTAAGCAGGGTTCAGTCAGGTCTAGATACGTTTCTTATTTTAGAGCGGTAGTGTACGCAGGTTTCAGTCATTTCTAGATCAGTTATTGATTCTCAAACCATTGTGTAAGCAGATTTATTTCCGTTTTAGATGCATTACTGAATAGAGCCTTAATGTAAGCAAGATTCTTTCCTTTGTAATTTGATTGACCTATTTTGGTTAAGAAGACTTTTATTAATATCTGTTAATGGATTTAATGTGTCTCTGGTGTGGAGAAGAGATGCTTCCTTATTTATGGGTGAATATGTGTCACTTCTGCATAATTCTGCTTATGACACTTTGTAAGACAGTGAGTCATCAGGAGCTGGTCCATGTGTCTTCTCTGTGTCTCAGCTTCATAAGACGGGCTGTCGTGACCTGTCATGGTTTTCATTTACTTGGCTGGATTTTGTGTCATTGTGTAATTATAGGTGTGACTCTGTCTCCACTTCTAAGGCAAACACCAGACTAGGGATGAGACAGCGTGGACATTTTCCGTTATGGTGTAAAATAATAATGCATTTTTGCTGAAAGTGTGCTGAAATATTTTGTGTGTGTATATATAATTTAGAAATTGGTCGTACACAAAATACGCACCAGGTTTCAATATCCACAGTGCAAATACGTACCTAATTTGACACTTAATTCTGCGCAGATAACCCGCGATACCTATTCTGATTATTTTCACAGTTTTAGGTTTTTATTTGTGTATATTATTTAATATGTTATATTTCAATCATCTGAAGCCAACAACGATGAATGATGAAACACACGTTTCCAGTATTCTTTTGGCCGAATTGTGATATATTAATAATTTATTGTAGTTTTTCCCTTTGATAAGCAAAATGTTTTAAATGACCTTTTCAAATTTCCGGTTTAAATGATATCAGCATTCAAGTACAGCATGCGTCTCCTTATAAGGCAATTTTATCATAAATTTGGCCAAAATAAAATTAATTGCAGTTTGCCTGTTTGGCCCACTCCAATCTTGAATCTCTAAACAACACGTTTGTAAAGTTCTGTATTGCTCTACAACACCTACATGTCCAGTAATTACTATTTGAAACCTTGGAGCACAGTGTAAATGGATGCACTGTACAATATCCAGTACCTCCTCTGTTTGCTATTCAGATTGTCATTGTGTTTGCAGGAGACACGAGTAGAAGGCCTGTTTACTTCTACTGTTTGATTTTTCATAGGAGTCATGCACAGCTGTCAACATGATTATATGATTAATCTGGAACAATATAATTATAAATAAATGGGCATAGTGTGTGTTAGGGCAACTAGTGGGTGTTGATCCTGCAGGAGTTTGGAATCCCAACTGCTAGAGGTACCAGAGAGGTAATCTTGCGCAAGTTACCGTCCCCACACTCTGCTCCCCAGGCTGCCCTCTGCTTCACTTGGTGAATGAGTTAAATGCAGAAAAAGATTTTTAACACTGTTCACACTGTGTGCTGTGGTGTGTTCACTAGTGACTATAAGAGTTAATAAATTCAATTCAATTCAATTTTAAATCTATATCTGTCCTATGTTAACCTAAGAACACCTTGTGCTGAGAGAGCTAGGCTCACCCATAGTGCTGAGCCTATGTGTCTTAGAATTATCTTCTAAAAAAAGAAAGAAATATTTTCTACTGTGGGCTCGCTTTTTGGCTTGAGACAAGTGAACGGCAGCCCTTGCTTACTGTGACGTTACTGTTTGCCGGTATTGAGTGACTCAGCTGAGGCCAGATTGGAGGGCGTTTGTCTTGAGCGCACAGCCTTCCAACAGAAAAACTGTCCCTTCAAACACGTTTAGGGGTGCCTTGTGATTTGAGAATGGTCAAGCAGACTGACTGTGGTCTCTGAAGGCCAGAGCACACTGACCCCTCAAACATCAACATGCTAATGTTGGCAGCTGCTTTCAAAACTCCTAAATCAAACAAAGAAAGAGGAGGTGTGTTCTAGAACAGTGTGAATAAGGGTAGAACATTCTTGGACAGTGTGAATGAGCGCAGAATGTCTGGAACAGTGTGAATAAGTGGAGAATGTCCTAGAGCTATGTAAATGTTCTAGAGCAGCGTGAATTCGGGGAGAACGTTGGAACAGTGAATGAGTGGAGAACATTCTAGAATAGAGTAAATGAGTGAAAAACGTCTGCAGCAGTGTAAATGAGTGGAGAGCGTTCTGGAACAGTGTACATGGGATTTGCATATAGTGGAACAGTCTATTTGATAAAGAACATTTTGGAAATAGGGTGAACTCCTGAGGATTGATGTAAGAGATTTATGTTCTAATACTAGGACTGGTTTATCAGTACCGACTAGTATGTTTATTTAAGATAATAAAGTGAGTGATGCTGTACTGATGTTAATTCTAGCCTATTCCTGAGTGCTGACATCGCGCCACACATTTTAAAGTAGGTCTGTCTGTTCGCAAGCCCCTAGGGCAAACATGAGGGGCGGTCGTACGTGATGTAATGTGTTGCCATGGAGACATGTATGTCATGCTTGAAATCTGGGTCTTAAATTTGAGTAAGCTACACTGATTTAATTATTTGCCCCCTCTTCAGGTCTTCTGCTTCATTACACACCTTACACAGACACAGTAACATCCGCAGAACCTTCGGGCAGTGAGCATTCAGACGTCTGGGTGCCATAGCATTTTGGAGATGTGACCAAAGGTTCTCCTGATGTTTCTGCCTTGGTCTGTAAGGTGCATAGTGAAACAGAAGACCTGAAAGAGGGCAAAAACATCATGTTCAGTTGAAAAAATCAATTTGTGAAAAGGCTGAGACTTTGCTTTGCTTGTGTAGCCTTTTGTCTTCTAGCCTCACCCTCAGAAAACAGCCTCTCAGAATCGAGCCACGCTGTGATCTTTATAATCGTAGAATGTTCTATTGTCAGCATGATAATGGCCTTGTTGGCTTTTCAGCAGAGCACTCAAGCCTTGATCTTTATCCTCTTCTCTTGTAGCTCTTCAGCTTGCGTCTGATGTATTCAGGGCGGGGGTCATTTTGCCTGAGGCAGACAGCTATTAGAACAGGATATCTGAAATGGCGTGGGCCACACAGGTCAGCGTAGGGCTGATAGCCATGGTAGATATTGCCACCAGGGACTCTGCCTCATATTTCACCAATACTGATCTATGCAAATGAACCTCTAACCAAGTGTTTCTGATGGAGTGCGTGTTCCTTAGTGTCTTCATGTAAATCCAACAAGAGTCAAATCTTTAACCAATAAAGACACTGTTTAGCTGAGGTGTTTTTAAAGTGCCCATTTTCTACAAAATCCTACCATTTCACTTTTCCATCACTTTGTGTGGGGTTCTGTAGGAAAAATATCTCGCTTTATTCTTGCACAACCATTTTCGAACGGACTGCTTGCATTACTGTGCCTCTAGGACAGATATATGTAAATTATCATACTTTTGTGTTTTTAAACAACTATATCAATAGTGGGTTATGCAACATGAAAGGCCTCTAAAATGAGCAAGCA
>JBBJLR010000111.1:26911961-26933631 GCA_037577145.1 Brachypetersius gabonensis | reverse complement strand
TTATTATTATTATTATTATTATTGTGCTCCTGAGTTTAAATGTTGCTGATCAATTTGAATTAATTATTATTTATTGAGTATATTTTTTTAGCATTAAATGGTCAAAACTTGTTTACAGTTGAAATACGGATAAAAATTTTATTTAAATTTGTAGGCAAATTGATACACTTTAAGACTTTTCTACTACAGACTGAAAACAATATTGCGGCCCTATTTTTTCTTGTTGGCAATATTCGGCACGTTTTCCATCCACTACACGAATGAGGATGTCGAGCTGGTCTCGAACTGCTTTTTGCGGCTGTCTTCGTTTTTCACAGCCAGTGTGAAAGAGCCAGTGTGCGCCACTAACTTACAATAACAAGAACATTGACATTAAACATTAACTTTAAAAATATATTTTCATATATGACCGGGGCAGCAGGCGGGAGTGGGTGGGAATCGTCAGAAATTTCGCGGGAGCGGGATAAAAAAAAAAAGTACTTTATTTCTCCTGCTCTGAGCTGTGTGCTCTTCTTCTGTGCAAAAAAACCCTACTCCCTGCGGCAAAAATAGCATGTTCCCCGGGTCACACACGCCCCCTGGCAGGTGACGAATTAAACAAAGCCTCGAGGCAAATTCTTTGCATTTTTTGTAATCGAAGCATTCGAGTTACTCAAATAATCGTTTCAGCCCTATAGGGAAGTATGCGATTTCGGACGCAGCGTAGAACTTTGTCCTGAATGGCAGGGCTAAACTGCTCTCGGCTAAACAAGGAGATACATTACATGGACAAAAGAACTGGGACAACCTCTTAATTATTTATAATATTATTATTATTATTATTATTATTATTATTATTATTATTGAAGAACAATCTTAATGATTTAGCATACCAAGACAGTTTGGACAACAGCATGCTGACAATGTTACAATGTTGTGGACACAGTTTGGGGTAGAACCTTTTCTATTCCAGCATGACCGTGCCCCAGTGCACAAAGAAAGCTCCATAAAGACATGGTTGGATGTGTCCGGTGTGGAAGACCTTGACTGAACCCATCCAACACCTTTGGGATGAACTGAACCAAGACTGTGAGCCAGGACCTTTCTGTCAAATTTCAGTGCCTGACCTCATAAAAGATCTGCAGAACGAATGGACACAAATTCCTAGAGAAACACCCAAAAATCTTGTGGAAAGCTTTCCAAGAAGACTGGAAGCTGTTATAGCTGCAAAGATGGGACTAATTCCATATTAAAGTGTTTGCATTTGAGTGCAATTTCATTAAAGTCCATTTTGGTGTAATGGTCGGGCGTCCCAATATTTTTGTCTATATGACAAAAATTTGTTTTTTTTGTGGCGTTACAAAAATATCATTTGAAGACGCTATTTTTTGCAGTTTACTGCACAGATGAGGTGAACATGAGCTCAATTTGTTAAACCTTTAGTACAGGGCTGTAATTGAACAAGAGGCTACAATCACAGCTTTTAAAGCAGCATATGGTTCATGCAGCAGGGCTTCAAATAAGTAAATTATCCCCCCTAATAGACACACTTTGAAGTGCATCAAAAATGTAAAAATGAGGTTGGCTTTGAGGTTGGCTAGTGTTGTGGTGACCAGTGAACCAGCAGAGAATTGTGCTTTCTTGGGCTTTTGGCCCCAGAGGACTATGGCATCATCTGAGAGAGAATTCATGATCTCCCGACAAGAGAGTCCGCAGAAGTAAAAAAAAGATATGATCGGACAATTAGCACCTGGCTGAGCATTAGGTTGAATTGAATGCTACGCTTGATGTGCTGTGTGTATATCTGTAGTGTAGTCCGTGTGCAGGGTGTTTTTTGCAACAATGATGTGCACTTGTAGGAGAAGAGCTAGCTCATTGGCACAGAGGCACTTAAAGCCCAGACACTATCAAAGTTTAATGAATTTAATGTGGTTGTTTGCTTCCTGGAACAGCTTGGCACTGCAACTGCTTTGACGTAATCTACCAGGTCCCTTGGCAGCTTCGTGCAACAATCCCGTTACATCTGGTTTGGCTACTTGTGGCCTGAGAATTTTCAGCTTTTTGTTAAGGACCGCCAGTGCAAAAGCTTGCGCACCCCTGGTCAAGTAGCAAATTTGCTGCATTTGCTGAACAAAGAGATTATGCACAAAAATTTGAAGGAAAATGTCGTATTTAAGTTAAATCCCTTTAAAGGACGTGTGCTTATTTCTACCTACAAAATAAATTAAATATGTCATATGAACAGGGACATTCAAATGAAAGCCCGAAATAAAAAATAAAACAGATTTGCACATGTTCTCTGGAAAAAGGTACGGAGCTTTAGTTTTTAAAAATAACTAAACATAAATGTCATGCACTTAGATGACTTGGTTGGGCCCTAAAACCCACACGGGGAGTGAGATGGTGGTGAGGTACTGGCTGCCAATTCTGACCCTGTTATTACCTCTGAAGTTGGGTAGAATTAAGCTTGGCTAGCTTGTACTTCTGAACATGTCTGCTCTGAGCTCTGATCAGGGTTAAGCCCTGGGGTTAGAGTGTGGGGAAGGGTAGAATGTGGGTCATAGGGTATTGGGGAGTGTGTGTGTCAGTTTGTGTGTGTGCCTGGCCAGCTCATAATTCCTATTGAGGTCAATAGGAATGGTATGCTATCAACATTTCTAATTTCTATTGAAGCGCATATTACTTATAAAATAAGACCAACTAGCATGGATTTCTGAATTAAACATGTCTCAATACAGCTGTGTTCAGCTGTTACAGTAACCTCACAGAATGATGCCGAATCTAAAGCGTTATCTAAAGCATTGTTGACGATTCATTCAGTATGTTCATAAAAATCTGCCTCCAGAGGAGTGTGTGTGCATATTGCAAGATTTCTGCTAAATAAATTGATTTTTTTTTTTTACATTAGTGGAGAACAAAACCAGACGTTTCCAACACAAATATAACTTTTATTTACTGTCCAAACCCACCGGTGATGCTCCACTTGTTTTCTGTGTGTTTATATTATATTTATATTGAATTTTAATGATGGTAAAATAGTGGTAGTAATTCTGAACTGAATCTGTTTTCTTTGTTGACTATTTTGCCTCCTGTGCATCTACTTTTAGACCAAAAGATTCTCAAAACAATGTCTCATGCGTCAGGCAGAGCATTCATAACCAGTTTATGTAATAAAGTGTATGAGTTTGTCGAAGCAGACAATCCAGAGTTTCTCTAGAGTGGAGTGTTTGGCATCAAACCCACTCCGATTGAATTTGTTTACACCTTAACGGCTTAAATATGAAAACAATCGAAAATAGGTGGACTGTCCCTTTTGAGAGAGAGTAGTAGATTACGGGGTGCTTTTGCCCATTCTGCTTTAGCCTGTGTTCATTTTTCATAGCCTTGAACAGATTAAATAATAATGACAATGCACTGTAAAATGCTTTATTTATTTTGATAGTTCAGAATATCTTACATCTTTTAAATTAAATGTAAATTAAAACATAGACTCTGTAATATTTCAGCAATTCTGCAGAATGGCGAAGCCCTCAAGACCTTCTTGGCCTCTACTCTTGGCTTATTTACTTCTGTGAACAAAAAATGCTCATCTGTCATTTAAGGTCATTTTAGTCAATAGAATCATGTTAGCCTTTGAACTGCAGGTCTACTCTCATCTCCTTGGCTTTTGGCTTGGAACAATAGGGTTACGTTTCTTAAAATGCCAGACATAAATTGATCAAATCAGGATGTTTTTCTTTGTGGTAGATATAGCTAAACTACTGGGATGGAATAACCAATGACGTTGCTTGGAAGAGGAACCAGTCATGTTCCTTATAAGATCCATTTATGTGAGGGCAAACATCACTTTAGACATTGATATATACTTAATACACCTCAATTCCCTACAGTTCTGCAGTTTGTCATGATCATTTTATATTTTAAATGGCTTCTTTAATCATTCTGGACACATCTATCGTTCCCTTATGTGTATTTACAGCTTTTTTGTCTCTAAATGTCTCTTTGTCTCTTCTTGATTTTTTGTGTGCGTGTTTGTCCTGGAGTTCAACCCTGTTCTCCCTGCCATCATCCATTAGGGCCGTCTTATTGATACTGCTTAATAGTTGGAGGCAAAAAGTAATGATGTCATAAGAAAAGATGTGAAAAGAATCAACAGTTTAACATTGTCTCCTGAGTTTCCTGTATATAATGAACAAAAAAAACAAATATCTGGTCAACTAATGTCTGGGGGTTATGTGCTGAGAGTCGCTCCTGTCCCTTCCACTTATCCTGTCTAGCAACAGTTTGAAAAAGCCTGAAGTCTGAATGCATTCACACTGTAGAAATACTGATAGTTGCTATGTTGTGGCTACCTCTACTTAACGGTTCTTTTTACAGTCTTCACCTGCTGTAAAATGAACCGTATAGTCACCCTAGGCTTTGTAATACCAGGTCTCATAAACATTGACAGGATGGGGAAAAAGCAGTTTGTTGAAGTTATGTATGGAGGCCCCAGTCCAGCAGAGCAGAGCCCCAGCAGAGATGCAAAGTGGAACATGTAGTGCTTGTAGTGCTTTTTGCTGTCAGAACTAAACCATCCTGATTCTCCGTCAGCAAAAGCCTATAGATTTCAGACATTTCAGATTTGCTTCGACAAGCACCGATTGTGTAGATGAGGTGTTGCCGTTTTTCTTTTTGTGTTATTAATTTATTCACCCCACTGCTTATGGCTAGCAGAGGGCCTCATGCATTTGAAAACCACAAGTGTTGATAAACAGTACTTCGTATGTTGTGGGAATAAGCAAGTGTTTTTTTTTGTTCTTCTTAAGTATAAAGGCGCTCATGGAAGGATTTATTTGATTTAACCTGTATTCAGATCCAACAGGGTAAAAATACTTGAACAATATAGAACTGCAGTGGACCTTTTTAGAATGTCAAGCATGAGAACTGATCTTTGTTAGGCTCTTTTCCGCCTGCCTTATAATAGAACTTGAGATTTTCCAGTGCTGTAAAAGTGTTGGTGAAGCTGAGATTGCGTTTACTCCAAGTCACATGAAGCTCCAACACATTAATGCAACATCACTGAACAGCTAAACTTAGGAGAACATTGATCAACAATTTTATCAGGCTAACGGAAGCCTGCGCTAGCTAGTATCGTGATGGTGAGCACGAGGACCACCCCACCCACCCAGAGAGAGCGAAACCAATTGTACTCTTTTGGACTCCTAACAATAGATGACTGCAACACCCCTGGGAATCAAACTTGCGATCTCCCGCCACACTTAGACAGTTGTGCCACTCAAAAACCCAGCTGTATTATTGTATATTCATTTCATTGTTGCCTGAACGTTTGAGCATATGTCAGTACAGTAACCAGATGATAATAAACATGCTATTTTGCATTTATTTATTAATCACAGCTGTAATTCTGATGTAATAGAAGGCATGCGAGTGCACACTCTGTGGCCTGGACTGGATATAGAGCTCCTGTTATTGCAAGAATGCAGGAAATGCGTCTCCAGGTCCAGGTTTTGTCACCTTGCTGCACTAATTCCTTTGGGTTCAGTAAGCCCATCTGTTCATTGGGGAAAGTGCATTGTTTTTTTTTGTGTCCACACCCTAAACGTGTACATGGACAGTCCAGCTCAGGAGCTTCTGCTGTGTGTTGCTGCTACCATTTCATGAAGTTTTAATCATTTGTAAACAGATGAGGCCTTACTCATCCTACTGATGAGGTTATGTAACTGTTGGTACTGGAGGCTTTGTGTTAGATCTGCTCTCTATACACTGCCGACTCCCCCTGTGAATGTGGTGTGGGAGCAAAAAATGAGCTCATCACAATGTTTTGAGCTCCTTTTATGCATCTGCACTTGAGTCAGCAAGGCAAACATTTCTTTGCTTGCTGGAACTTCATATAGTGGCCTCGCTCAAAGGCTGGACACATTTGTGAGTTTTTTTGTAGTTAGGGAAGGGCAAGGCACACCGTAATGACAGCATAAAACGTTTCGCAGCCTTTTTATGTAGTTCAGCAGGTTTGAGTTCAGCGTTCTTTTGACCACTTTCTTGTAGCAATGTGAACAGTGAATTTGAATAACTAAACCTGAGGTTTGCCTGGAGGGCATCGTCATTTTTAATTGCGAGTCTTTAGGTAACTGACTTGTATGTACAAGTCAAACCTGAGTTCACTAGTATTAATTTAATAATCCTGAGGAACATAAACCAGGCTGTGATACAGCTGCCACATTTTGGTGGTTTTACCTACCTTAACCCCCCAAAGTGGTTCCGTATACGCACACATGAATTGAGATAGCATAGTTTTTGGATCTCCATTAACTGGTTCAGGTTTTGTTTTTTGCTGGATGAAGCATTTTTTTTGTCAACCGGAGAGATTTCAACCGGGGAGATTACGTTTTGCCACCTGTGAAAAGTGGATGGTTAGACGGGGATAATTTTGTTGATTATTTTATTGTTGCAGCAAAGATTTTTGTTATATATAATGAAATTAATTAAATGAAATGAAAATGTTTTGGGAGCATATTTGGGGGCATATTTAGGGTTCACACTATAAGAATAGGCATTTTTATAGGCTTTTTTTTTTTACTACATCATGTCTGCGTATAGTGAAAAAGTGAGAATATGTGAAGTTGTTAAAAATATGCTCCCAAATATCCTACCACAAATATGCTCCCACTTTAATTTAATTTCAAAGTCCGCTTAATACTTTACCCTTAAAGAAAATGTAAAGGTAAACCAGTTTACACTGAACTGCGACAGGCTCTGGGTCCAAAGTGCACTGGCCAGTTAGCCGCCGTTCCGGTGTTAAATTATTATTAAGGATGAGAGAGCCATGGGTTGCCGACCCCTGATATTCACATAAGATCTTTCTGCTTTGGCAGATCGTCAGTACATAGATGGTCTTCATGATCTCATATCGTCATATCCCCCCCCTTATATACATATTATATTTTGTAAGCTGTGCTTTCACCGCTATTGCATACTAGGCGCTGTCATAACTCGCCCTCGCATCAGGAGCTTGATCCCTGTCATCAGGAGAAGCACCCTCCCTGTGTTGCATGGTGAGGCCACCCATCTAGTGGTGGGAACTGGCACTGGTTAAATTGTGGACAAACTTGTATGGTTTCCACTTGTACAACTTTTGACTGAACTAAAACTGTGCTGGAATCAAATT
Organism: Brachypetersius gabonensis; assembly: GCA_037577145.1. Lineage (NCBI taxonomy): Eukaryota > Metazoa > Chordata > Actinopteri > Characiformes > Alestidae > Brachypetersius > Brachypetersius gabonensis. The sequence goes on along the minus strand of JBBJLR010000111.1, from coordinate 26,926,484 downwards.
CTTACATTTTTTGTATTACAGAAATGCAGACTGCTTGTATTGGAAAAGTATTCATCTTGCTCATATGTTTAAAACTATAATGTTAGGCTGTACCCTGCTTTCCCTAAATGGAGAAAGTTCAGTGATGGTTCTGACCCCGCTTTAATCTGGGCGGATTTATCAGATTCTTGCCGGGGGGTTATCTGTAGTTTGGTACATCTACCACCTCCAGGAAGTGGTCACAGGAGGAGTGTGCATTTATCAGAAGAATTGGAGACTTTGTTTTTAGATTATAAAAGATATTCCTTGATCATATGTTCACCCCCTAGCATATCTGGTGGTATGGTGCACTACAGTGTGAGTCTTTAGCTCTAAACTGAGTGTTTCTCTGTTTCTGGAGTCACTGTCTCAAGGGCTGTGGCAGTACAGTCTCCTGAAAGCCTTCAGCTCAGTGGTTTGTCAGATCATTCACATGATGGCCTGCTTGGAACATTATGACTTGAGATCATTTCATGATGATCTCATGATGCTAATTTTTTATATTCACACCTCTATGGATGGGGTTTTAAGGACATATTTTGGTTGTAAATCACAGAGATAAAAGTGGTTGGTGCTCTGTGGATCTATTTACTGTGCTGATAAATGGGATGGATTGCTCTGAAGAATTGTGTGTTTGTGTTGGATTTTAAGCCAAGCTCAGTCCTTATCCCACCTCTAAATGACTATAGAAACATGCAGAGGTCATTCATCACAGGGCAGAGATATGTGTTGATTTAACAATATGGCTGATGTATCTAACCATCCATCTGCTTCTCTTTGTCTTTTCCCAGCTTTACCTCTGTGCACTGACCCATGGTGGGGGAGGTAGCCGATGGAAGACATATCCTTCAAGCAGCCCACCATGGTCTCCAGACTGCCCAAATTTGGCTCTCGTGCCCCGTCTGCAACCGGCTCCATCCCAAACGGCTCTGCCTTGCCTGTTTCTGTTGTAGGGAGTAAAGGCTTACCTGCTGGAAAGCAGAACGGGGTCATTCGGCTTCCTCCTTCTCTCTCTGTGAAGTGGAAGAAGGGGAGGGAGGATGGTGGAGAGAAGGGTCTAGATGCTCGAGAGGAGGCTCAAGTTGGTCTCCACTCTCAGCAGCAGCCACGCTCCGCAGTAATGGTTAAAGAGATGGCAAAGCCCTCCACTGTCCAGGTGGGTAAGGCTCGACGTTCCATCCCCACTGCAGGCAGCACCAGTCCAAGGACTGTCCCTCAGTCCACCAGGGCTAATCCACGTACTGCTGCCTCCAAACACCCGACTCCCAATCAGCCCCTGCATAATCGTAGGACTGGCATGAATGGTGTCACCTCAGGCATTCCAAAACCTGGCTTGGGCTCTTCCTCATCTCCCCTATCGCAGTCTAGCGACAGTCTCAAGTCCCTCTCTGTGGACAATGTGGTTCGCTCCCATAGCTTTAGTTATTTAAAGAGCCCTTCCACCCCAGCCTGTCCACCCTTAACTCGCTCTTTTTCCTTTAACAGGGCAGCGGAGATAGCGAAGGAGTTGCCTAGACCACTGGCACAGTCGCCGCTAGCCAGGTCTCCTGTGACTCAGCCCTCGCTGGTGTTAGCTAGTGAGAGAGGAGGTAGTTTCAGTGTAGCAAAACCTTTAGGTAAAACAAGTACCAGCTGCTCCTTACCTCCCACAGCCCTAAAGAAATCCCTTCTGCCCAATGGCTCTGGCAGCAAGCCGTCAGCCATTAGCTACAAGCTAATGCGGCCGTCTCTCATAAAGCAGCCCCGTACAGCACAGTCAGCCAAGGTCCAGGTGAAAGTGGAGTTGACGGAGGGGGATGGAGACAGTCAAGATGCAGCTCCTCCCACATCAGAACTGTCCAACACAGAAAGCACTGGAACCACTCTAGATGAATACAAGGAAGCTGATGGCATCCAGGGCTTGTCTCTAGAGGTCCCAGAGGACATGTCTCTTTCCTCCACATCATCTTTGGAGCGCAATGATGTGAGTGAAGAGTACATGGATGACTTTGATGACCTTGGCAATGGAGGTGGCATCCAGCTGCTGCCCGCTCATGAGGGAGGGAATGGCCTGTCTGGCCTCTGTGAGAATGACACTGCTCTTGTCAGCCAAGAGGGGTCCTCAGTATCCAGTTTGCACAGCTTCCTGTCTGAGACAGTGGACTGGGCTGAAATGGGCCTCACAGGTATGTCTGATTATACCAAATTTTGCAACATGTCCTCTTCCAACCAACATAACTTACAGTGTAATGTATTGTCTTGTGTAGGTTGCCAGGAACGGATAGACCTCCCATCTCACTGTGTGACTCGGACAGGGTCTGTGGGGGGAGATCTGCCACATGGCTCCTCACTGGACCTCTCCCCCTCAGACAGCTCTGGTGGGACCTACATGTGGGACGAAGAGGTTCTGGAGCCTCTTGGAGGAGGAGAACATGGCTGTGGGAGTTATGACTCTGACCTTAACAGCATGGTGAGCTGGGTTCCACAGACACATAGTCATATGTTAGTAATTACAGTCGTATGCCGTAGTCGTAGGTTTGTTGATTTACTAAGATAAAATGATCTAATTGACCATACATGGAAAAAGTGTGTGTTATATGTTAAACTGTTAAATCTGTAAGTTTAAAAACATCTGAGAAATGTTTATATCACTGCACTTGTGCAACAGAAACCAACCCTTCGGATTAGCTAGTGAGCTGACGATAACAGTTGAGAGGATGAGGATGACTTGAGCAGAGTTCTTTCCCTCCTCTGTGGTTGATGTGCCAGTATCTAGCTAATTTCAGCAAAATCATATAATGTAGTTGCAACTGAGCTACCTCAGAGTTAACACTCATTTTGTAATCCCAAAGTATAATGTAAGTATACTTAAATACAAGCAAAACTGTTGCCACTTTACACCAATTTATCACCACTTATTCTTTCAACATTCTGATCAGAGACATTAACTACATTAACTGTTTCTTAGAACTCAGTGTAGGCTGCTTTTCAGTCATATGTCAGCATCCTTTGGGGCAGTGGAGTGTCAAGAGTGAAACTTCAGAATTGTTCACAGTGGTGGTGAATGGAACCACATATCTGCCTCAAAAAGCTCCCTAATAGAAAATTATTCCATGAAATGTTATGAATGCCTTGTCTAGTGCCTGAGACATTGTTTTGCCAGAGTTTTGAGAAGGTTCTGCTCCTAAAACTAAAACGATTCAAGGAGGAGGGATACATGCTGTGGGGGCCAATAGTAAACAAAACGGCTACATTTCTCTTAGGGATGTCTGGCTGCATTCGCTACCACTGTAAAGAATTCGGTACATTTCTCTACGGTTAACTATTTCACACCAGACCCACTCTGTAGGACTTAATATCCACCCATTTGATTTTTGATGAGCCTCCACTTAGCCTCAGTGCAAACCTGTAGTCCTATAGGGCAACATTTTCTGCTGAGCCATAGAGCATCTGCTGCTGGAACTGTGCCATTGATCATGCCCTTTGAGAAGATGCCCTTCTATTAGTGCCCTGATTGGCCGCTCACTGTGGTGATTCCCTGCCCTTACCCCAGCAGCCAATCAGAATGCTTGCTGCGTGCCCAGTCAGGAAGCAGAGCTGTGGGATTAAATGAGGGAATGACGGTGCAGTTATTACTCTGTGAGGCCTTACTGTGTGGGTTTATCTCCTGTTGTAGATGAAAACAAAGCTCTGTCACTTTATATCTGTATCTGGTTGTCTGACCTGGTTGTATATGCTTGTTGGTCTTATATGTAAATATATATGTTGGTTGGCCGGGGCTTGTTTATATAAGCTTATCGGGAGTAGGACTGATCTAGGATGGCTTCACTGATGGCAGCAGATGTTAGATCAGCACTTCTGAGGAGGTTCCTGAATAAGAGCCCTGGTGCATAATTCTGTATCTCCTGAATGTTTTCTCATGATTGAAAACAGTGTGCTTATGGGTGATCCTGTACCATTGATAGTAACAGAATCCCCTGAATTAGGCCGTGTTCTTTAGCGATTAACCTATTTGGATTGCTTAAATTGTATTAGTGGAAAATCTGATGTGTTTTAATGGGATGGCCTGTTTAATGGTAGTTGTGCTCACTGTTTTCACTTTACTTCATATTCTGTCTGTTCATGGGTGGTGGATTTTAAAGGTAGATTGATTTTCCATGCTGGAATGTTTCTTTAGTTCTTTTCTTTGAGGAATAAAAAAAAAGAACTAAAGGAACTGCTGAAGTGAACAGTGTGAGGGAGCCATCTAGTGGATATTTGATGCAATGGCATGATGGGCCCCAGAAAAATGCCATGTCATGCACTCCATCTACAGTGTTTCGGTAACAGTGAATAGTGGTGTGTTAATATTGAAGGTGCTGGAAAATGGGTGAAATTACCCCCTGAGAACAATGCCCATTCTCATAACGGTTGAACCCTACTATAACATGTATAGGATGATGCACAGACCTACACACAGTTAGGAGAAATAAACTAAAACAGCAATTAACTTAAAAAAAAAAAGAGATGCCCTCCTACCTTATTATAATCAAATGTACGCCTCACACATTACAAAGCTGTAAAAGTATTTTAAAAGAATTCAAACAACCTATTATTATATTTATGCAAAGACAACCATACAAGTCTCTCGTGTGACAAATTAATTGCCCCTAGTTATTCAACCAGTAAATTAAGCGCATTTAATTAATAATGAGATTCAGCTGACTGAACCCAGCCTGGATTGAATGTTGCTAGCTGTTTGGAATAAAGACTCATACTTAAGTTCACCATCACAGTAATGTTGGCCTGTGGACAAAAAAATCTAGAAGAAGGGATTTTGTTCAGTCTGGAAAGGGTTTTAAAACCTTTTTTTTAAAATATTCTAAGACATCCCAGAACCAAAAGGAGAGCCTTTATAACCTGAGAACCCTAGGAACATTAGTGAATTTTCCCAGGGGTGGGAAATTATCTTCAGGGTCTTTTAAAGTTTTAGAACATCTAAAGAACTGCAGGTCAGTGTGAATGACTCCATGGTAAGAAAACGAGTGGGTAAAAGTGACATACATGGGAGAGCAGAAAAGTGGACAACAAAAACCACATCAGTGCTGGTCTATTAGTCTATTTGTGTAAAAGCACCTGGACAACCCCTGAGCCTCTTGGGTGAGGTTCTGTGGAAAGCCCAGTCTGATATGTCCTTTATATCCGGGGTAATTCAAATGCTGTGGTTCACAATATCATTAAAACATAACCATTGTATAGGTATTATCAATATTTCACTGTATTAATTGTGATATTTTATTAGTTTGGTAAGTCTGTCTGATTGTGGGCTTTTTTGTAAATATCTGAAAACCTGATCAGTTGTCAAATTGATTCCTTAAATACTATTTAGAACATTAGTGGTTGGGTGGACACACTTGGCACACTATGGTTTTTGTTCTGGTGTAGCCGTGTAGAACTCACCCATGAAGATACAATTGTGTTCGGCTTTAGAACTTACATCATTGTGCGGTTCTGTTCCTCATTCTAATAGATGCAGCACAGGCTTGACTTTTGCTGTTGTAGTACTATAGGTGGTGCCTTTTCTTCACTACACAGAGTTGTCTAGCCATTCAGCGAGAGCACAAACCAGAGTTAGGACTGGAATTCGGAATGGTGGAAAGATATATTGTTTGTGAAAAATGCGGCAGAAAATATTTTGGTTGACTGATTGAATTGCCTGATGTCCGTCACCTTGGGTTAAGCAATATTAATCAGAACTGTGGCATTGCCTTAGCAATAACGCAATGGAATTAAACCTTGCACACCGGGAAGACCATTATAAAAAAAATATTATAAAAATATTTAAAATACAGTTTGTAAATATTATATAGACTATATAACAGCATTTAAACTGATGAATAATAGCACCAACACCATAGTGGTAAAAAAAAGTATTCAGTCTAATCCAATGGTCCTCAACCTTTTCAACATTAAGGCCCACCTATTTATCACGGCATGTTGCCAAGGCCCACTTGGCCACATTAGATGATATTAAATAACCAATTGCGGACCAATGGTCTGTCTCACGGCCCTTCGGTGGTCCACAGCCCAGTGGTTGAGAAACCCAGGTCTAATCTATTACTGCATATAAGCAGACTGTATATAAGCATATTTACAGCATATTTAACTAAAACAGATGTATAATGCATGTGTGTATGCTTCCTGCATGCTTCCTGCAAACACATTACCTCAGGGATATTACCGTTAAATGTCGAAATGTTTTTGAAGCAATCTTTAGTGTTTTCAAACTACCCAAACATAATGACGGAGTAGTGCTGAAAAGGACCCGCATTATTGAGCAAACTTAGATTCTGGGCTGTAGGGGGCAGTGACAGCCTGTTGAAACGAGACCCACACACTGACTCACTGAAGATGGAGAAGCTACCGGAAACCCAGGCAGGCAACAAACGACTGGGAGTGATGCAGTTTCGGCGTCTGACACACCCACACACTGACAGCACTGCTGTACTTTGCAGAGTCATCTTGCTGCTGTTCTGCCTCGCAGTCTGCAGGCATCGGAACTTAGCCCAGCCGAGTCTGGCTCTAGACCTGTAGATTGCTAATCATATTAATTGTGCTGTTAAGGATAATTGTGCTGCTGTTACTGAAGGGGAATTTCACAGTTTTTCCAAAAATCTCATTATGTGGTTAATAGAATGTGGGTTTGGTATGAAAAGCTCTGTTAAGAATTGCCCATGGTGGTGCTAAATGGAACAAGACATCTGCCTCTCCCTCGCAGAACCTTATTACATGAAATGGTTATGAATCCTGCAAAATGCCTGAGACATTGTTTTAGTGCTGTTTCGAGGAGCTTTTGGCCAAAGACTAAATCCATCTATGCGTGTGGGGGGTACATACAGGATGTGGTGAAGCAAAGTAGTTCCCAAAGAAAACTGATTTGGTTCAGATTTGCCACTATTAACTTTCCATATAAACAATCAGAAGGCATGTAGCTTCGCTGGAGGTGGATAGTAAATGATACAGCTATTTTTGTGTTGGAGATGTGACATCCGGCTTCGTTCACCACCAGTGTAAAGAAGTATGAGTTTCTACAATGGACCATTTCACACCAAACCCACTCTGATAGAGTTTACCTCTCGTTCCGCTAGTCATGCAGACATCGGTGGAATGTTCTCCAACCCACATCTTCTAATTTTGTAGAACAGATAACCCAAGAGGAGGAAAAATAAGGAGGAATAGGAGGAATAATTAAAATTGTCAAGCCAAAACAGGAAGCGTAATGGATCTGTTTCAGCTTGTTTTCGAAGATAATATACCATGCCTGATGTGTAGGACACAACTTTGACATTCTGTCACAGTGCATGGCAGACTACCCAGTCTAATTTATGGGTGGAAAAATTGAGTTTCAAGCATATCCATCAGTTAGAGTGTGCCATCCTGAAGATAAATCTCCATGCGGCCAGCAGAGATTACACAGCAAACCACTAGGGGGCAGTGTTGGTCCGCAGGGGTGACTGAGAAGAGTGGGCTGTCTGCAGGGAAACAGTGAGACGGCCAGGCACCACGCATGGCTTTATTCATCTCTCTGTGTCTGTCTCCCTTGTGTCCTGCCTCTTTCCCTGCCGAAATCACTCCGGCTCCTTCGGCTCCGTCTAATCATCTCGGCTGTTAGAGCAGAGAATATGCAGGCGGGGCCCGTTGCCCCAGGGATGTCCGCTGTTGTTGTTGCCTGCTGAACCTTTCAGTAATGTGGGTTTCTGTGCACCAGGCCACCCCAAACCTACCTGGCAAATGTGCTGTCTTCTTCTGGGCCCTTTTCTTTTTCCGGTGAACAGAACATCACAGGCCTTCAGGGAACTTTCAGTTCTCAGGTGTCTTAAGACCAAACACTGGCCTTTTATGTGCGTCACATAATTATTTCATCACTGGACCTCATTAGAGACAGAAACTCTGCTAGCCCTTTTAGACGCTGCCTCTAACACTTCTCTCCAATCCCCCTGCTGTCTGTTTGTTTCCTGTCTGACGCTGTTCATTAGCTGATGAGATGAGGTGGACCCTTAAGTCCCTTTGTCGGAGTCATTATGATGAGCTGGAGCTGCACGCAGCCCACAGTATCCATGCTACAATGAAGGCATTTGCAAGACGCTTGGGACCTGCTGGAGCTGAGAAAATGACTTTGCGGTGCAATCATATTAAAGGCACCGCATTTTGTTGGAGGAAGCGGTAATGCCATTTGGGTGAAAATGCGCCTCCAGTGTTGTTTCCTGTCCCTGCATGCAGAGCATAGGAGAAGCTGTAGCCCTTTGTTCATTTTCACAACGTAATAGAGCTAGAAGGAGGCCAGGGGAGAGTAGGCTTTATTAAGAGCCGCTGCCTGATCTTATCAGGATAAGGAGCTCATGCAGTGCTCTGGAAATCAACCAGGTGTTTGGGGTTTTTAGTAAAGCCAAGCTTGGGCAGTTGGATTGGACAGTGTTGTGCCAGTGGTCCTGTGGAGTTCTGACACACTGCAGATTTACTCCAGCGGAGGACGCGGCTGCAGATCTAATCTCGATCTGACCTTTGCCTCTGTTTCACTGATCACTCCTGACAATTTCATTACCCCGGAGCTTTCTTACTGTTCCCCACCACAGTCACCATCAGCAGCCACTCTCAAAAACTCGGCCTGAGCCAGAAGCAGACGCAGCGAGCTTTGCAAGCGTTGGTGTGATCTGGTTTCTTGTTCTGCTCTTCCATTCTCATTTCTTGTTTTTGAAAATGTTTACCTTGGTTCCCACCCAATGTCTCAATTTTCTCTTACTGCTACCCTGTAGCAGATCAGGAGTTGGTGCTAGGAGGCCACGGTGCTTCAGCTTTCCAGTGCCTTTATTGGATCCATTATACCCAGGTTTATACAATTCAGAGATAGCTCTGGTAAATTAAATCGTCATTTATTATTTTATACAATTAAGGTCATTTTCATTCAGGGGACCAGTAGTTTTCCTTTATACTGGATCCCATAAGATCTTAGCCATGTCACTGCTCCCTACCTTATATCACCGCAGTCATCCTGCATTACCAGGGTCAGCCTGTGTAAACCCGTCTAGGACAGTAGTGATATGAAGGTGTGAAAAGATTCTGACAGGTGCAGACAGGTTTTTCACAGAAAAAGGTAGTGTGAGGCAATGTATAATACATACATTGGTTCACCATTTCTGGAGTCATGTAATTATACTGATTTTATCTTAGTCCTATTGGTGGAAAACAGAAACAACACCTTTTTTAGAACAGGAAAAGATTACTTGAAAGACTTAAACTTAAAATAAACAATGATATACCAATAACTAATTTAATTTAATGAGAACAATAATTCATGTGGGTTCTGATATTATAACAGTTGCAGTAAGATTTTCAACTTTAAAATTAAAGATGCCTTAAGGGGTTCTCTGCAGTTCCATAGGATTGCATAAGCATGAAGAACCATTTTGAGGTTTTCAGAAACTCCCCACAAAGTAAACTCATGTAGAACCTTTATGTGATTTATGTGTATGGCATTGCTCAATAAGACGCATGTATTTTTTTCCCCCCACCTGTTAGGTTTGTAAGGTATTGTTCTGGTACTCTGTATTTGTGACTTTTGTAACTTTATTAATGCTGGCTTAAAGATCCTTTAGAAAATATCCTAGTATTCATTTTGATCGGTTCCACCCAGCGCCGGCTTTAGATCCTCTGCTTTGTGGCCTCGCAGAGCAGTGTTGGCTCTAAACCTTCCTTCTCTTTGTTAAGTCGTGGTTTTTGTCGTGCAAAGTGGCGAAGCTAGCCACAGTACTGCCGCTCCAACGCCATTGGACATTGTCCCCTGCGGGCTTATTTTTTCATCTCTCCGTTCTCTCATCATCTCTCTCTCTCTTTCTCACTCTCTGGCTCGGTCCCTACGCTGTAGCTCTCGGAGAACATCACAGCCCTCCTGCTGGTTTGTACGCATCATGCACACCCTCTGGTGCATGGCAGTGGCTAGGCGGCCCATTTCAAATATTGATGACTGACCCGCTTCCTCGTTTCTGCTTCTCTACATGCTGCCAGTCCCTGAAAACTGTACATTTCCTTGTTCTTTGCCTGAAATGTTCCAACATTTTGCTTAGAGTTTCTGGCATGGAACACTTTATGAATGCAGCTCAAGAGGCAGAACTGTGCCACTGTTGTGGGATGTCTAGTTGGTGAGACAACTGTTTAATTGTTCAGCAGACCCTTGATTTCAGACCGGATGAATTTATGAATGTATTTGGCCCATCCTTCGATGGAACACTCACAAAAAACAGTGACTAAGCTGATGTACTAACAGCGTCTATGTTTCTGCTACTTGCTGAAATACTTCACAAACCTTTTTGGGAGAACTCAGGTAGCTCATTAATACACAGACACAGACACAGTTTAGATGTATAATTCCTTAATAAATCGCTAAGGATTCTGGAGGACTGTTTCCCAATCTCTGTCCTAGAGGTCCTCTTACACATTTAAATGTTTCCCTGTTTGTAAACACCTACACATTCCACATTTCTTCAAGAGTGTCCACAACGTCTACCATTCTTGAAAGACTTAACAATAGATTTGTAACATTTATGTGAGGATTTGATTGTAGTCAGCGACAAGGAGATGACGTTTATGGGCATTTATACCTCTCTTGCTGATGGGCATGGTTGCACCTAATGTTCATAGTCTGGACCTAATGCTCTTGTTGGGACCTCAAGCTCATGTTTGTTACTTCAGAGCCCCCTTTTCTATTGGTTAGTGCTTTTCAATGGGGATTACACAAGCTGCTTGGACACAACTGAACACTCTTTTCAGCAATGGATGCATATTAGTAGAGCCTGGTTAATATCAATACTGACAGCCCTTTTTTATTGGTTTAGGTGAGAATACCATGGATGTGGAGCCATTCAGAGGGATGTCTGTGCACTTTTGGATATTTAATGTGTGTGTACATATAATGGCCACTAGTGATATAAGTCTGCATAACTTGGATGTGAGAGTAGGAGCGTGTCCGATGCTCGGATAGACGCTATTATGAAGAGTGTAGCTGTATTGTACAAAGGCTCATCTTTGGAGACTGTGTGAGATGTTTTATTGTGTTTGGAAAAAGCACTTTAAAATAGCATAGAAGCGGCTGAAAAACTGTAGTAGTGTATATGAAGTTCACAAAGATAGCTGAAGTAGGATTAAAAAAAAAACGCACTATTGATTGATTGAGCGGACGGTAACAAGGCCACTTCAAGAGCACTAAAACTAAACTTACAAAGAAACATATTCATGATGATAGAAAATGGGAGAAGCTGTTTATGCTGCTTCAGTTCAGCAGAGGCAAGGGCTTCCTCTCTTTGTCTCTCTCTTTGTCTCTCTCTCTCTTTCTCTCTGTCACTTCTCATGATCAGATAGAAAGAGAGATGTGCTTTCCCATCCAAATGGATCTACCAGCCTTTTTGGAGTCGGGTCACTTGCCTGTTCCATTTAACCTTTTGTTCGTTGTTTTTTTCATTTTTTGTTGTTGCTGTAGCTGAACCTAGCTTAAGTGCAGCCAGAGGTTGAGGTTTGAATAGAAAAAAGCCTGCTGGGTTAGACTCTGGATGATCAAGTAACCCTGCCAGAAACTGAAGCTAATGCTTTCTGTTTTTTTCTCCATCAGGCCTCAGTTACCTCTGAAATTCCGCCTTGAAAAAAGCTAATATTAAATATTATATGAAATGGTGTGAAATGGTTCATTGCAGTGACTTTGATTTCTTTGCAGTGGAACCAAACATCTCAAACACAAATACAGACTCCAGCGAAGCTACAAGTGTCTCTGGGTGCTTATATAGGTTGTTGAAGATGGTAAAATTGTGGCAAAGGTAAACTAAGTCAGTTTCTTTGGGACTACTTTGACTTATAGTGCTCTGTGTGTTCCCCTCCACCATGGAGTATAGTTTTAAGTTTAGGTAAAACATTTCAGGCATTCTGTGTTCTGTGAAGGAGCTTTAAGAGGCAGATGTATGGTTCCATTCAACACCACGGTGAGCAGTGCTGCCTTGGTGAGTTTCTCTAGAACGTAGCTTTTTTTAAATACCAAACCCACTCTGAATTACACAACAACATGCAACATTCATGCTATATTATTCAGTCTAGATCCAAAACACATAGAACGTGAGCTATAATTTAACTTGTAGTCCAGGTTCAGCAGCAGTAACCTGCAGACTAGGCTAGTGATCATCACTGCAGGTTTAGCTTGCATGTAACTTTCAAATGGCTAATAATGGCCAAATGTCATCTGTGTAACCTTTATTTGAAATGCTTTTTTAATCTTTAAAAATTTTTAATCCATATCTATTCATCATAAACAGTTCCAGTAAAACTTTTTGAATGTAGGGCAGCACTGTACCGAAGGACTACATGATACCTATGTAAGTGTCTCATGAAAGCCAAAATTTATAAAGACTTATTCCAACAGGAGTAATGACAAAATCATTTTTAAAGTAAGTAATTAGGACAGCAGGCGCTAATGCATCAGAAAAGACTTCTGTAGAGATTACAAGTAGTGCCCTTCAGTAACATGTCTTGATTTTGGTGTCAGGCCACAGCTTTCACATTTTTGAGGCACCATCGCTGACTATAGTCCTGCTACAATCAATGACCTCCCATCCTGACCATGGCCGATGCATATTAAAGTCATTCTACCCTGCCAAATTCCTCTAGTGTCCTTGTATGGGTGGTCTGTGTTTGCAGATGGAGAAAAGTCATTTCACAGAACCCTTAAGCTGGAACTAAGCTCTTCGAGGCCGAAGTGGATTCTGGATGCTACTGTGGCTCCACAGATAACCGCGCGTGCACTGGTCACTCTACTGCGTCGTCTTTTTCCCTCCTCCAGTGCCCACGTGTGCTGTAAACATCTAATGCTAATCCTTGGCCAAAGATCTGTTTTCAGCTACACTTTTCTGAAAGTGTGTTCAGATAAGATGGCTGAGGTATTTAAAAAAAAAAAGAAGAAGAAATTCTCAAACTCCGAGTTTGAATGGATCGATTTTCTACCCAAGCACTCTACAGACACTTATCTCAAGCTATTCAGATAATCCAAATGGTGTGGATCTCTCACAACAAAACCTGATCGCCTCAGTATTGATTGAGCTGCTTAAGATCTCTCCTTATTGCCAGTAGTGTTCGTTTTTTTCTTTTTTTGAGAAATGATGCCATATGCAATTTGTCGATCGAGGAAGGCCAGTTTTTGTGTATGATGTTTTCTGCTCCCATATTCATTCTCTCTCTGTCTTTCTGTCGGTCTTTCTCTCTCATAATCCTGAAAATTAATTTTACGACGGGGGATGAGGGGGGTTTCAGTGAGGTCTGTCGTTGTCCAGGTTTGTCACTCCCTCTTTTATCTCCTCAATTTTTTCTCTTATTATCTCCACAAGGACATTCTCAACAACTTGGAGAACTTGGAGTCCTGTGACCTGGAGGATGATGACCTCATGCTGGATGCGGATCTGGCCGAAGACGTGTCGTTTCACAGCGGTGAGTAAAACATCTATTGCTTAAACACATGCCATTTCAGACGAACCTCACAATATGTTTTCAAGTGGCTGTACTTAATAGGTACCATTCAATGAAGGTGGCTGGTTCCTCTGATTGCACATGGTCTTGGACAGCTGTGCCTGGGATGTACTCAGTCGGCTCTCAGAACTGGGCACAGAACGGTGTAACCTTCGCTTTCACTGTGATAACTACTTTTTGCTGCAAAAAATAGGAATCTCATGAAGCTATTTAAAATATTCAATTATTTTATTATGACCTTTTGAGTAAAAACTAGGGCTATGACATTATGATACTCAGAATTATGATTGGTCTGATACAGGCACAAATCACTGGATCAGGTATTGTAAAAACTGAACATTTCTGAATCAAAGTGCATCCGTGTAAATGTGTTTATTAGCAGCTTAGTTGAAAAGAGGGGGGAAAAGCAGATACTCAAGGTTACTCAAACAAAATAGGATTCTGATAAATGTTATAATGGTTTCGGCGCCCATGTCTGATGGTGAGGTGCAGAGCGTCCCTCCACCCTCCCACTGATCACTGATCAATCACTGATCAAACCTTGCTCCCACATCCCTATATATATATATAGTGTATACACACACACACACACACAACATAAGATGGTTTGTTTACTAGACGATTCACTTACTCCCATAGCTAGTTTGGTTGCACACGTAGAAGACTATGCAGTAACATGGCATATGAATGAGGGAGTTGGTGGGACTTTTGTCATTTTTTCTGTTCCTGCAGTACAATGTACAAGTACAGAAAATTTATGTCGTTTTTTTTTTTCTGTGGCTTAGTTGTGTTTTTATATTCTAGATTATGATTTTGCGACTGTGTTAGGATAAATAAGTGACTTAGGCTTGGGTGTGTTTAGGCTCGGGTTACATCACTGTTGTAGGAACGGATCTGTGTCGTAACTCGAGGATCCCAGGTGAGTGTGTGTGTGTGTGTGTGTGTGTGTGTGTGTGTGTGTGTGTGTGTGTGTGTGTGTGTGTGTGTGTGTGT
>JBBJLR010000111.1:26877407-26900657 GCA_037577145.1 Brachypetersius gabonensis | reverse complement strand
TGTGTGTGTGTGTGTGTGTGTGTGTGTGTGTGTGTGTGTGTGTGTGTGTGTGTGTGTGTGTGTGTGTGTCTGTCTGTTTGGGGAGTGTCCCCACCCCCACCCGTTCTTCTCCTATAACTGACAGTGCTCTCCTCTCCTTGTCTCTCCCTCTGCCTCTCCCAAACTGCCCTTGGCACAGGAGTGGAGGAGCTAGTGCAATACTTCAGAGATACAGCGTGGTACAGTACTGACTTTTCTCTAAAACCCCAACCTCAGCCCTCCTTTTCAGTATTCTATTCTCAACTTTCTTCTTCCTAAAATACCCATTTCATTCCCCCACCCTCAACCCATTACCCTACTCCAACCTATTCTGCCTCCCCAGCTCTTAGTATATCTCTAGATATTCCACCTTTATATCCATCCACCCTCAATACACCCACCTCAGTCTGCTTGCCTTGAAGACTCTCACCCTCATCCTTTATTTCCCGGACCCAGTTCACCAGTTCCACATCCACCAATTCTGATTTCTTATTTCACCCACTTCCACCCCACACCCTCATTTGTCTGTCCTAATCCAGCCCCTCATTATCAGGCTGCTCAAAATGGCCCTATCTTCCTGACATTTCTCTTCTTCTCTTTAGCTCTCTCTGAGGGTCCTCTCTCTTTCACTTTCAGGCACTCTCCCTTTTACCTCCTTAATCCTCTCACCACCTCATTCTTTCTCTACATAGAATTCAGTTACAGTAGGTGGTAAGATGAATGTTTATCCAACATTACTAGGCAATAAGATCCATTCATTTTAGGAAATAAAAATGATTCTTGTTCAATCTTGGGGAGGACACATTCTCCAGTTGTATCATTAAGCCACTCATTTTAAACTACAGCGTCTCCAGGGTGTGGCATGGCTATAAAATAACAAGGAAAGGTTCCTTTAAAAACAAGCCCGTGTGTTAACAATGATCTGCCCGCCATTATAAGACACACACACACACACATCCGGCAGAGAAAGAAGGCTCTCTGGGAAAATGTTTTTTTTTTTCTTTCAGCTATCGTACATGCCTCATCTCATCTAGCATTATTCAGAAGATGACCATCTGAGGACGTCTGTGGAGAAATGCATCAAGATGAGCACATTCCTTTGTCTGCCAGGGGTGTTATGAAGTGGCAGTGTGTCTAAGCGTGGCACAGAGAGAACTAATGATATAACCTCAGATGCATGCTGCTCTCACCCCAATGCCTTCATGTCGTTTCTGTGGTTATTAATGATGACGCTGATGTGATAAGTTCTCTCTGATGCATGAACTTCCACCAGAGACAGACTGCAAAGCCCATGTTAAAACTACCTCCCATCACCTTCAATCATTTTTCTTAATATCTTAGCCTTGTCCATTGCTGGCTGCTTTATTTTGGTTCCTGCTCTAAAGCAGGGATTCGCGATCAAGTCTTTTTATCCCTAATCGTTATCCAAGTCATTTAGTAATTGAATATCTGATAAGAGGTGAAATCTAGGCTGGTCGTTTAGTTAATAATGCGTCTCTACAGCACGTGCTTTGAGTAAATTAAAGTTTAGGCATGGTAGACTGCCTTTTTGATTTTTAACTGGAATTATTTTAAAATGGTACAGCGAAATCTGTTCATAGTGTGGTCTTCTGGGTTTTTTGGTTTGTGCCTCACTGTGCAAATTGGGGATAATATCCATTTGCCTCATCAGCATGACAGTGGTGTGTGAGCACAACAGGATATTATTGGGGGCTTTATCAAGGGTTTGGCAGCGGAACCTAAAACCGGCTATTGAAAAATGCCTTGATCGGCTCAGGACAGGAACTGGGACATCCCTGGTTCTTTTTTAAAATTTTTTTTTTTTAAAGTGACCTATGCTTGTGGAAATTGTAGGTGGCCTCTATTGTCATTTTTCCAATGTGTGTTTACTGTGGATATAGTGGACCTGGAGAGAAACCTTCCTGGCACTAGTGGGTGAAAACTGGCTGTGGCTCGAGAAGGATGAATAAATAAAAGAGCGAAGAAAGGGGGCTCTTGGGTCATAGGTCCAGTCTTTTGGCGCCTCACTGCTGTGTGGGCGAGGGCCTGCAGTGACATTTCAGATATTAGGCAGACCTAATAAATCCCACCTTAAATGCTCTCTATGATACTATAGCCAGTATTATTCTTCCTTCACCATGCATTCCCTTTCTTTGTGCCTTTTTTTTTTTTCCATCTCTCGAACTTTCCATCTCCCTTTGGTTCCTTCCTAAGATTTTCACCACCCTGTCTTCTGCTCTACCTCTGCTTTTCTCGGTTTGTCTTCTTGTCTTCCTACTTTCTGTCTCTCGCTCTCTCTCTTTCTCCCTCCCTCTCTCTCGAATACTGTATCACATTTTGTCAGCCATGGGCTGCTAATCTCTAGTGAGCCACCATAAATTATTTATGAAGTGGCACCAAGAGGCCAGTGCCCCTTCTCAGCTGAACCAGCGCTCAAACTGAAAACCTCCCTGAATAAAGGGCAGCCGCTGTTGAGCCTGGCCGCACAGCATAGACAACCTCTCCCGTCTCCCTTGCTCCCTCCCTTCTGTTGAATCAGTGATTGTGAGGGAAAAAAACAACAGCGAATGCGTTTTTGAAGCCTCAGTCCTAGGCCAGGGGCAAATATTGACAGGGAGCGAGATCAGAGCAATTGATGCAGCCAGCATCATAAAAATTCTGTAGTGTTTATTAGCGGGAAGTGAAAGGAGGAGCCGGTCTTGGTAGTAAAAACCAGTAGGTGGAGCTGTGGACCAGGAAATCCTTCTTAATGGGGTATTCACAAGGCTGATGTGACAGATCTCAGAGCTTGCACAGGTCTGCTTTGTCTGGTCAGATGCAATGCCTAGGCTCTGTTTCTGGTCTAGAGTTGCATAGGTGCTTCTCAAGCAAATCTCAGACTGAGGTGGATGTCTATTCTTCATGGTCAGACGAACATCAGAGCTCACATCAAAGTCTCTGTTCCTCAGTAACATGGCGATCTCGGGCACTCTGGTCAGAGGACTTTCCGCTGCACACCAGTCTATCACATAGAATAAATCTCTTTGAAGCAAGGTGACCTCTGCGTGATGGACAGGCCCAAGTCTCTAGCCTTAACGAATGACATTAAGTCTTCATGGATGGGCTGAACAGTTCTGCAACAATGTCCTTTCTAATTTTTGCCACATTTTGGCTGTCCAGTTATTTAACAGTGATGTTGGTTTGTCAGCCTGTCACACATAAAAAGGCATTCATAATGTGTTATCTGAAGTGTGCTGGAGCAAAGAGATCACATGTGGTACATTGATTGTGACCTCAGCCTCTCATGCGGAAGTCCAAATCACAATTAATAATAATCACTGAACAGACAAGCTTCCCCCAGTACTACCAACACCGCTCTTAGTCAGAAGGCTCCGGAAATCAGAGCCTTGTCATTTTGTTTCGCGCAAATTTGATTAAACACACGAACAGATTTGTTTTATCTTAGACTAAGGATAGATTGTGTGGGTGAAAAGAGGGTGTTAATTTGCTCTCTGTCGTGTGCTTAAGATTGCCTCACAGTTGTGTTTGCTTATGAAAGAGTAAGTCAGAATTGAATACATAAACTTTCAGTTGAGGAACCATGCTATGAATCATTAATCATTAAACACTGCCTGGGTTCAGGCCAACTTGTGCAAGCTCTAAAATGATGTTTATTCTTTTCCACAGCCTCAGATATTACAGCCTTCCCGACCCTCACCCAGCAGGCACCGCAAACTGGAAAGACCATCAAGCCGAGTCCTCACAGGGGCCCACAGTGACCATGTGGACACTCAGTCTGGTGGCTGTCCAGTGAAGGTCCAGTCCTGTGCTCAAGTCTCACCAGATCCTGCCTCAAGTAATGCCATCCTTCCTGCTGTGACCACTACTACACCCACTGCTGCTGCTGTTAGTACCACTGCTCCTTCCCCGTCTCGTGGCACTCTGCAGGACTGCGATCCTGATAAGCTCCAATGGCTCTTGAGCACCCACCTCACAATCAGTGACCCACACAGCCCTGGAAGCCATGCTAGCAACACCCCCGATGGAAGAGGTAACTCGCACAGCCCCAGGGTTAGCAGCTGTGTTCAGCTGCAGAGGGGGAACCGTGGGCCTGCTTACCTTCATGGCCTGCAGCCACTTAGCTGCATTAGAAGAGCTAATGTTCTGATGAAAGCTCAGGATGGTTCCCAGATTAACCTTGGGAGAGGATTGCTTACCCGGGTTGGCAGAGGTACATCCAGGCATATGCCTCCACCATCGCGCGGCCTTCCCTGCATCAGCTCTGCCTCGCAGGCCGCTGTCTTTCCCCCAGCAAACTTATCAGCACATAATCTCCATAATCGGGATCTCAGACTGAACCCAGGTCCCCAAGATGTGGAATACAGCTCGGCAGCCCAAGCTCGAGAGCTTCCCCAGACCTGCAACTCTCGCCTCCCCAAACCAAAGAGCCACTGACACTTGGTTTCATCTTGCAAAAATGCTAGCTAGTAACCTTCCCTACCCCTCTTTCCCCCACTTCTATCCTTCTTACCCCTCCACAGCTCTGCTCAGGGCATCCCATCAAACCTCTGACAAGGACACCGCCCAAGCTCTGTAATCTTCAAGTGACTGCGCTACTAAGGTCTTATTTATTTTGCCAAACATTGTGGGGAGCATTACTGTGTTTGATCTGGCCAAGCTCTCCAAACAACACATGCACTCAAGGTTGGGGTTGCGCGTGTTATCCAGCGCATCAGGAGCTCCTCAGACGTGGTTTAAAAACTCTCTCTGCAAATTCAATTGTTGTGTATTCCTCTGCTTCTGCCAGATGACAGCTAAAAATATTTCCTAAAAGCTTGAGGAAAGAGCTATTTATAAACATAATATATTTTGAATGAGGTAGGCTATCAGCAAACATTCCTTTGTTGCCTTTAACCCTCAATTTGCCTAATAAATTATACCAGACAGGACAGTTGGCCCATGAGTTCCATTCTGACTTGTCTAGATAGCCAGAGATATACAAAGGAAAAAGGAATATACTAATAACAACTTGATATTTTCTATGTAATCTAGCGATGCAAACTCGGTTCAGTGACAACTGAGACTGATTGAAATGTGATTAACTTCGACAGGCACTATTATGATGGAATTGCTACAGAACTCTTCATTTGACCACATGGACAGTTAATATTTTTTTAATCTGAATGCCTGAGCAGGTTAAGCCAATTGATTCTCACTGTTTTGAAGGTCGAAAGCTGTCTGTTAAACACATGACCTGTGTCAATGTTTATAAGCAGCTTGGGCGTGGGGGAGTCAAATCCATCCTGTTCGAGTTTTACAGGAATTGATTGTCCTCTGTTGCCCTTTAAAAGACCAATGTATGACTTGTAGCCTTTTCATTGCTTCAGATCTTTTGTCTTTGTTAGAAATGGCAAAGTAAGAAGTGCGATCAGCTGGTGCAGCCTGACTGATGAAACACTACAGCGTGCTTTTCTCATCCTCCTACGTTAACATGCAAATTCTTTTTCTTCTCCATCCTCGTTCTCTATTGGCATTTGTCTTTCTGCCTTTGATTGCAGAGTTATTCAGATCAATGTTCAGTTAGAGTTTTATTTGTGTGTTTGTGTGTACATGTGCTCCTCCCAGTCCAGTATTCACTCAATGTTACCCACAACCAGAACTTTCTGAGGAACGACCCTGTGCTGACTACTTGCCTCTCATCCTCCCCCTTCCAACTCCTTTTTTCGGCTCTCCTCCAGCAGTGGAAGCTTGTGGCCTGCAGGCAGAGCCCACCCACCCAGCATGGTAATGAGCAGGAGTTCTGGGAACCTGGGTGAACCCAGCAGCGGAGAGTCTCCCTAGTCCTCAGCAGAAGCAGCTCGGAAAAGACAACAGGGAGGAAGAAAAATGGAACTGCAGGATCTGTGCCGTTGGCGTGGTGAGCTCTGGCCATTCTGTAAGATCCTCAGGAATGGTTGGCATGGTTACTGGAATGAGCCATGCAGAGGTAGGGGGTCAGTCCACTGGCCGACCCTTCATGGGCCAATTTGCCATTTTGTCCCTGTATGATTCTAAAAAAAAAATGAGAGCAATTTGTGATGGCATTATTGTGGGATGGCGCTTTGCATTTTTATCTCCAAGCCATAAAATGTACCTTCTGAAGTTCACTGAAGTTCATATATCGTATGACATACAGTGTATTTTTAAAAAGCTGAGCCTTTAGTAGATGCACTGTGATCAAATGGAGAAAGTCCCACATGCACTCAATGCAGTACTTCCAAGGAAACAAAGTAATGCTACTTGCTTGTAGCCTAGCTACCTTTCTATGCAAGAACTGCCCTAGGCCCTAAGCATAAGATCAGACGTAGCCTGTCTAAATCAGCCTCTTGAAGTATGATTGATTCCAAAGCTGCTGACAGCGTAGCTTCCAGTGTTCCATAACAACAGTTATACGAAAGCATCCTGAAGACTTTCCAGATGTCATGAGCACTTATATAAACTATCCTTTCAGGTGTCTGAAAATATTTCATGCCATGATCTGGTCTTCTATTTCTGGTTTGGGCCAATGGGTTGTAGAGCCAAATCTGGGTAGTTTGTGGAAGCTTTCATGCTTTTCCAGTATTGGAGGCCATATTATACCACTCATAAGCTCCACAGTCTTCCATTTGCTCGATTGGCTCATCTATCCCTGTTTTCGAAAGGCTGCAGGGCCCAAATATGCCAGTCACGTTCTCTGTCTTTCTTACTTTCTCTTTTTACCCCCATTTAGCATTCATTCATTCACACTGTTACATGGTTGTGGTCGACGACTAGTTCTTGTACCACAAGTCATATCTCTATACCAGAGCACAGTGGCCTGTCTCGTTTCATTGCAGTAGGTTCCATACCATGGATGTCCCACTGCATAAGACATCCGCAGTGACATCCAGCTTGCATCAGCCTTAAAGTGCTTTAGCCTTGGATCTTACTACTCTTTGGTAGGCAGCGTGATTTCTAAAGCCAGGAAATGAGGGGACTCTTGGAAGTCACTTTTCACGTGCACCAGCAGCCCCCAGATTAAATAAGCCCTTGCTGAGTACCCAAATCCCACATTAAGTGCACTTGACTTCCAAAGCAGCCCTTCTACTACCTCTACCCACCTACACACACACAAATTTCCAGAGAGACACCCAGATACGGCCTCTCTTAAAGACCTGGGATAGTGTTGCGGTAAAGGGGCATGAAAAGTATCTGTGTGTTTAAAGTGTTCCTGTTGATTGCAGTCAAAGAGAGCGGGGAAAGAGGAGTACCACTTGGTTGTCCACGAGGACCCAGAATAAATACACACACAAACACAGTTTCCATTTCCATGGGAGGGGTGGAAACCACGCAGAGTGCTTGAAGAACTTTAGGATACAAGGCACCCCCGAGAGGGACTGAAGCTTTCTTTTCTTTGAATAGCGCAAGAGTGTGCAATTTGATCCTTTTTACAGAGTTGGCTCAGATTTTTTTTTTGATGAATGTTTCATGAGTTTTTTTTTTTTTTCTCAACAGACATTATTTATTAGAATTCACTACTGTAGTGTCTTTATCCTGCTTTGCCATTTGTAAGTGTTTTGAGACGTATTTTAACATACTGGATTTTTTCAGTTCTGTTTGAGTCTAGCAGAATGTTGTCCTATGTCCCGTCTACAGAGCAAGTGCCTTGTAATTGCTTTTGGGGTCTCACATTTTGGAGCACTTGGCTTGAATCCAGCAAGCTCTCATGCTTGTTTTTTTTGGCAGGAATAGTTGTTTTGCGTTTAAAGTAGCTAGATGCAACCCAGAGCTGTGGAGGAGCACGATGGCACCCGCAGTCTGCATCTCCAAAGTGGAAGCAAAGGATGAAAAGCTCCTGCGGAGTTTGGATGTGAGAACCGAAGTCTTCATGTAGATACACACATCCATGTATTCCTGAACAGCAGGACATTACACTTCCGATGTCCTCTTGCTTTTTCTCAGTTCCCGTTAACTTTAAACTGTATTATATTCAAGTTTTAACTTACCTGGCCTGGGTAGTGCACGTTTGCATAAATGTGCTTCATGTGTGACCAAAACACCCATCACATCTCCATCACATTAAACTATATTACCTGTCTCACACTGGATGTGTCTATATAATCGTATACTACCACTCCCCGACAGTTGCCAGCAGGCGTATTACCATCACAGCCTGCTTTCCCTGCATGTAGTATCGCTCACTAAGGAAGTCAGTGTTCTCAAAGTTACAGTCAGTAACACAGTCTTCATTCTTCTCTCTGAGCCAGACCAGGCTGGAATGATGGTGTAGGGCTTCTTTTGCAGAAGCATCATTTTCACAGAGATTACAAGGTATCTTTTGCAAGCCTAAGAAGATTTTAGTACTGTGGTGCTGAAGGGAAAGAAGCCCTGGGCTGCTGCATGCTCTTATTTTTGCAGATCTCTGTGGTTCCTTCACTATTGTCAGTGGTTTTCACAAAGTTCTCTCAACTGCTCGGCCGTTAATCACCGCTTCTCTTTAGCGATGTCATTTATCGATTTTTCTTTTCTTCATGACTTAACAGCTGTGTTCCCTTATTCTGTTTACATCCTGTATTTTTAATTTGTGCAATAAGAGAACAGATGAGAGCTCTGATGAGCATGCACTGTTGTTCAATGTGTAATTTATTTAAACGTTAAATACAATAAGCATTGTTGTCACCAAATACTGAATCGCTGGGGTTGAAAAGAAAAGATGGTCCTTAGGCCCATACTAGGACTGGGGGGTGGGGTGGGGAACAAGTGATGTTTTTGTCTCTGTGTCCTTATCCCTTCTTATTGAGGCAGAGTGTCTGAGAGCTTGAAATAAAGACCGCACCAAAACCTGCTGTCTGCTTCGCATTTATTTTTTTGTGTCTGCACAGAAGCAAAATCAATTGACCCATCCGTGCTTCCCCCACAAATGCCTTCTTTCATTGCAACTGGGGCTAGATTGCACAAGCTTTGTAAAATGCTGGCAAAAATCCGATTAAATGTAATGAACCCCAGCTTGAATTTAGATTTGCTATGTAGAGTTGAGTCTCCATGCTGAACAAGGTTGCAACTTATTGAAACCAGGCACTTTCTTGTTTAGTTGAATGTGTTTTTTTTTCCTTCACCCTTGTGACCTTTGCAAGAATGATTTTGTGGATGGAGCATGGTTTGGTCATTTAGCCCAATGACCCTGGCTGCATGTCCAAATACAGGATAGTTATCTGGCTTCATGACCAAAGGAGATGTAAAGAAGCAGTGTGATGTAGTAAATGAACAAATAGCATACCTTGAGATCAAATTATCTGGTGATTTTAAAACCACTGGCTTGAGACTCGATTTGACCTCTCTCTCTCTCCCAGACACTTATACTTAGGTCACACACACATGTGCCTGCCCATCTAGACCGCTGTCCTGGTTGAGTGTCCGTGATCAATATATGGGAGATGTGTGTTTTGTTTTTCCCGCTTATTGCATACAAGTTGAGTGTTCTGTTAGAAATCCATGTAAGCAAGAGTGTTGACTAAAACAAATGTTGCTGGGAGTATAAGAATTTAGAATCATCATACTGGTGTGATTGTGTGCATCAAAGGATTAATTGGGTGGGAAAAATAGTTATTCTCCGTTGTGCTAGATCACTTTTATCAAGAGCAAGTCTAAAGGAGGCTAAGACCGAAGTAAACAAACCCCATAAAAAAAAAGTCTATATGTATACGATATCATACTAAAACTACAAACGCTATTAATTCATAGTTTTGATTTCTAAAAGTATAGGAATATAGATTATTATAATTCAGTTGGTTATATTGAGTCTGTTCCTACTGTTATTCAGCTTGTCCTGCCACACTTTTCAAGTGACTGTCGGCTTCTCACTTACCTTCCTTATCAGACCAAGGTTCTCCGATCTGGAGATTATTTAGTTGTACTTCTCACTTGCATATTATTGAGTTGTCAGACAGGGATGTTTAAAGTTTATGCTGGTGCTGCGTAGCCTTTTCTTTAATAATATTGTCTCTGAGAATTGAGGAAAATCCTTCACCTTTATTATGCTCTCTACTTGTTTTATAATGAAGCCAGGTGCAATTTGCACAAAATATTATTTTTGCAGCAATAATATACACCAAGAAGCTGCTTCATTTGGTCCACTTACCTCATATCTGCATTGATCCAGGCCTGTTTAGTTTTGCCAGAATGAGTGTAATCCCCCACAATAGTATTTTATGCTACTTCTTAAAAAATATGAAGTGATTATCAGCAGAATTATTTAAAACAGCATAGGGTAGTATTCTGCTGTATTAATTTCAGGAGCAATTCTGTCCTCTATGGGTTGGCTGTTGTAGAGTACATGAGTGAGCTGCAGAATCTCTGGCCCTGCAGATTCCCTGATTAGCAGGGCTGGACACTGGTATGGGCAGGTGGAGCACAGGGTAATCCTGTTAGCACTGCAGCTGCGGGACAGTGGGCCTTTTAATGAAAGGAGATCGAGCGCCAGCATGAGCTGGACACAGCATACCACATAGAGAACAGCCCACACACACCTTCCCTGACTGTCCATCACCCTGCTGAACTTGGCGAAACATGTCACAGGTGTTTTGCTTTAGAGGAGGCTGCAACACTCCTCTGACAGTGCATCACTACTTGTTTCACTATTATCTGCATAAACGTTTACAAACTCTAAACCACTATTTCAGACAACACTAGGGCTGAAGAAGAATGAAATTTAGTCACATTTATATCATCCTAGTGCATGTGCTCCTGAGAAAACAGCCCATGTTGTTTAAAACGGTTCCCCGTAGTGTAGTGCTCTGCTACAAGTTCAGTTAGTTTTTACTGCATACTCTGCACTGAACTACATCCACAAGTCTGCTTCACCTTAATGAGGAGCTGAGTGTTTTTTGATAGGGTCCAGAAAGATTTTGGGGATGTGTTTATGAAAAAGATTTGAGATGTCTAGTAACTTCTAGTGTTGCCAACATTAGCTACTGTAGGGCCAGCAAATAATGTCACGGCCTGTTGGTGTGACTGACATGGTAGAGGCATGATAGTGTGAGGGGTGCTGGACTGTATCGGGCACAGCCGTGTTGCTAGGGGCAAACAAACAGCATACAGTGTCTAATTTGTACGAGATAAGAAGGAGGTTCTTGTTCTTTCACCAGTATGCTAGTGAAAACTAGAAGTGAAAAGCATTCCAGCTTAATCTGTTCCTCTCTGTGTGGGGTGTGTGAGAGTGGAAAAGAAACTTTTTTTAGCATTTTTTTTGTCCTCCCTCCCTGTCCACTTGAACTCACAGCAAGCGGCTGTCAGTTTGACACCTCCTGCTGCTCCACGTTCTCTGCTGGAGCTTGGAGGGCGGTGACACATCACTCTGCCCTCGCTGACGCTGGGTGCCAGAAGCAGATGGCCCTTTGTTACTCTACGTCAGACAGGTGAAGCTGGAGCCATCCGAAAGTTACTTCAGCATCGCACTTAGGGCTCAAAGAGATTGCCAGAACTGTTTGATCATGTCGTATTCTCTCTCTCTCTCTCTCTCTCTCTTTGTGTGTGTCTCTCTTAAAGTAGGCCTCTTCTCAGCAAGTGCATTTTTTGGACAAAAGGGTTTTTAGAAAAGTAAGCTTACATGGTCTGTATTGCATTCTAGGTGGTTGCAATGGTGCTCCAGGTGGTTTGTGTTGCTAGTGAATGCAGTGGAATCCCAAATCGGATCATGCTGATATAAGCAGGGCGCACAAACTTAGCTCACAGATTTCAGTGATTTGTTCCAGTGGGAGAAAATTAGGAAAGAATCGCATGCTACTTGGAAAAATCCGATGTCCTATATGAAAACTACAGTCACACCATCCCGAAGAAGAACATTCTGGAGTTGGTTCTGTGCAAATTTCTTGAAAACTGTGACACAAGTTGGCAGTTAACAAGTCACCCAATAATAGGTGTAATATTACATTGGATAAGTGCTCTATTAATAACAAATATTTAAAAAAATGATCTAAGTAGTTTTCAGCGGTTGAATTACCAACTTCTGTCATGGTCTTGTCTAGCCCAGGAAAGGCGATGCACTCGCAGGAGGTACTAGAAGTACTTCATCAAGGAAGCGGAACTTGCCGACAAAAGAGACAGTATGAGCAGTGCAGCTTTTGAACACAGTCAGACAAAACCGAACACTAAGTACAGAACCAGAGTAGGCGCCGTTTCAGGTAAAACAGCCACCCAGAGTGACGTGCTGAACACAGCGCTGCTGAAGCGTAGCAGTCAAATAGAAAACAGTCTTAGAAGCTTCTTTGAAGTACACAAGGGTCTGAAGAAAGGAAGTCCAAGGAACGCCAGGTCCAGCCACTGAGGTCTATCTGGTCTGTGATTTCAACTTCAAAAAGGAACTACAAGGTGTATTTATTTTACCCAATGATCCACAGCCTGATCGTTTGAATTCTCTGGAATAAATCATTAAGAATGGAGAAAAATATATAGTTCTTATATGAATAGGACATTACATAAGATTCTCCAAAGAGATGCTTTTCAGTTCTTCAAAACATATCTATCACACCTACTATAAACACTTCTGAAATCCCTCAGTTTATCAGCATGCCGCATCTGAGAGTGCTTTGAGGCGGGGTGTATCGCTTTCTCTGGAAGTGAGAGATTGAATTTGCTAATTGGACTCGAGTGTAATTAGATTCCCAGTATGAATAAGGCGGGTCTGGACGCTGACCAGGGCATCATGGCGATTTAGCGGCGCCTAATAGGTGCTCCTGGGCCTTTAATAACCAGTGGGGGCCTCTGATCTCATCCTATTAGCTGCTAGTCTCAATGCAGCACTGCGGAATGAAGATGCAGGCAGCTCAGTTGATGGCGGCAAGGCTGGCGGCAAGCAGCACAAATAGCAGAGCCCAGGTGATCACAGTAGAAAAGTGATACACTTGCTGGAGGAGGGCCGGCTTATTTTTTTTAGTGCATCTGTGAAAAATAATGATGTTTACTTGACATTGTATTTATAGGTCATGTGTAAAGGTTTGGGCACCCCGGTCAACTCACATTTATTGATTTTGTGTGTGAAAATCAAATAAAAATGTTTATTAATTTGTTTTTTATTTTATTCCTTTCTTTTTAGCAATATGCTAAACACAGCAAATAAATGGAGATTTTCAGAAAACTGCCATGGTTTTTAAATAAGGCAGGCCAATCAGAGCACATGTAATTTAAGAGGTCATTTTAGAGGTTAATTTATTTGTTATTGAGACACTCTTATAATGGAAGCTGATTAAAAATGTATTTTTGATGCCTGTTCACTTCTTGTTTCTTTTGAAATGTTTGCACGGAGTCAGTCATCCAGACCCTTCAAATGTGGTAAAGAGTGTAGGGTATGCGATTTAAAAGAAGAGCAATGTATTCATTAGAAGGTCATCAGGCTTTTGCTTTGTTCTTAAGCTGGCCAGCTCTGAAGAGTCCTTGATTCGAGCTTTATTTTAGTAACACCCTCCCCACGTGGCCCCCATTCCCTCCATCCCCCCACCCTCCACAACCCCCACCACCATCATTAGAGCAGACTATCGATCCCTGCCACGGCTCAGCATCCACTCCAATAGCTCTAATGCCCGCTGTGAGCTCGGGCCAGCAAGATTGAGATATCTCGCTGCTGCTGGTGACTCCATTGACAGATCGGGTTTGTGTGTGTGTGTGTGTGTGTAAGAGACAGGGAGTGTGTGTGTGTGTGTGTGTGTGTGTGTGTGTGCCTGCTACTGCCTTGCCTTCTTCTCATCTCATGCAGAGGGAGTGAGGGACAAAGAGAGAAACAGAGAGAAAAAGCACACGCGCACACGTTTTCCGCTAATCTCCTGCTGAAACCAACTGCTGATTCTTCCCACAAAGCTGCAGCTCGCCGAAACAAACCTCCATGTAAAGTCTTAGCGCAGCGGCCCATGACTGCTTCTCACCCGCCTTGGCTGGCTCCTGTGAACAGGTGCCCCCCGTTGGAGGAGGTGCTGGACTCGAAGGCTCCAAAGGACGTGCAAAGGAAATGTAATTGGCTCACCCTGTGCGTAATTGGGGCCCCGGAGAAGACGGTGGATGAGCAGACGGAGCCGAGAGCGGCAGCTAATTTGAAGTGAATGACTGTTCGTTGTGTTTAAAAACAGCGAGATGGAACTGATGATTTTGTTTATTAGCTCAAAACGAAAGCCTCTCTAGCTTGTTTTTTTACCAGAGGGGAGCCCTGAGGGCCTTCTGGGCTTTCTGGGCCATCAGAGAAGGCTCTGTAATTTCTGGGAACTAATAAAAGATACATCTTTTACTTCGATTTCAAGTTTTGCTTGGATAAATTATTGAAACAGCTTTCAGAAATGATGCTGTCAGGATGCTTCTCTCTGTGGTATATAGATGTAGAGAGCTCTCCCATTGGTCAGACGTTCAGGTGCTGGACCTACCTTGTCGGATTAACCACCAACATTATTAGGAAGAGAAATCAACCAAGTACATCACTGATAGTGAACATGATCAGCAATGTGTCTCAGATGGTAAACAACAGAAGCTCTATGCCATAACTCTTTACTGAAAGTGTCACAGTAAAAGTGCGGCACACAAGCACGTTTACGTGTTTATATGTCTGTTAAAAGAAAAGGTCCCTACAAAGGGACTTTATACCACTTATATATTATATTTATATATTTCCTCCAGGATCAATAAAGTATTCTGATTCTGATAAGTAAATATGGCCTTATAATTACATTATTCAGTGTTTATTCTGTGTCATGTTAGAAAATTGACACTTGCTTTATGATAGAAAATTTCCAGAAGCCCAGTTTTGCTGCTTGAAAGATATTAGAGTTATTTCAGTTCTTTCATAACTGCACACATAGACAAATGTTTCATTTCCATGAGAACATTCTGGTGCTGTGCCTTCTATCTGGATCAGCTGGGACATGTATGGCACAGCACAGTTGGCGGTTGCTTCCCTCTGGCTGTGATTCTAAACGCGAAGCTCAATGGATTTGCAGGTTTGGCAGTTTGCTTCACAGTGGGATCACTATGGTGGCTAACGACGTGCTTATAATCAGCTTCCCACCTTTTCTGTACCTTTGTACCGTCTGGCCGAATGAAGTGATCGAAGGTGGGTATGGGAGAGGAAAGGCTGGCCCTGAGAGACTTGCCGAGCCAGAAACGCTTGTTCTATGAAGATAAGAGACACACCGATGGGTAAATTCTCTGGTATGCAATCACACTGGGTGGACAGTCGCTGGGAAGCACGCCTCGAGATTAATGCTAGCCAAGACGTTTCCTAAGGCACCGTGGGACTCCATTGTTCGCTTTTTCCTCCAAGCTTTAAAAAGTGGGATTTATGTGATGTCTTTGTGGAGGACGATAAAGTGCTTTAGCAAGTCTGAGATGCCCAACAGTGAATGCTTATGCATTTCTCTGAGAAGGAAAATGTAGTTCCTTTCATAAACTCCAGTATTATGTTGGGTTATTATATCTCTTGTACCTCACCGGTGCCCGTTTGTTATTTGGATGTGGGTTGAAGATTTTCTGCTCTCCAGTCAAATATGGAAGGAACCCTCGCACACACGAGCTCCAAAAGCGGTTAAACATTTAATATGTCCTTTATACAACATTAGCTACGTAAACATTTCTTAAACACTTATAAAGGCTTGTTCTGTTTGTCAAATTTGATGTAATTTACACATAACACCTATTCCAGGTGCCACATTTTGTCTGCCATGACAAGGCCTGAAAAGGCATTATGGCACTCTGACATATATATAACCCCTAAGTCAACTGCCATAACATGCTATGTCAATTATCCTCAGAAAGTGATACGACACAAACTAAGGTCAGACAAAGAAAACAGTAACATTCTCTTCTACAAACTTTATACTTTACGCATGCCATAAACATGTCAGTGATGTCACCAGTCATGACGTGTCATGGCAATTACTGATAATAAAAAAAAATGCTTGTACTACTTGTTATTATCTAGCATGACAGCTGCTATAGGCATATTATTGCATGATTATGTCTGTGTTAAGGTTCAAGTAAAGTAAAATACAGTAATCGGAGAGGAGAATCGTGAGGGCGAGTCGAGGGAGTGAGATGAGATGGGTGCAGTACTGGGGCGTTCCAATTGGGGGCGCAGTACTCTTTGTGTTGCAAACGTCTGTTCAAAGCTGTAAAAGTTGAGAATGAAAGACGTTTTGCTTGAAGAACAGTGTATTATTGTGTTGTCTCTCACACTCGCCACGGTATTTACGTTCTAGCGCTGTTAGTGTTCAATGTAAACTGTACAACAGGGATGTGCGTTTATCTCCACATATCTTCAAGATTAGTGAGTTTTAAAATGAAATGAAGTGTTTTGGGAGCATGTTTGGGGGCATATTTAGGCATTTTATTCACCAAAACAATGTTTTTTTTTCACTACGCAGGTGCTCTTGGTACGGAGGATTACTGTACTGTTTATCTGACAGCTGTTACAAAGTTGACAAAAGAATGGCTGGTGAAATTTATACGAATAAGGCTTTATAATTGCTTATGTAGGCTTATGTTAGCTGTTGTTAAAGGCTGAGCCCGTATATGATGAGGCAGTTAACTGTAGTCATGCAGAAGTTCCTTGAACAAGTGCTACGGTACCGTGCTGCTACAACAACCCCCTTGCTGACCCTGGGAACATCACACAAGCCCTCAAGCGGCTGGTTGTCACTGTCAATCTCAGCATGGTTGACCATTAACAGCTGAGATTGATCCTGCACTCTACACTAGCATTAAGCTGCCAACACTAGCATGAAGTGCTAGTGTACAGCTCTAACTTCCACCCAGGCTCCTTATTTTAGTCCTCCTACCTGACATCATGCTGATTCAGATGCTGGCAGCCATGCTGCACCACAGTTTCTGCTAATTATACAGTGCTCCTAACTATGTCCTATATTATAGCTGCATATACTTGATTGCTTATGATGGTTTAAAATACTGCAGTCATAAAACAGATAAATAGACTGAAGGGCTCCGGTCGTGCAGGGAATCCTGCTCCAGTTTTATCGTCTCCTTAAAGCTCTTGCCAAATCTGAATTTCAAAAGCAGGCCGACACTGATCTTTCTCCCTGAACGTCAGCTGAAATCTCCCAGGATAGTCGTTCACTTTGTTAAATGGCTTAATAACAGTTGTTACTAGTAGCGGCATTGGCTTTACACACAAAGCGGAATCAATCAAAGCACTTGGGGCTCAGGAGTCTCTGGGCGATGTGTTCTCACTCCAGAATGGACATAACTTGGAGGGTATGACTATGGAGAAAAAAGTGGTGTGTCCTGAAATATGCCCTGTATATTTATATATTGTTCATATTTCACAACTTAACTCCTGCCTTTCAGCCAATGAACGATGTTCGGCTAGCTTTCTGAGTGGGATTGGTCAATTTAGTGGCTTATTATGAGGCCATGCTTGACAACTGCCTTTGAACAAACCCATTATTTTTACAACAAAAAAATTTATGCACTTTGTTCCAAGCATTTTGACAGCTAGAAGAGATTCACACATAAACAATACATTATAATTACCTATTAATACCACTTTGTGATTGATACGTTTATAATACATTAAGAATATCTTATTTTCATGCAGCTATTAGTCATTAAGTCTCACCCAAGGCCATGTCTTCTGCAGAGAATATGTCTAAATACCGCAGCTGTCACAACTGCGTGTCCTATTCCATAGCCGGTCATTGGTCTTCTGACAGCTTGACATACAGCTGTCATAAGCAACATGTGTGACCAATAATCAATGTTGTGCCAGTTCACACTGAAAAATAACTAGTTCAAAGTTCAGTTGATTAAAAACAAAAATCCCCCTTTTTTCATTCATCCTTTTTTTTTTTAAATGTTGTTCACAGCTCACAGCTCAAAAAATGAAATACCACTGAACATTTACAGCCATAAGTTACATTAAAAACAATTTAGAGGTTGAGAACAGATTGTATTCAGACAGTACTAACACAAAATGTTAACAAAACATGTCTGCCTATAATGCAACATTCAGACAATATGTTTTAAAGTGTAATAATATATTTTAAAAGTAAACAAAAAACTCAAATGTTTAAATAAACTGCCTACTGTAGAGGCGTCCAAACTCGTAGCACCAACCATGCTAGCGCTCTAAGAGCCGAAGTTTGTGGTGAATCAGAAGAGCCGACTCCCATCGAGTAAGAGTCGGCCCTCTTCTTTTTCCTTTCACTGCTCAGCTACCTCTCTCTGTGGCTCATCTCTACTCACGGCAGAACTTTGTTTTGATTGGCAGCATGGCGGACTTCTAGCCAATCACATGTGAGGATATAGGATCATAGGAGGGGAGCAAATGCAAAATGTGACCTGTGTTCAGCCTCGCGAGAGTCAAACGCCACTCACAAGCATGTTCATAATTTGTGAACTGATTCGTTCAACTCAGCGTTCATTAAAAATAGAACCGTGTTCATTGAATGCATTTGTGCCCAAAAATTATGTATATAGGTTAATGTCAACACCTATTAAGGGCTTATGCACTTACATAGTACACTATGGATTTTTTATTGTCAACTGTTGTAACAGATTGTGCTGTGTTTTCCTCCAAGCATGTGGAGTATGTCCGTTGCGTTTGCAGCAGTTCAAAAAGACATGGTGGAGCCTCACATGATTCGGAGGGAATGTATACCCTCTGAATCACGTGAGGGAATGTATACTGGGAATGTCTTCCTTGCCGCATTGATGGGAGAAATTGAGCAAGAATACAATGCAGCGATAATAAACGGAACCACGTTCATTAAAGCAAATGTCAGAATTAAGCTTTTTTTGCACATTCTTTCAGGCTGCTCTTTCCAGTCAGCAGAAGAAAGCCCATCAGCATTGAATTTTCTAGGCACGCACTGTATACTGGAACATCTTTCACAATCTCCTCCCCAGTGGACATCTTTCAGTACATATCTTTGATGTCTTTCTTCATCTCTTGGTTCTGGAGTGCCCCAGGGCTTGATGCTAAGTCCTGTGCAGAAAGCCCAAGTGCCAGTGGGCCTGGTTCCTCCTCCTCCTGGAGGCGACTTAGTGCTCTGCATCTCCTGAGAGAAGTGTTTAATGACCTATTGGGGAATGAAGGTGGCAGGGTTGTTCAGGTAGAGTTGCCTCAGCATAAAGGAACGTAATTACGAGCGTAATTATCCACCTCGCAGCTCTGCAGAATCAGATGAAGGGGCACGGGTGTACAGCATGGCAATAAGCCCGGGCTCCAGATCCAGGGAATCGAACTGGAAAAAGGAATCAACAACGTCTATAAACCTGAACATAGTGCTCTGCATGTAGTCATAATTACTATGGCAATTAGAAGATGATGGAAAGCCCGTTTTCATGGCCTTTTTTGAAATGGCCCAGTTCCTCTATATTTAATCCCAGTTACTGTGGGGACACTGGAAAACCAAGTGGAACACTCAACAAAAAGAATTGCCCCAATTAGTCACACCAAAATGGACGAAAATCTTGTAGTAGCTCCTTCTATTACATGTACACCCTTATATGTGTCTGAAGGAGCTACTTCAGTACTTGCAAATGACGATGACGATGTTTATTAAGAACTTAATGAGTCTGATGTGCTACATGGAGTATTATGGGCACCAACATTTCCTTCATGATCTTAACACAGCTAGAAATGTCTATCTTCATTTGTAGGGGTATCAGAATGAACTCAGCGCTGCCCTGTGGAACTAATCTGGTGATTCCAGGCTTGGACCACCATTGCTCTTGCTCACTGACAGACGTAAATCTTGCTCCCGGCAGGTATAAGCACTTCAATCAGCAGTTCAAACGATCTGGTGAAGTGTGGAATCGGAACATTTCGTCATCACCAATGTGCAAAGTTTTCTGACAGGTGTCACAGACAGTCCGGGACGGCTCCCAGTGATGGAGGACTTGGATGAAAAGTACTGCTCCACCCTACAATCAAAGGTGACAAAACTTCCACCTCTGAGGCAGTCTGTTTCCTCGACAAGCAGCAAAGCTGAAAATCTCACATCCCTGCTTAAAAAAAGGTTCTTTTTCTCAAGAAGAAAGGTCAGTGTTTGACTGAAACGAGCATAAGAATGAAAACTCATACCTGTGAAAGTGCATAGCCTGTGGCATAGTCTACACAGAGAAGCACATCTACTGAAAAGTTTTTCCTAGCGGCACTCAGAAAAAGTAGTGTGGAAATTTTAGGACTTGCATAGAATGATAAAGAAAATTGTCCATGGCAGTGATTTAGAAGTTCCTCAGTGATAAATATGTACCTTAACCCTGCACCATAACAACAGCATAGACATGTTATATTCTGACAATTACCACCATTACTGGTAATTGTCATGATACACACAACAGTGATTGATTTCATGATCTTAAATTAGCAGGTGACATAACCTGTTATGACATCGAATGTTATAGCATCCTTTGTGCTACACTGTTTATTACATAATCTATCTTGACAGCTAATGACAGCATATGACATCTGACATGACATGTTTATGGCTCTGCATGTTAAGTAGCAACGTTTTTATTGAATACTGTTTGCCAACCATATGCAGGTATAGAATATATGTCAGTTTTGGTGGCCTTTTTTGAAATGGCCCAGTTCCTCTATATTTAATCCCAGTTTTTGTGGGGACACTGGAAAACCAAGTGGAACGCTCAACAAAAAGAATTGCCCCAATTAGTCACACCAAAATGGACGAAAATCTTGTAGTAGCTCCTTCTATTACATGTACACCCTTATATGTGTCTGAAGGAGCTACTTCAGTACTTGCAAGTGACGATGACGATGTTTATTGAATTAGCAGGTGACATAACCTGTTATGACATCAAACGTTATAGCATCCTTTGCGCTACACTGTTTATTAATCTATCTTGACAGGTAATGACAGCATATGACATCTGACATGACATGTTTATGGCTCTGCATGTTAAGTAGCAACGTTTTTATTGAATACTGTTTGCCAACCATATGCAGTTATAGAATATATACAATTATGTGCATCATACTGCAGGTATATAATTTATGGTGGTGTATACTAATGGCATATTTTATGGCCATTTTATCAGAAACACCTACTATATATGTGCCCTTTGGTTTGCAGTAACAGACTGCAGACCATCTGTTGATGCACAATTTCTCAACTCCCAACCCATCCAATAATGGAAAGGGACCGCAGGACCACAATATCATGTGGATGGTGGACATGCCAGTGACATGGTAGTGTGTGTGGTGCTGGTTCGAGTATGACAGACACAGAGGTGTGGTAGTGTCCATTTACATTGTCCATCGCTATGTCCATTAAACTAAAATTTCCTCAAATCTAGGCTAAAGTGGTATTCCAATGGTTGCTTACTATTGAAATTGCTGTTTAGTTCAGGACTATATTTAATCCTAGTCTGGGAAAATGGTCCAGCACACTGCTCCTACATATATGGTAGGTAATGTATGAGTATGTGGCATTTTAATTACTTTGTCCATCTTCTGTAAACTGCATTATATATCTTGGCACGCGAAAACATCTGGTTACTGTATCTAGCATTTCTCATTATGAGAAATATTAATATTTTAAGATTATTTTACTTATTTCTACATTAAATTACCAGATTTTTCCTCATCTATTAGTAAAAAAAATAGGATGAATTCTTACATTGGTTTTATAATGTGAAATATCAGACATAGGGACCAGCCTCTCAAGGGCATGTCAAAAGCAGGACATATTTGTACCAGTTTGAATACAGTTCCTACAAGGATTGCTCAGTAATTAGCTCAGAATATGCAGAGTTAGGCCTAGAGTCTAGAAAGAAGTAGGCGAGAGGATAAAAGAGGGGATGGTTTTGAGATGCATGTCACCGATTCCCCTTTGAAACTGCCAATCCATGCTCAGGCCTAGTGAGCCACTTGTTGTAGTGTACTGAGAACACGAGTCGACATCAAAAGGCAAGCTTGTCCCACGCAATTCGATGTGGCCTGCCACTCTTGCCATTTGCATGATTATGAAAGGGAAATTCAAATGGTATGAAATTGATATCTGAATTCCGAAGTGATTTCTCTTACGGCTGTCAGGATGTATCAGCTAAATTAATTGTTGGGTCTTGCTTTCTGAAAGTGGGACAGGGTAAGATTATGCACACAAGTAAGGATAGAAAAGGTGTGAAGAGAAGAGGCCAGCAGGACCATGGATTATTTTATTTATTCTCACATAAATGCCGCTGAACGCAGTAAGTCGGAATAATAAATCAAGTCTAAAGTCTATTTAACACTCCCCCCTTTTTAAGAAGGTTTTTGTAGAAGGCATTTGTTCTATGAAAAAAGGCTTTTGATTAATATGACTTATAAATAGCCTTCTTATAATATAATATCTCTTAACTATATCTATTTTGCACAATATGTCTATTCGCACGATATGCTCATTTCAGATGTAAATTTGCCAAGTATGGTAATTCCACTTCTCATCAACCTTTACCCATACACAGTTTTTTGCTTCTCTCTATATATACTTCTTTTATCACACAGAATATTTTTATTTTTAGTCTATTTGTTATCTTTTTTTCCTATCTCTCTTTAAGTAATCTTAAGGCTAGGTTATCTATGTAATCTTAAGGCTAGGTTATCTATCTAACAAGGTTATCTATTTTATTGGTCCTCTCCACGTGTCCTGTCTGCTACAACGGCAGGTTTGGTTCCTCAGTAGAACCGCAGCACACACCTGAGCGGAACAGTCTCTCTGGTTCAAGTACACAAGCACACAGCAGCACGATACAGTTTCAAAGGAGCACGTTCACCGGCACACAGAAGTAAGATACAGTTTCTCTTCCAAAGCACACAGAAAGGAGCAGAGCGATACTTTTTCTACCTCAAGCTCAAAACACATTCTCTCCAGCCTCTTGCTGTTGTTTCTGGCACAACCAGGCCTTAACCATACACACAGCCAAACACACGACGCAGATACTTAACTTAATTCTGATTACACTTAGAGACAGATGGACATGTGGTTAGGTATCTAGCAACCCAAAACCTGCAGATCCTCTACACATGGGCTGCATCAGCACCTAACAACCACACTCTCCTCACTCACACCCACAAACTCCATGTCCAGAGCTAGTGTCTCCTAAAACTCTGGCTTCTTACCAAACAAGGTGGAGGCTTACCAGACGTCACAGTTTAAAGTTTGTTTACATTAAAACGAAAGGTGCGCAATACACTATTTTTTGAATGAATTATTTGATTTTGCTTATAACAAAGCGACAATGTTGATAAGAATATTAAAACAG
>JBBJLR010000111.1:26863819-26877307 GCA_037577145.1 Brachypetersius gabonensis | reverse complement strand
TATACTCACAGCCCTTTAGTATTGTGTAAAAATGCAGAGACTGATTCTGGAAACCATGGGTTCACTTTGACAGCTAGCAGTCCATGAAGCTAAGGCGTGTTAAAATTGTGAATATAGTCCAGCTTTGACCATGCTTGTTCTATGCATGACATTGTTATGCCCTGGGGGTCAGTAGACCAAAACATTAGTGGATACTTGACGCGATACAGTGTTTTGGCTCTTCTGCATTTATGTGTGTGGAGCTAAAATTAAAACTACTCTCTGAATCTATAATGAAACTATAACTTATGTAAGTGATACAGCTCCATAAGTATGGTGACCGCAATGGCTCAGCTCAGGTCAGCTGGCAACAAGTCAGGACACGTTTCAGAAATAACTATGAAATAACTATCAGCACATTTGATTTCACCATGCCTAAAGTTATCCTTGTAGTGATGGTTTTGACACATGGACGTTACTGTGACTGCCTTCAAATTCCCCCGTGGCACTCTCTCTGCTTCGGTGGACTGTCTCTTATTTAAAGTAGCCAGTTGAAACCATCCACTCTCATGTACTATCTGACTAGGCCAATTACTGTAAAGGGCTTGGATATCAGAGTGTTGTTTTTTGAGACAATCTGCAGTTTTGTTTTTTCTATTTTTCCTTGAACAGCTGCAGCAACAGAGGTGGGCCAAGCATCAACCAGGGAGACTGGCAGCTCCACCCCTGGTGCAAGAAAGACAAGGGTCATTATATGTCACTGAAAGAAACTTGAAGAGATATAAGAGAAGCATTTAATCTCATTGGCCAGAGAAAGGGAGAAAATATGACAACCTCAAAGCTGTTAAAAGCCAGTTACTTAATTACCCGTCACCCTATTGATTTCCTTTTTAATTCCTATTTAAATTATTCATGCTTATGATTTTTTTCCCCTTTTATCCCTGTTACCAGTATTAAGTCAAGAAACATCATGCAAATTTGAAGTTGATACTTGCATAAAACAAAAGTGTCTGAATATTCTGCCTGTATGTAGAGTGTGGTATTCAGTATTTACTAGCAATCTTTTGGGGATGTTACACCTGTCCAGACTGATTGAACCTACTCTGAACTGGCTCTGATGGTTTGTGAAAATGGCTCTTGATCATGTTTATGACTGTAGGCTTTGCCACA
This sequence comes from Brachypetersius gabonensis, assembly GCA_037577145.1. Lineage (NCBI taxonomy): Eukaryota > Metazoa > Chordata > Actinopteri > Characiformes > Alestidae > Brachypetersius > Brachypetersius gabonensis. Next base: position 26,876,158 of record JBBJLR010000111.1, on the reverse strand, counting down.
GGACTGTTTGTGCTGGCTTTTGGGAAACGAAGGCTACCCTGGCAGTTAATGGCTAATAGTTCTCTTTTCTCAGCAGCAGTGGAGCATGAGGTCCGCTTGCCGAGCATGAAATGAGTGGGACGCATTTGCAGATTCGCTCAGGAGCGTCCCATCCACCGAGATCCGATCTGAAATTCTAATCAAGTTATTCCGCATTTCAGCTCGACTCAGTGAAAGGATCCGTTGATATTAGAGGTGCAGCACTTGGCAAGGTGGAGATGAGAGGGCCCTCTTCACTCTGCTACTTACTGTGATCATGCAATTTTGGGCTTAGAGGGAGTTTTGATGGCTTCAGGTATTGAAACAATAACCACATCACCAACAGTGCAATCGAAAAGTGAGTCACACACACTTATGTACATACAATGCAGTATTACATAACATAATATCCTACCAGACAGGCAGTGCAGTATAATCTGCTTTTCTGAACCTTTGGGGGCTATAAGCAACAGCTCCCATCTATATCATATTTTTTAATGAATATGATATGATGACTTAATAAAAGTAAGTAAGCTGAGCTACATTATTAGCCTTATTGATGGTGTGGATTTATGCACAGTCCCAAATCAATAATGGAGCAATAAACAAGTCCTGTCCTCTCCTATACATCCTACCTGCTGTTTCATTCCCAGGTTTGTCCTAACTAGTGTGAGACTTTGTGTGTATGTATTTTACTCTTTTTACTAGCCTATTTCGCTGAATTGCTAACACATTCTATTGGGTTCTGGCATATTTTACTATATATATATTGTACACAGTTATTAGTGTATTTTATTCCGTTAGTTAGCATGTTTTAATCTATTATTAACATATTGTTCCTAAATACTGGTGCACATTACTTAGTTAGTAGTGTAGTTTACTTGGGTTTTTTTTTTGTTTTTGTCTTAGTAGCTGCCGTATTTTACTCAGTGGCATATTTACTAGCCCATGTATTCAGTCACTAGGCAAATTTTTTTTCCTATCACATTTTTTAAATTACAAAGTTATTAGTGTATTTTACAAAATTACCAATATATTTTACTCAGTTATGGGAGTATTTTATTAAGGTACTGGAATATTTCCTCAGTTAACGGCATATTTCACTGTAGGAAGCTTTTTAGCAAAAACAGCTAGCTCAACTATTTCAAAAATATATGGCAATTTTTAAATGCGATGTACCATATTAAACTATACATTTTTTTTTTTATTTCTGCAATACCCTAACTAGTGCCACACTAGTACTGCACCATTTAAAATGGAACAGAATTTTTGTACAAGTAATAATAAGCTAATATGCTCGCACACAGAAAAGTATACAATGGGCCACACATCCTTCCACAGCCCCCAAAACATTTAATCAACCAAAATTTTCGTTATAATTTTATTTATGCAGAAACTTACAAACAGTAATGTCAGTTTGACCACTTTGTCGTTATCATTTTGCAAATACCAACTTACTAACTCTGTGATTGTTGCTTTGTCTCTGTGATTGGTCTCTGTGTTCACTCTCCCTTCTGTGTCTACCTATAAAACCCCACCTGATCCAGAATTTCAGGGTGCGGTCATGCAACTTGGTTCTCTCCTACAACCTTCACGCCCAGCTTGGTTCCTTCTGAGAACCTTCATGCTTCTTCCTGTTGCTCTATCACGGTTTTCCTCACACTGGCTTTATGGACCGAGGAAGAACCCTGGTCTTCTTGGTAGTAAGAGGTTCTCCTCATTGATATATGCCAGTGGACTTGGCTATCTTTGCCTCTCCTGTTTTCCCTAGCGTTGATTAACACCCTCAGGCTAAAGCTGCCCCTTTTGGCCCACTAGGGGTCTTCAGAATGTAGGTGAAAACATCTTATCTAAGACTGTGGCACAGCACTGCCCAGTATTCATAGAAATGGAATAATAACTGTTAAAAACGATTTCTGTTTACTTATTAACAAGTCACAGAATGTCATTCAGTATTCATTAGTATCAATGTAATTTATTAGTGTTGCACAGTTTCCTAAATGTTCCTATGAAGTGATGCGTCCTTCGGGCCATCTACACAACTGAGATTGTTTCCCCACTCAATCTGCTCTGAAAAAAGTTGATGTTTTTATTGAGCCCTAAAGCAGTTCATAGAAAGTTTTGGATCTCCTCCGAGATGCAGCAGGAGAAGCACTGCTCACTGAGGATCACAGGGAAAATCTGCTTTGAAAAAGTAAGAAAGACAAGAAAGAAAGACTCTTAGCTATGAAGCACAGTACTGCTGCATTAGCATTCACTCCTAAAATTATTCTTGTGAAATTCTTCACTAGATATTTTTGCTACTTTAATATAATTAAACATAAATAATAAAAGAGCACTAATAGCAGGATAATTAGGCAGATGGATTTGCGGGAAATGAGACCTGGACTGCTGAGAGATGTTTTAGGCCCCTGCTGGTCCATAATCTGCTTGCTTGGAAATTACATTTTTCACATCTGGGCAAGAAGGGGGGGATCCATTTCCTAAAAGGACAGTGACCATGTACAAGCAAAGTCATATTTTAAACAAATTAGTAATCCAAGCAGGATGCAGTTTTTGTTCCACATAGAACACATATGAGCACCAAACATTGAAGACTGGTCATAATCTGTTATGGTCATGAGACTCACAATCAATTTGGTTTCATGGTTTAGAGCCTCTAGAGCATATGCAAATGTTTTGAGAAGGACGGGGTACCTAACAGGACGCTTAACAGTAATGATTCCTGAACTGGATGCCTAATTAGATTTATGTGATATGAGATATCAAAAGCATTGTGTGCATTTTTCAGGCAGAGCTTTTTTCATGGATCTGAAAGACATGCCTTAAAACCACTGGTGCCTTGAAACTATGATCTAGACTCAGTGTGCAGTACATTATAGACTCTATTCCAGAATACGGAATACCAGTAGGGATTTTAAATCATCCGTCCCATGGCCCAGACACAATTCGCTGAAGAACCATATTTTGAAACTCTAATTACTTTGTTTACTTCATCACTTTCAAGCAGAGGAATTAAAAGTGCTCAGGCTTTGGAGCACAGTGAACTCTCTGGCCAACTCAGAGGACTTGTCTTCAGGCTTCACAAATCTTGGAGATCCTTTCATGCTCATTTTTTAACACGTGAAAGGAAGACCCTCCGTTTGGCCCTCGCTCAGCGTCGGCTTATGGAAGGTGACTTTGACAAAATAATCTCTTTCCCTTAAAGCCAGTGTGTCTCATTCAATTACATAAGCTTCTCCTTAAACCCCATTCTGCGATTAACATTTCACGCTCTCTCCCTCTCCTCTGCCCCCTGCCCTCTCATGCGTCTCAGCACTGTTTGGAGGTGGTGAGACGGGATCATGCCGCTGCTGTACTCGACCCAGGGAGAAGATAAATTAACCTCGGTCTGGGATATATCCATGGGCATGTTGGCTGGAACTGTAGGGACCTGTGAAAGTCTAGGGTGATTTCAATCGGCTCTTTGAAGAGTTGTACTTGGGCCCATCCCACATCATTTGTGCGGGAGGGTTTCGTGAATAACCTGTGTGGTCCTTACAGCCACTTACAGCCACTTCCATCATCCACTAGCTAAATGATATCTTGTGGTGCATTTTTGCTGACCAATCAGATCAAAATTAAGACAAGCCGATTACAGGTTGTGGTTCTTTGTGGATCAAACATAATGTTTTCTTGTTGAGTTTGTTTTCACTAACAGCACAATGTACGTGTTGCAGTTTAACTTTGTGCATGACCGCATTGTAATCACTTTTCAACAGTGAAACAGGCAGCCAAGTGTAGTCCATTAGAACTTTATGGGTCTTTTGGAAAATGTTGTATTAAACCTGGTGTCAATTATGTGATCTAAACTGCCATGGCTACAATCTGATAGACAGTTTACACTTCCATTTTAATCAAACAAACCTGTGATGTGTTTAAAATGAAGACTCACCAAGCAAATGCTTTGCTGATGCTGAAGATTCCTGCTCCACTTGAGTGCAGAAGTTGCCAGCCAGCCAATGCTGGGGTGCAGGAACCCTAAATTTCCTTGGATTAGCTTGGCCCCGGGCTTTTCTTGCTTGCACCAATTTGCTGAAAAGGCAATGCTCGTCCCTCCTTCCGCAATTCTGAAACAATCCTCTTTTGATTCTTCACTTGACCTAAACTGATCCATCATCAGCATCGAGTGCATGGACTCCCTTTGGTTTTATTCCGCTTCAGTTGGTGGTCTTTAACTGACAAAGTTTATCTCATCACAATCACCATGGAGCACTGAGATTAATGAGAGCTGTGCCTTGACCGCAGCAAGGTTGTCACAACAGCCTGGTAGGTGTGAAACTGACACATTTTCTCAGTGGCCCAACTGCCGTGGCTGTTTCTGAGCCTGAGCCCACGCCTCCGAGAAGCCTCAGGCACTCAGGGAAACACCTTTTTAAAGACCCTGTTTGTGTTGTAATATTGGCAAGCTGTTATTCCTCTCATTTGTTGATCGGGAAGATATCATTTACTAAGTGCATGGAAACCTTGGAATGATGAACAGTTTTGTCAAATGTGTCGCAGGAGCCATTTCCTCACAATGATGACTTGCTGTAATCATCCCGGTCATGAGATGAGAGTTTATTTGAAACATCGGCCTCCACTGGAAATACAGCCAAATGTAATGACTTTTGGCGGCGAACACTGGAGTTATTAAAGCAGGCCGGTTGCGTTTGGCTGCGTGGCGCGAGAGGTCCAGGTGTTCGCTCTGTCGGACTCTGCGCTGACCGGCTCATGGCTTTCAAATGGGCATCTGTTCCTCCTCCTCAGGGTGCTCAGGTTTGGAGGCCACTTAATCAGGCCTGGCCAGCTCTGAAACTCTCCACAATGTTCCAGTCAGTGGCCTCCCTGTCTTTCTGCTAAAGAGAAATATGATATGATGCAGCAGAAGCTTCAACTTGGAAGCAGGTCTAGTTTGCAGGACAGACATTTTGGAATGGCAGGCTGAATTTCATTTGTGCCACAATCTTCAACTTTTAAGTGCTCAACATCACCATAGTCTGTGAGCCTCTGGCTAATGAGTGCTGCAGCCATCTAAGAGTTAGCCTATGGCAGGAGATTGTGAGTTCACTTCCATGGTGATGCAACAGGCATTTGTGGTTGGAAGTCCAAGAGTGTGACTGGCACAGGATAAGACGGCCCTCCCTGTTCCCTCCTTCAATAATGAAAATGCTTAAAATGCTTCAGTTTAAACTTGCTAGTGTTTTCTGTGATGTTTTTATAAAATTAAATTTGTTTATTAAATCACAGTTTCTACAATCAGACCTTTTTTGTATGTGGTCTTTACATAGAGATAACTGAACAAGCTCTCCCATTGGTCAGGCCTTCAGAAGCTGGACTGAATCCTGCTGTGTTGGATTAACCACCAACATCATCAGGAAGAGGAATTAACCAATCACATTCTACAATGGGTGACCAGTTTTGTGAGGGAAAAGCTTCCTGGAGGTCCTGAATACATTACTGAACACAATCAGCAGTGTAATTAGCGTGTTTGTATCAGATGGTGAACATTGGCTCCTCTACACCAGGACTGAAGGAGTCAATGTTAAAATGCTGTACACAAACTCATATTAACGTTCATATGTCCATAACCAGCTCCCTATGTCCGAAAAATCCCATTAGGTTAGCACTAAGATAAAAACCTGGCATGGGGTCCTAGCAAAAGTTACCATTTTTGTGGAGCAGTGTCTGTTATATTTGGGTATGGGTGTGATATTCATGGTCTACACTAAAGGTGTAACCAAACAGTCCCAGTTGTCTCTGCCTGCTCTCCACCAAGTGTGCTGTTCAAGGATGTTGCTCTTGCTCTGATGGCAGTTCGAAAAAATGTGCGGGTGCTTGTAGGAATCACTTCTTTGTCTTCACCCTCCCAGCATGGTAGGATTGTGTGATGAGGGGGGACCTAGTCAGTGCCAATGAATAAATTGAGGAGAACAGTGGGCAACCCCATTTCCAACCAGGGCTGCAAACATGTAAAAACAACACTCATTTTAAAAGTGCTTTAACAATATTAAAAGTGCTTTAACAGTTATGGTAGGAATGTTGTGGATTACTTACCCTGGATATTTTTTTGTTTATGTCACATCTGTTTTGCTGTGAGCCTCAGCAACTCTGCTTAAGGCAGCATCCCAAGCGGAATCCTTGGAAGTTTACAAAATGTCTGCATGGTGTCCCTTGTGCACTACATGAAAGCAGGATTTGACAGCCCTGTGGACTTTCTTGGTAGTGTGGCGCAAGACAGAGACTCGGATTGGACAAAGGAGATTCAGATCTTGTGGTGCTATGAGTTATGTGATTTGGTTATATTTTGTGGGGTCATCGAGAGCAGAACTGAATTATTCTTTTTGTTCCAGTGTGTGCGCGCGCGTGTGTGTGTGCGTGTGTGTGTGTGTGTGTGTGTGTGTTTCTGTGTGTGGTGAGTAGTAAGTGCTTGTGAATGGAATGGCCTCTACTTAAATAGTGAGCGTGGGGTGCTTGTGGAGAAGGTTGCCCACACATGCGACGGGACAGATGGTGCACCATAAAGAGTAGCAATATAATAGCATCCCACACTCCTCATCTCACCTCCGGGGTGCTAATGGGGCCCTCTTCAGCAAGCGCTCAGCTTTAGTGAGTTCTGCTGGAAGGGCACCTTTCTGCCTTTCATAATAACATCATCATATACTTCAGCGCACTCTGATCTCATTCTAATCTTAGTCTGATCTCAGTGACCGCATGTAGTGGGCTGTTTCTCATCGAGAGAGCCTCATTAACATGAGCTCATGAGGAGCCGAGGATTACCCAAATCCATCAGAGTACATGTTGGATTTGCAGTTAGCATTAGTGGAGCACAGCTTTGATTTTCCAAACAATGAGCCTTTGATTTTCTCAGGATGATCAGTGTGAAAACACACCCTGGGAATGACGGATTTGGACACTTTGTTGCTTTGGGTGTTTCTAAAACTTCCGTAAGGGCTAACGAAAGTTGCAGGTGTTTTGGGCAAGCGTTGCATCATGCTTTGCTCTTTTGGTAAAGATGTAAAACTTCCATCTAGTGATGAAATGCTGAACTGTGCCCCATCTGTTTATACACAGTTTGCTTCAACTATTCTCCAGCATTTCATAACCACAGAGCTTCTGTTGGATGGGTATTTTTAGGGTCAGTGCTGAGACGGACACTCCACCCAAATATTACTTCTAAACTGTGATCCTGTGGTCAGAAATTGACTAGTGATAAAGGGGTTAAAGGCAGGCTGTGCACCGTAAGCCATTATAGTGGACTTGTAAGGTAAGGATTTCATAGAAAGTGGCTAGTAAGTACAAATACATAATAGGGGTTTCTAGTAAAGTGGCCTGTAAGTGGAAGTACCATTCAGGCATTTCTGAAAAAGTGGCCAGTGTGTACTTGATAGTGGTTTCTGTTAAAGTGTCTGGGCAACTTAGCTTAGCCTTTTTTAGCATATGATATTTGCGTGTGTGACATGCTGTTAATTGTAGTGTTGACTGAGATGTGCTGGCAGGGTCTTCTTTCAGTCTATCACCCCATCTGTGTTCCAACGAGATAACATTACAAAGCTGGAAGAGACTTCGCAGAGACTGTGCCATCTGCTTTGGAGAAGAAAGCAGACTGTTACAGTGCTGAATTGTCAAAGCTAGTACGCTAACAATGTGTCTTTATGTGTTGGTGACAGCTAGGGGCATCACCCTAACACTTTAAAGCCCATTTTAGGAGTTTTACTTGGCTGTTTTCATGAAATAATGACTCCATTGTTCAGCAGCAGATGTTCCAGACAGTTTAAGCAGGTCGAGATGAACAGGAGTTGCGTCTTTGTATTGAATTACAGGCGACCCTTTCAACTGGAGAGTTTTAATTGGGCTCTTGTTTTGGAGTAAATTGTTTGACTATTTAAAAAAGGCATTTCTAAAGCTTATTAAGACGTCATGAAATGACAAAGTAATTATGAAAGACCAATATTTTTAGCTGTGTATTTAGCCTTGAAATACTTGTGGCTTTTCTTGTACAGCATAAAAATAAATGTGCCCCAGTTGAGCTCTATAATTGATCAAAATTCAACTGTGACATAAATGAGAAGATATAGTGGTAATATGAATGGAAAACAGAATTATCTGTTTGGACATTTCTTCCATGCATCCAGATGGCAATAAGATCTCCGCATAATCCGCAAGCTCCTAGAGGGTTGTATATTTTATGAACCCAGATGTTTGTGCCATGCGTGGAGATCGTGGCTTTCATAGATCAGGCACTGGACTGGAGGAACAAAGATGGTACTTGGAAAGTATGGGCGTCTGTTTGGACAAGAGTTAGTGTTTATCCATCCATGTCACATCTGCTGAAATGCAGTGCAGAGACCACCATGGGAGGTGTTTAAAATTGGGAGGCTACATTTTTCCCAGAAAGTGAAGGGACATCTGTAAAATGGAACCCATGTTAATGTAATTCTGTCTGCACTGGGCTTCAGTGCATGTGAGATGAAGGGGAGGGTAATCACACAGCAGTGGTGAACCTTTTTAAAAAATTAAAGATAAATAAATTTTGTTTTTTAAAAGTTTACCAACTTTTTAAAATTTAAGCTTATTTATTTCATTTAATGAATTCAAAAGCCTGTGTGGGATATGTGGCCCATTTCATCTCTGCCACTTTGAAAATGATCGGTAAAACCCATCCTCCAAGACAGTTTGGCTTTGTATGCACTGTTGATAAGCCCTGTGGTCGTGGCATTGGGGGCAATGCAGATGATGATTGTGGACACAATCACCCAAGGTTTATGGCCTCCAGGTGCTGGCAGTCCTAGCACATGATCACAGATCACCTGTCCAGGGGATTTCCCACATTTTGAACCTATACTGCTTCATGACACTTTGCTGTTGTGTCCTTGAAGCCATGGACATTTGCCGAATATCTTTGTCTTCCCAGTTGAAAATATATTCACCTTCCTTAGCACCATCCAGCACTTTAAACCAAATCCATGACTGTGCTTCCATAAACTGTGAAATACAACATCAATAACTGAATATCAATGAAAACTCACTTAGCAATTACACTCCAGTCTTTTTGTGGTAATTTACCTGCTAATTCACCAATTAACGAGAGAAAAGAGACGCTGAACCCTTCAAATTGTACCTTTGAAGGTAGACAGTGGGCTCATTCTCAGAACAAACTCCAGAAAATCATAAGAAGCATCATCTTCCACACATTTTATATTATTATAAATTATGATTAATGTATATATTTGTGTATAATTCATTTCATACGATGTTTAACAGAATTTCCAGCACAGTTTAGTGACTTCCCTGCTTAAACACAACTTGTTCAACACATTAGTGAACTGCAAGGTTAAGTGAGCGTATTTAAGCAGGGAAAGTCACCAGACACTGCTGAACACCTGCCCTCGAGTCCCTTGTTCCGCAGTCACACAACTCAGCGACTATTTAATTTAAGGGTTTTACTTGCCTACATCACTGCCTGAGAGTATATGACTGGTTGGTGTAAGGGTGAGGTTCCAAGACAAGGCTGGTATTTGATGGTATAATGCCTCAACTCCTTGCTTTAAGGGCAAAGTGTCGTTCATTTCTGCGCAGATAAAGTGCCCTGACCTTTTCCCCAGGCGAGAGTTATGAACGTGAGTGAAAATAAATGGCAGGTGATTAGATGTCTGTGTAGAGAAGTAAAAGCTCAGCCGTATATCACAGCAAATATGGTACAGACATGGAGTGCCCTTTAAAGGAGTGGCTCTCAAACCGATCTTCAGAACTGCCCCCCCTTCACCCCACTACCCATATCACAAATCGGTCCTAAACGGACTACCACGGTTTTGGGAGAAAGATAAGAAAAAATGCAATTGTTTGGAATGTATGACTTAACAATCGAGGTCGGTTTTTTGAGCAATGCCGTAGAGATATTTAAAGAATATAACGAGATATTCAAAGAACATTTTAAAGGTTAAAGAACCTTCACATAATGTAAAAGTATTGTAGCAATTCCAATGACATCATGTGGGGCAGGATTGGGGCCATTCATGAAGTGAATTGAAAATTCACGGTAAATTCCAATTCACTACCTGGAACTGAAAATAGAATTGCATGCAACTGAAGGTTAAATTGAACTGGAACTGAATACACAAGTTTCACAAAATTTGACTTTTTGCTAAACAGTGTAATTTAATTATTATGAATCACATAAATAAAAGCCATATGATATGAATACAGGGGTACAGTATTTTTCCATGTTTTGTAGGTTAATTAAAAAAATTATTTATTTTGAGATTTCCTGGATTAGGAATGTAACTGAAAACCAAATAGGGCTTTGTTGAAGGTTTGAGACTAGAGTTAGTTAGAATTGACTTCAAATTGATTTTGTTTCTGATCTTGGACTGTTTTTAGAATCTGATTTGTGTGTTAACTCAGGATTGACAGATTCAGGACCCAGGTAAACCGGATATGCCTTAGAATTTTGACATTTGGGCGAAGACCTCAGTAAAGGATCATTTTGATGAACCAGTTCTAATTCAGAAATGTGCCTTCACAGTTGCCATTATTTTTTACATTGGTTTTAGTCACTATAGTCACTACAGTGGTAGCATTTATGATATTGATAATTGTGTATACACAATATATTCAAATCCTTATCATGGCACCAGAGTTAATTATATACTGCTCACTCATCATTAATTATTTAATTAACATTTCTTCAACTTTTTTTTATTAATCATTTGTTATCTGTAAGGTACCATATTGATTCAAATATACATCAGTATAGATATTCTCAAACAAATGCTTTAAAACAGCAAAAAATGGAAACAGACTTTGATACATTCCACTTCCTGTCATTCCATTTCCTTATTTGAACTGGAATTGCTGTGCTTATTCCTGAATTGAGCACAGTGGACAGAAGTTTGAAGACCGTGGACAGCCTTCGAAATTCTAAAAAGTTTTTCACACTCAAATCTCCTTTACAAAAATAGTTATCAAAAGAGTGCTCCATTGAAATGTTATTTGTGGAACCCAAAAATTGGGTCTTTTATTGTGTCAGGCAAAGTAATCTAAATGGAATCTTTATTTCAGAGATAGATGTTTTGTGACACCACAAACAACGGAAAGGGAGAAGGAGCTGAACAACATAATTGAAACAGTTTTTATAGTTTTTTTATTTATATTTTTGTATAATTTGATTTTGATTTATTGACACCATTTAATGTGCAGGCCCACCATTTGCCTTCCAAACAGATTGAGGCCCATTTGAAAATCTTCCACAGATGTCCTGAACTGTTCCTCAAAAAAAAAAGCTTACAGAATTATGAGGGATGGAGGGGGTAAAAAATGAATGAATGGCCATTGGTCCTAATGTCTCCCACAAACCTGTATCCTCTTTAACAGTTAGCTTCAAACACTGTGGAGGCAGATAGCTCATCTAAACATATCTGGATGCAGTGTACCAGTTTATGAAGAAAATAGCCAGGGGGTCTAGGTTTTGTGCTCCTTAAACTGGGTTATGCAGTACCCTTGGATACAAGTGGTTTCTCCCAGTCTTGAAAAACTGCATCTGTAAAATGTGCTCTGACAATTTGGCCTCTTGAACCCGGTTACTTTTGGAGCTTTGACAACTCTGGTATGAATGTGTTTAATTTTAAAGCTTGGTTTATACCAGAGTCATCCTGACAGTTGTAATTCAGCTTATTGCTAACTACCTGTCTAGCTGCTTGTGAAACTGTAATTTACATGAAAAACACAATAAATATAAATATAGGGATAACTATTTTATTAATCTCTGCTATTTTATTTTGATAACATCAAGATACTGAACATCTAGTGAAAGCAGGTTTAGATTTTAGTACTGAGCTCAGTGGTTCTCTCCAAAGTGGTGGGCCCAGTGGTTGTCTCCAGAGTGTTGACCTCAGTGAATCTCTCTAGAGTTTAGTGGCTCTCTTCAGAGTGTTGGGCTCAGTGATACTCTCCAGAGTCTTGGGCTTAGTGGCTCTCTCCAGAGTACTGGGTTTAGTGGTTTTCTTCTGGGTGTTCAGTCAGTCAGGCCAGAGTGTTGGGATCCCCAATTTCACCAGAGCATTAAAATGGAATTGTATCCCCACATCGTCAAATATCAAATCTTTATAGTAAAAATTAAAGTCATTTCCAGTAGGAATAACATACAATGCATGACATCAGCTTAAACTGTCATCTAGTGTCCCCTACTCATAAAATAATGCATTATATTCTTCTGTAAAGTGGACTGTGTCATGTCGTCACCTCAGGGAAGAATGCAGCAGCACGCACTAGAGATACTGGCAGGGTTTTTATTTCTCTTTTCAA
>JBBJLR010000111.1:26846263-26863719 GCA_037577145.1 Brachypetersius gabonensis | reverse complement strand
ACACACACACACACACACACACACACACACACACACACACACACACACACACACACACACACACACACACTCATACCTAGGATGAATTAAGAATCCCCTGTTCACCTGGCAATCCCCCTGGACAGTGGAAGAAACGGGAGACCCCAGAAGAATACCAACGCCACCATGGGGAGAACATACAAACTCCACACACTAGGCCAAAACCCAGATTCAAATCCCCAGTCCTGGAGGTGTGAGGCAACAGTGCTGCCCACAGCACCACCATGGGGCCCCAGTTCTGAACCAAAGAAGCAAAACTCTAGACGTGTCTCCTCGGTGTGCATGAACCTTTATGGCGTTAAAGTTACCTTCGTGTCTGCCAGAAACTCAGGTTCCAAAGTGACTAAAACAACGAGATTTTGTTTTTGCTGAAAAAGCATCAAAAAGCATCAGCATGGACTGTGACAATACTTTGTAATTTAAAAGTAATAGAATTTAAAGCAAGTTGACATTCATTCAGCAATCCCTTCTAATGCCTTCCTATTTGATACAGACTTTCCAGTGTTTATTACTGCAGGTCCCTGCTTGCTTTGTACTTTGCCTCCCTTCCAACTTCATTCAAATTAGTCAATTAGCTGCACCTTTGGGGATCCTTTAAAAACAACAGTTTGTTATTATTTGGAATTTCACTTCTCTTTCATTTCTTCAAACCTCTCAACCACCACCCCTCAAGCTGTAAAAGGCCAAGAAACAAAGGGATATCTTCACATGTGATTTGAGACCTGCTTTTTTTATTTTTGAAATTTATTAGCCTGATTGTTTGAAATCAACCAACTCTCTTCTGGCTTCCTGCTTTTTTTTACTTCAAAGATTCTTCCAAAAATTCTTGAAGCAGAAATATGTTTCCCCGTTTATTCAGGTGTACTCATTCATAGTGCATGATTATGGTGCTTTATAACAGCTAAAACACCTCAGATGAACCTTTCTCTCTGCACATAGTTCAGGAAATATTAATCATAACAAAGTTCTTGCCTATACGTTTTGGTCCTACCTGCTTGGGAGATGTGGTTGTGGACCCATCAGAGATTGGCATTTTCAGTCTGTCCAGGAGAAACAATGAGCGTGGTCATACTTTCATGCAACTCCTTCTTTATGGGGAACCAGAAATAGTCCTATTGTTCTGCCCGTTAGGCAGTAAAGTTTTTTACATCTAAAAAGACGCAAATGCCAGTTTATTATACAGACTTTTATTTCGATGTTTGTTGGTACAGACTTTTATTTTGAGATTGACTTTTATTTGAGCAAATTAGAAAATGTGGGCAAACTGCGATCAGACAGAGGTCAGGCATCAGGAAAATGCTACCTACCTTGAATTGTCCGGCAGAGGCATGGCTTATATTTATATTAAGTTTTGGTCTTATAAGTGCCTTTATTGAAAAAATGCGTTAACGAAAGAAAAACATTTACATTGCTAACACTAATGTTTACATTTTTAACGTTTTTTCACCATGGTGTTATAATAACCAAGCCATTCAGCTAATTTTGCTGTGTTTTCCAAGTTTGACTGTATTTAGCACAATGTGGGGAGCATAAAAAAAATCTACAGAAAATTAACTTTATGTCTCTTACACCTGGGCGAAGACAGTAAACCAATGCATGTTTAGTTCAAAAAGGTCATGATTAAAGATGAAATAATTAATGGTAAATTTGCAAGTGACTGGACAAAATCAGTGCATTACAAAAGAACTGGTGGAATGGCTCCTTTGCTCCAGGGTTGTACACTAAGCTGAGCATGAAAGCAGAGAAAAGCAAAGCAAGGCAGAAGCATGCCAAGGTTATTCCCCTGGTTAAGGATTCACCCGATGTAACAAGAAAAATAAATAAAACCGAACAAGACACAGGCGCTGGCTACCCATGTTTGGGAAAATACACATTGCGTGTCCTTTGCACAGCATGGTTCACGTTTGTTCACCTGCATTAAACCGTAAAAGCAAGGATTTTTTGCACTGGGTAAATAGGAACAAGAACACAAACATTGATGGTTCATGGAAACCACTGGTATGAAAGACATGTGGTGAAAGAGGGTGAAAGATTGTGTTTGGTGATTATTTCCAGCTCCAGTATTAGCTTCTCAGCTGGACTTTTCCGAAAAATCAAATGACATTTTAATGGTTTGTCAGAAGCCAACATGCTTCCCTTTTTGGATTATTGACCTGCGTCTGGCTGGTTCACAGCAACTGATTTAACTAAGACAAGGTGGAAGAGGCCTAGGGCCTGCTGATCTAGGCTTTCAGAGTAACCAGCTGATCCCAAAACACTTTCTTCTTGCATATCAGTACAGTGCCTATAATCCAGGAAACATCTGGTAAATAAGATATTTTTAAATGAAGCATTAGTTGTGAAACAAACAAGACTAACAGGCAGGCATGACAATTCATTTAAGAAGATTTTGAACTGCTTAGCACTCACCAATAGCTTTGTTGCATCTTGTATGTCATGCTACCTGCAGATTCCTGCAATGAAAGTGTAGTTTAACTAGTAGGTCACCTGATAGGTTCCTGTCGGTTGTTCTTTACCTGCAGCCCTGACTGCTGCATTCTTTCTGCAAGCATTCTTCCCTGCAATGACATAAATAAGTGTCGGAGTTCATTAACCATTTATCAGTGCAATTACATGTTACATCAGCCTGTATCCATACATGTCTACATTCATTTAGCAGCAATGGCCGAATGAAGTGGTGGTGAAAGCTAATAAAACATGTCCAGATATTTAATCACCATCCCTAATATGAAACGTCACTATCATTAAGCCGCTTAAAAAGCATCGACAGGGTGTGACCCTGATTTAGCAGCGATTGTTCTGTTTGTGAGAGAGTGGTGGGGTCACGGATAACAGTCTAATGGGGAGAATCCTCAGGTCATGTCACAGGCATTGAAATCCTCAAAACTGCCAAGCCAATATCGTTAAGAAATGACGGTAAGTGATTCACTGTCAGGGGAAATTGTCTGCCACTAAATGGGCATGGACTGCAGGCAAGGTGAACAATTAAGCCCTCGTGTGAAATCTTGTGTTGAAAGGAAGTATTAGGCATTTGTAACTAAATGGATTACAGTGATATTATGATTAACCATATGTACTGTGTGAGAGATACTTTAACAAATAACCTAACAACACTGACAATTTATGGGGTGTGTTTTTCAATTAGCAGTGGTAAGACAATCTGGGGATGTTACTTATGATATTGGCATCCAGTGTGAAGAGTCAGGTAACATAGTGGATGGCCCATTGACTGCAGTACGGTTTATTGGCTATATGTTTTGTGTGCAATAGACAAACCACCCCTTTAGATGATTTTAAGATTTATTTCCAAAAGTAGAGGGACATAAAAAGACCCTAAACTGTTGAAGATTTTCTCCATTATTCTGACCTTAGTATGTTTTGAGCAAATGTGGTAAATTTAAGCCTGTCTAGGATTTAGGCACTTGGTAGCTTAGACAATAATTGGATGTTTGGTTCCTGTGCCAGCGATCTTCTTGGTTGTAAGGGGCTTGCAGTGGCTGACATCATAATTATTTTGCACCTTCATGAGAATAGAGGTAGCATGGACTGATCTTACCAACGCCAAGGGCTCACTGGGACAACACCTTTCCCGCATTGATGTCTGAGGCATACATTTACAATAAAAGGAAGGTTCTGGATATGGCAGAGCTAGGACAGGAGAGGTTGTCGGGTGCCACTTTTGCTTCTCAATGCAGAGTTGGCTTCCTTGGTTTAAGTGATATGAAGGGGCACCAAAAGTGAGAGTGGTGATTGGTGCAGTAATGGTATTGTACTCAGGTATAAAGCAATAATAGAAGTTGGCAAAGTTCATTTCTGAACCTCCTTCAGAAATTTGGGAATGGACCTGGAAATTTTTTGTGTTCTTCCAGGGTCGTGCCTGGGAAATGAGGTACCCCAAAATCGAGACCTCATTCTGATGGAAGGCGCTCTTCTTCAGCTTGACATACCGCAATTCCAAAAAAGGTTGGGACGTTGTGCAAAAGGCCGTGATACGGAAATCTCATAAACCCATATTTTACTCGTAACAAAACATCGACAACATATGAAATGTTGAAAGTGAGACATTCGTCCCTCCTGAACGTCCACACTTCTCACCTTGTCTCTAAGGGAGAAAACTCATTTCGGCCACTTGTAATAGCAATCTCATAAGAGGATAAGCAAGAGACAGGAGTCAAACTGGAGTAGAGGGAGTGATGGTGAGAGTAACTGAGACTACAGAGAAATTAAGGACTGACTGAGCGAAGTTATACTCAGTTTATAACACTGATAATGATTAGAAATAGACATATAAAGCATAATTCTAGAAAAAATATATTTTATTTAAAAAGATGCACTTATAAGCAGTCTATCGATTCATGCTAGCCTATCAAAAAATACTACCTTAAAGTTCATATGGTTTCTACAGTCAGTTTGTAACATTGATAATGATGAGAAATATTATGCATAATCAGAGAAATATATCTTTTATTTAAAATATATATTTGTAAGCAGTCTATTGATTCATGCTATCCTATTAAAAATGCTACATTAAAGTCCCTACAGTTTATACATTCAGTTTATAACACTGATTAGCACTGATAATGATGAGAAAAAGGCAAAAATCAGAAATAACATAAGAGAAAAAAAATCAGAAGAGCCTAGATAGATAGACAGATCTTAAGAGGTGCATAGAGCCAGTCAGGTTTTAATAAGTTTGTACAGCTCCCAGTGTCCCAAGGTAGCACAGATCTATGGGTGTGGCACTGAATCCCAAAACTGTGGCACTGTGCATGCGCCATGGACCGGATTAAAGTCACGTGATGCGATTAATCAGTGTTCTTTTTTCGAACTTGTTATTTTTCTGTGGTTAATTGATTGAAGTTAACATGCTAATTTGACAATCCTAATTATTTTGTCATTTGTAATTCTCTTTCATTTGAGTCTTAATTATAACAATGTTGCACATTGCTAAGTAATTCACAATGCACCTGACAGCACATGAATCAAACATCAAGCATTTTTGACACTGTAATTTGTCTCACACTTGGGCTCTAACCTTGACTATCTAGACAAACTACAGAATGCAATCAGAGCACCACGGATTCCCCTTGAAGCCAGCATGCGAGAGCATGCTCTACATGGCTTCAGTGCAACATGCTGAGCCTCTTAAGGGGGTTTCATTTATCTGTGCTGTCACTGTGATTAATCTGGTGATGCTGGTGATGCACCCTAGTACTGGCACACACACACACACACACACACACACACACACACACACACACACACACACACATCAGGGCCAGTTGGGAGACAACCTCAAGCGGTGAGCACTGACCTATCTTGGTCCATTGTGTGTTGCGAATGTAGTCTATGAATCACTGCTGGCTAAGAGGAAACTGTCAGATTCTTGATCATGCTTCACTATAGCCCTCACTATAGCCTCTCCTAATAGGCATCTATCAATATGTTAATGCAAACATGCCTTACACTTTCAAAATGACAAAAATCTGTGTTGCATTGAAGGTGAAGATGGTTGGCATAAACCGGATTTTATAGTGTGGCATCCATCTTTATAGCAGTAAGCCATCCTTGCAGTGGACTGCTGTGCAGAGAGCGTGGGCTGTTTCTTCCAGCCTGAGCAGAGGTCCTTGTTGTGCATGTAGAATACACACTAAATGGAGACAGCAAGCGCTGCATGGTGCATTTGTAGAAAGGTTAGGTCAGCATATATATTCATTACATTTGCATGTATATGTGAAGAAAGAAATTGCTTTTCCTGGAAATTGCACATTATTTATTTTTGTTACTTTTTTTTCTCCATGCCCTGAACTGGAAACCTAGCTTTTACAAAAGAGTGAATCCATAATACCATGTGCTTTAAAATGGAACTGAGTTTATTCCAGCCACGTTCTTTTTCTGCCTCGCTCATGCATCCTTTCAAAGCCTGTTCCCTGACAGGTCTGATGTACACAGCCTTTTGTGCTAATGTCTGCTTTTGAATGTCTGAATGCTTAAAAAGACTTTAGAATTTAGCAAATGTTCATGCCACCTATTAACAACTCTCTAGAGATTACAGAACTGATACTGCAAGTATCCTGGCTCCCCACACCGCTAGAAAGCTATCATGGTTAATAAGAAATGTAAGCTGGCTGGAGTGTATAGGAGCTCATGCAACTGTCTAGCACACTGTAGTTCTTTCCCTTAGGTAAGCGGTAATAACTGTAAAATATTTTATGCTCTTTCGATTGGCTTATCCGCATCAATGTGTTCCTCACATGGAGTGCCACATGCTTGAAGACTTGCATATTCTTCCATGGAGGTTTCCTAATTCAATTAATCAGCACCCAGCCGAGCAATCCACTCTACCCTAGATCTCCAGCCAAGCAAATATTGATCCGTCAAATTACCTCCCAAGGTCAAACTCACTGGGCTGAGCCGATAAGGTGGAGGAACTGCTCTGGACATTTGCATTACATTTGAGCTGTGAGGAGGCTGAGGCCTTAAAGAGCTGAGCAAAAAGCTGCTTTGAGCCTCAGCAGGGGCTCAGTACTAAGTCAGATAGTTAGACTAATACTAGCCTTCCTTACCCCATCCAGGGTTTTGAGCAGGTCAAGTTAGATAGCTGATTTCTCGACAAAACCAGGTGGCAATGAAACTGCTATTAAAGACTTTTTGAGAGTTTTTGAGTTCTTGCATCCTAATGCTGCTCTCCTGTGATCTAGTAACAAACACTTTTGGAAACAAATTTGAGAATATTTTGGCTAAATGTAGATGTGACTAAATGTGAATATAGACATATGAGGTTGTGAGTATGAAATTTTGAAATAAATTAAGACCTCAAAAAGCCAATAAATGGGTGCAAGGTTGCATTTGTCAACATTGTCTAATAGGCAGCAAGCATGTCCTTTCCTCCTCACGCTAAACATCTATGCCTAGTGTAATAAAATACTGTGGTATTCTGTCAGTTGTTATACTGTGGTCATTTAGCTAAATATATGTTAAGCAACTATGCACTATGTTTTTGATGTAGAAGTTTATTTTTGTCCTGATATTGAGTGGTTTATTAGCCTAGTCACAATAGCCGCCAAGCTACTTGATGTGTCTGGGACATGCGTCCTCGTTAGGTGACCAGGCCTAACCGTGGGTCAAATCTTGGCACTGGTTCCAAAAGGCTGATTTTCCAGCTCACACGGGTGAGGAGTGCAAAAAGAACATTTTCTACAAGGCACAACAGCATTTAATTGAATGCAGCAAACTGCTGAGATAAATAGACTGTTTGAATGATGCTGACCTAATTTCACACAACTCGGTTTCCCGCGCTTTCATGTTCACTTTTAGCCGAAGTACGGCTGAATATGTGTATTGATAGGTGATTATTTATTACTGAACAGCTTGGAGAACCGCTCAGCCCACAAGTGGTGCCTTTTTGGAACAAAATCATACTTTTTTTGTCTGTTTGGTCAACAGAACAGATCGCACATTTGTCAACTGGAAAGAGTGTGAAACCTGTCACAGTCTACAGGGCTCTGCAATCAGACATCTGTAAAGTCAGCTCTTACTCATCAAAGTTGCACAGAAAGTTGCACAGATTTGACCTGCACTGCAAATACGAAGCACTGCACTGCAGTGATTTGAGCGGTTTGGTGTAGATTTTTAAGTTTTGCATTAATTTACCTTTTTTTTTTTTACATTTTGCTGCAATTTTAAGAGTAAGCCATTTATTTACGTTTCTTATGAAGCCCTTATTCATGCAGATGTTTATTAGGGAGCCAAAAAAAAGATAACTCTTGAGCCAATGGTAGACCTTAATGGTCCAGCTGGGAGAACACTGTATGTGCTTATTATTATAAAGCAATATACTTTTTACACACTGTTACTGCAATTTTAGCAAGAATTAGGCCAGTTATAACTTTTTCCTATGAAGCCACTGTAAATGTTGTGTTTATTTTAGGCACCACACGCTGGGTAACTTGTATGGATTACCTCATTAACAGGTCCATTTTGATTAGCTTTCAGAGAGCAGTTGTAAAATCCTGTGGTGATGAGATGAGACCAGGGCACTGATCACTGCCATGCTGACTTTATCAATTTGACTACATTACTTTGCTGTTAATTTTGCGGCAAATTAAAAAAGCTCAGACAGAGCCGGATAGTGAAGCTGTAAAAATATCAATTTAAAGCGTGTGCTGGCTATGAATCAACCCCTGCTTCTAGTCATGTGTAACAGCAAGTAAATCAGTATGGGTGCCAAATGCTTATTTTGATAGATTTTTATTCTTTCAGAGTTTTTCAGCCCCTGGACTGCCGGGCTGCTGAAAATCCATCCTTCCTTCCTGAAGTGACCATGGACGTTATTCACCAGATTGCGGCTAAAATGTTAGGGGTTTAACGTCAACTCCTTCAGTCACTTTTTCAAGATGCAGGTTGTTTGTGTAATCTAAGTCTGTCTGAGGCCCTGCTGCTTGTAAATGCATGCCTTCTGTATCATTTCACTGATAACAGGCTTGAAAATGCTGAATTCTTGCGGCTGCAATTGCCATCAAGAATAGGCTTGCCGTATTGTGTTCTCTGGGTGCCAGACGTCTGTCCCTTCAATTCATGAATAGAGCTTGGTAGATGCATTTGTCTGCCTTCAGGTGCAAAGTAAAAGCACCCTCAGGTGGAACAGTGGAAGGTGTTAAAGCTCCACATCCAGACAAAGCTCATTTGAGAATTTCCTCTCGGCTGAGTGAAACTTTTTTTGAAAATCTGACTCACGCTGTGCCACTGTCAGAGGCCCCCGACACCCATCCACGTCACAATGGAGATGTTTCATTGTGACTCAGAGTGCTTGCCGGACGGACTCAGAGGATTTGTTTGTTTAATCTTGCTAGCAGGTGGAGGAGCTGGCGTTGTTGCTCCCCTCCTCCTGACTTCAAAAGGGTCATGTCTGCCCACTCTGCCTGAGTGGGACAGCAAAATACGCCTGGTACCTTTGAGGTCAGAAAAGCCAGGCTGTGTCCCCGGGGGGAGTTGCCTTAATCTCCTGCGGCTACCAGGAAGCCTCTTGTAAATCTCAGGCAAAATACTTTGACAAATAAGCCAGGGAGCACTTTTCAGACAATCAGATCTTTCCTTACGAACCAAATCCAAATTTTTTCATATCATTTCAAACGAGTTACAAACAGTGACTGTTTGCACGCGACACTATGTATATGTTTGTGAGAAAAATGATATTTAGTGTGTGTGTGTGTATGTATATATGCATATATGTTTAAAAACAGTATTAAGGCTTAAAACAACATGTGTTAGTTGTCCTGTCATTGCTGTGGTGAAATTGAAAAATGTCACTGTTACAAGTGATGCTTTCTGAAATCAACATTTATAAATGTCCTTAGAGGTTTATGTCAGCTGTCATTATCATCTCAAGCATGTGTTGTAGGCAGCAAATTCTGCTCTTTTTTAAAATTTCCTTATTTTCATTTCTCATGTATATGATTCTCATCTATATTTCTCATTTATATATATATATAGTATTCCCCGCGTTTTAGACTTTGCAGACACGGTCATTCGTTTAATTTGTTGGCATAAACCCCCGCAAATTCACAAAAAACGCAAATATCGTCCACATTTTTTTCTCGGTGATCTTGAGTGTTCTCATGTTTTTCATTTTGGTTTTCTCAAAGCCCTGTATTTTTATTACTGTAAATAAAAATTTATTTATTACTGTATTTAACTTGCTAATACCAAGGAAAATGTGCTTGCATTAAATTACAGTACAGTCTATATTGGGGTAACATCAGTATTTTACATTCTAGTTTTCTGATTCTGACTCAGAGGTGCAACGATTCATTTTTATTGCAAAGATCAATTTTGCTCTGATTATTCGCTTTGGTTTTCTTTTAATAGTGAAGAAGAAAAACGTCATACTACCTTATTACTGCCCTCAGTCAGGACATCGGGTCTTGCATAGTGGTCCGGTGCCCCAGTTCACTCCTGTGGACGTTCCTTTGAGCATTCGAGCAATTGATCAACCATCATTCCAAACATGTAAACCATATTTCTTTATTAAAGATTAAGAAACTCCAAGCAGCATATTCATAAACAAAATAAGAGTCTCCCTCAGGTGTTATGTTACAGACTACACTATGATAGACTTTTTTCTTTTTTTCATTTTAATTTCTTTTTTTCTCAAATCAAGAGTGGAGGTGGTGGGTATAGGCAGGGTGTGGGTATAGGCAGTAAGGAGTTGACCTTACAGATAGATTGGACATCCTTGCCTCCAACGATGGAGGTTGAGAGCCACAGGTTGCGTTACACAGTGTAATACGATGTCACTTTGGTTCACATTAGAAACTACATGGACTTGTACAAAACATACAGGCTACAACCGTGATGACTGACAGGAAAGCGTAGGTGGAGCTTGGTGACAACACAATCCCCCTTGAAAACGGATGAGGGGGATTACCTTTCCTCTAAAAAGATGTGTCCTTCTTGGGTGATTTTCATGTGGAGAGTCTTTCGGAGCTTAAGAGTGGTCCCAGCACTGTTGTCCGATATTTTGGCCTGTTACACAGTGACCTGACCATGGGCTAAAGTAAAGCCCTTGCTCATTAAGCCTGGGGTGATGACCTCAACAAAGACCTATCAATAAAAGCAAAATATTACAAATAGATAGGAAAAGGGAATATATGTGCAATCAGAACTTTCATTCCAATACCCGGGAATGCCTAATCACATGCACTGTCAGTAAACATACTCCAGAGGGGTCATTTTCATAGCTTCCATCTCCTAACCTCCTAACCTCCTAAAATTATATACGAAAATAATGACATATACTTTTCCTTTTTATTGGTTTTATATCTTGTTTCAACTCTTTAAAGGAAAATATCATCTGTAATACAGAATATATATAATATAGAAAATATGAAGAAAAAAACCATTTCCCATCATTTTCCCAAAAACTGCACTCAGAACTCCTACATTGGGAAACATGATATGGTTTTTAAGGGGCGCACATTTTGACGCTCTAGGGAAAGTCTAAATCAGCCATGCCAGATTCTTGGACTGGAGGAGTGCCTAAGTGGTAGCGAGTTTTTGTCAACCATTTGTAGGGTAGTGAGAAAAGTTGTTTGTACACTGAGGGCTGGGGCAGGATGTAAATGGCAACTACATTTTTTGTTTAGTCACATGTTGTCTGTGTTCTAATGTTTTGTTAATGGGGAATTGCCACCCTTCCTAAAATTTTCACCCAATATAAAAAAATGGTCTACATGCCGGGCCTCGGCACGGACTAACACTATTCTCTTTCAGGATACTTGTGCTTGGAGAATCTACGGCCTCACTGGACACAGAACGGATAATCCATCCCTCAGGATGTGGATCAGTTGCCTCCCAACCCAAGAATTTCCGCCTAATGCAAACACTTAAAGACAGCATTCGATAATCAACAGAGAGCTCGATACAGACAATAAAATAAAAAAGCACTGCTGAACATCCAAAATGAGGATGAAGTATGTAGTGATTTTATATATATAAAAAAGAAAAAAAAATATTAATATCGATAGAGAAGTGTGGGATAATCTAGTAACAAACTGTGGAGAGACATCTTTTATTTCGGCACTTAGAAAACAATCACAATGAATTTTGCGTCTTTATCCATAGAGAACAAAATTTACAAAGCCATTCAAACAGTCGTTTTTGAGTCTTTTTGTTGTGTTTTTATTTATTTATTTTTTTGGTCTCTTTTTTTCAAGTTTTCGTCTTGTTTTTGTAACTCAGCTTCAAAAATTGAGAATATTCAAAATACACTTTTACTCACTTCGCTCTTTTGTTATTTACAAATATTTACAAGAAAAATGATCTCTTCTTGCTGTTTTTTTCACTCTTGTATGTGTGTTAAAAAATTCTACTTGCCCTCCTTCCCTTCTCTTTACTTTTTTGTTCTTTCTTTTTTTTGTTTTTACACGTGCCAGTCCCACGCCCTTAAAGACAACAACCCAAAAAAGAAAAAAGCCTCAGATGGATGTGCTGTGGGTGGGCTCAATGGCTTCTGGGATGGGTCCTCCTGGTACTGGCGGATAAGACATTGGCATGGGCGTCTTGGCGGGGCTCTGCCGGAAGAGCCCCCCGTTGGGGGCCCTGTGTTTGCATTGGATGGAGGGCATGGTGGAGCTGCTGAGTGGCAGGGGCAGCGTGCTGCCAGGCCCCGGTGCCAGAGTCCGGCCCATCCCATGGGCCTGCTCCGGGAGGAAGGTGCTCACAGACAGAGCCGTGCCCGGGAAGTCCCGGCCAGCCTCCCGTGCCTGGCTGGGCTGCATGCTGCCGATGTCCAGGGCAGAGATCTCGATAGATGGGCCGGGGATCTGCTTGTGCGCCATGTCCTCGTCCATAAGACTGTTCATACGCCGATGCACCTGCTCCAGGTTCACCTCCTTGTCCTGGAGAGGGTGAGAGAAGAGAAAAAAGGGGGGAGGGAGGAAGGGACAGAGAAGCTGAGATTGGCTGGTCCTGCTGCACGGCTGCTTTGCTTTCATTTTTTGTTTCGGTTTTCTTTTGTTTGCTTTGTTTTCCTGAAGCTCCATGCAATTCATTTCATACTCTTGCTGCTTTTTGGCCTCAGTAAATGGCCAATTGGAACCGTCCTGGGCATGATAAGGGTTGATGATAAGGGAAGACGGTATAGAATGTGCACCTTGAAATCAAATTTGGCCAGTGAGTGTCTTAAACATGTCTTAAATCTGAATTAGATTGGGACTAGAGGTCAGTGACATAGATAATGCTGGAGCCAAACTGCAATGAGACAAGCTGTGAAAATTAACAGGACTTTGTGAAAGTGGTGCTGTTTTTAACAATCAGTCTTGCTGGACATTTACCTACCAGCAATCACGCAATATGAATCTTGTTGGACAGAAGTTAGAATTGTTCTTGGTTGTGGTGAATGGAACCAGATGTCTGCCTCTAAAAGCTCCCTCACAGAAGGTTATGGCATGCCTGAGACTGATGCCTGAGACATTTCCAGAAGGTTTTGGCCTAAAACTTAACTATTCATGGTGTTAGGGTGCAGGGCATTATGAGGCAAAATAGTTCACAAAGAAAACATGTACAAAGAAAACTACAAAGATGTAGTTCAGATTTGTCCACTTTTACCACCATCAGCATTTCATATAAACACTCAGAAGACATGTGTTGCTTCACTGGGAGTCAACATTAAATAAAATTGTTATATTTGTGTTGGAAACTGAACATTTGGTTAAATTCACCACCACTGTAAAGAGTCCAGTCTTTACAGTGACTTTACAGTCTTTAATCATTGAATATGCCGAAATGATGGAATTGCCCTTCTTAGCCATTGTAGAGTTTGATCTTAGGTTCATGATGATTTCATGGTGGCCAGTCACACAATTTAAGAGACAAGAGCACCTGTTAATACAGAACTTCTGCATTAGTTCTGCATTATTGCAGCAATTACTGAATTATTTAAATGAATGAATTAATTTGTGTTAAATAAATTAACTAAATAATCGTGCATAGCTGGATGTGTGAAAAACCTCTGCTGAACGACTGCTCTATTTACACCCAATGTCATGACAAGTAATTAGTCACAGCCTCTTAATTATCGCACACAGTTAGGACGAGGGCATGATTATGACGTTTGCAGAAGAAGACTTATTATGAAGGCCCTCACCTTGGCACCTGAAGTCCTATAACACTGGGTAACATGAAAGGCCTGTTTCTTTTATGAAAGTTCTGTTTCATTGCAATTTTTGATGTTTCTTAGTCAAGTTTTGTACGCTGATTCAGAAAATCACATCCGAAACTAAATTTCATGTATATTTTTCATTATAAGGTTAATACTGCTATTTTCATATTCGTCTTATGCTCAAGGTGTTATCTGTTATCTACATGTACAACAAACAAACAACATATCAATATGCAAAAAGTTATAAGTATAACAAAAGACCATGTCAGCCGAGACGGCATGTTTAGTTTTTTCTAAAAATTAAGTTTCTAACGAAGCCCTTGAAGCTATGTGAAAATTACCACCGAAATCAGCGTGCCGAGATTGTATAAGAAACACTACAAAATGTAATGAAACAATTTTTGTTGCCTGGTGTATATGAACTGGTTTCGTAAGGAACGCAGAAGCAACACAGCTTGACTGAACTGGCACAACATTTTCCACCTCTCCAAGACATGAAAGCATCTCTGAACATTTATGCCAATGCACCACACAGCCAGAATTACAGAGGCACTGCAGGGAGTAATCAAAATTTGGGTTCAGGCAGGATGGGTTAGACAAGGGATAACAAAGCAACAGCAATGGGTAAATTAGTCAGGATGAAGCAGATTTTTCATTATGAGGCACACCTAATCTCACTAACTCTGACTTAACTGATGGCAGGAGGAGAGGGGGGTCCTCTCTAAAGAGGCAGAATTTTAGGAAAGGTATGTGTCTTTTCAAGAAACCAGAGAGCAGTTTTAAAGACTACATCTTTCAGGATATCCCAGAAATTCATGAGGCCATGTAGGTCATCGATTAAGCCAACAGTTATCGATTTTTCTTCAAAGACTTCAGCATAAACTAGGTTTAGGTCAACAACTACATACCAGTTCATGATCTTGACTGTTCCTTGACTGATCTAGAAGTTCCACTTTGCTGATACACAGCCTTTAACAGTGGAACAGTTTCTGAGGACAAACCCATTCTAGGCTGTAGTCTACCAAGTGGCACACTGACTCAGTAACAGTTCCCAATACTCTCCTAGCACTGCCATGTCACGGTCACTGCTGTGCTAAAAATGTTCCATTACCAAATATTGGCTGAACAATAGCGTGTCTGTGGCTTGGAACTGACCAGTGATAGATGGCTTTGAGGGGGAGCTTGTCAACTGTGCATCTGCTGTAACTGGACATATATATGGTGCAACTAGAAGACAAGTGGACCCCTCAAGGTTCAAGATTGTAAAAATTGGGCTTCAAAATAAAGTGTAGAGTGACTGGAAACGGTGGCCCTGTGCTTTCCCTGAGGGGTTATGCCTGAGCCATTATTAATGTAATGTAGGAGAATATCTATCGTTGACTCAACCCACTAGTCTGAGCCAGGACATTTATTAGGGGTCAGTTATTTTCTTCTAAACTCCTCATTGACCTTGTGCTTCTTGAAATGCATAAAAATGTACTGCACCTCTTATGCAAAACTGCTTCGACATTAGAAAAGGAATCTGTGTTGGATGGTTCATAAAGCTACATCTCTCAAGTGCTGATCCAGAGGGGTGAACCAGAAACCTTCGGCAAGCTAGCAGTGAGCTAGCTATCCCTGTGAGACCATCACTTATTTTTACACTAAAATACACCACTGAAGGCTTGATGACACCTATAGAAAACATTCATGACAACTGACATGAATGTACATTTATAAAGGCTTATTCCAAGAAACACAGTTGTCATAAAAATTGCTTTGGTTACCCATTATACATTATTACTTGTGTGAATATGAACTAGATCTTGGCTAGATCCTGAACTTTTTTTCAGTGAACAGCTAAAACAGCTACATTTGGATGTCAAAATGGCCTAGACTTTGAATGAGGCTTGGAAACAGTCCAGGCAGACTCCATTTACTATATAAAAGGAGCTAAGAGGAACTGAAAGGACAGGAACAAGTTCCTAGGTTTTTTTTATACCCCCCCCTCCCACTGACCCCATCATACTCGGACCCTTCGGACAGAACGCAACGTATCAGATCGAACGAGCTCTATTCTGACCTGTGTCAATAGCCTCTGCTTCATCCCAGTCTCTCTCTCTCTCTGTCCAAATGTCCTTCCTTCCCTCCGATGAACCAGTAGAAATATCATTATATCTCAATGGATCTGAAACCCTTCCCACTCTGTAATCCTTAGTAACCTGCACGAGATCATAAACATATCAAGAAAGAGATAAAATAATAAATTAAAAAATAGTAAAGAGAAATTCAGACTGGTCACCATTGACATATAATTGCAATAAGACGTCACACGGATGTGTTGCTGGGGAGTAATGACTGCCGATACTTCTAAGTCAGAGTTGTTGGGGTTTTTTTGGCTCTTTTTCTTGCGTTGGGTTGTACCGGACAAACAGGCCCATGCAAGCATCCTTTTTGCTCACACTTTAGTTTATGGATCCACATCAAGCCTCCTCTAGCCCAAGGGGCCGTCTCTAGCCCAGAGGACATTTTTAAAGGCTCAGATTTGATTGTAATGTGATGTGAGCGAGTGAAAAGTTTGCTAAACTGAACAGTAACAGTTGTATGATTAGCGAAACCAGAGTGTTAAAAAATGAGGATTATAAAAAAGTAATTGATGGGAAAAAATTAAATAATTATGGGGGTGGGGGGGGGCACGCATTGGGGAGACTACTTTAGCTGTGGAACCTGGTATGCTGAAATGTGCTGCTACTGGAGAAGGAAATATTGGATATCGGAGACATTGCTGTAGAACATGCAGAATAGATGCACAACAGTCAGGCACCCTAAAATGTTTCCCCAAACACAAAGCAAGATTACACTGTATTAGTAAAGCCACTCTGTCTTTGTCCCTGTCTCTGACTGAGCGGATGGTTGTGGGGAAGAGGCGGGGCCTGGGGAGAGGGGGGTGATGGAGGCTCTTGGGTTTGTCTTTGTTTAAAATGGAAGGGACCAATTTTGATTTCAGCAGAGCACACCTATAACTGAGTGTACTGGAGCTCGACTAAATCTGGGCTCGCGTCTGCGGCTGGATCCTTAAAGTAGAGTGTGGCAGTGTCGTCGCCCTGCGCGGGCCTCCTGGCCCTGTGCTCGGTCACCTCTTTGGGCTGCTCATGCCGGCAGCGGTTGCTGCTCCACCACATCTCCAAGGCAGCCACCAGGCAGGCCAGCACTAGCCCGGCAGCCAGGATACAGAAGACTCCGGCAAAGCTGTGCAGCTTGAGTGAGCGGCCATCGGGCTCAGACCCCCAGTGGCCACTCAGGTCGCAGCGGCCCGAACGAGGCCACCATTTCTGCTTCAGCACGTCCAGGTCACCTTTCTCCTGCAGCTCCAGGATCCTGCAGAGGTAAAAGGCAGCAAGAGAAAGGTATTATGCTGTAGCACAGTGGCAGGTGCTCAAAATGTTTATCCTGTTCACCAGCAAGGATGAAAAGGAGATATTTGTTTCAAGTCATGAATAGCTATTATATAGCTGCTATTGCTATTACATACAAGTCGGTATTGAATGCAACCACTATTTGTTTTACATTCATTTATATAGTATTATATAATACTATACTTATATTTACTACAGTGTTTTGAGTACATCTAATGGTTTTATTTTGACTTTATGCTAGATTTTATATTGTGTGTGCGTGCGTGCGTGCGTGCGTGTGTGCGTGTATGTGCGTGTGTGTGTGTGTGTGTGTGTGTGTGTGTGTGTGTGTGTGTGTGTGTGTGTGTGTGTGTGTGTGTGTG
>JBBJLR010000111.1:26821507-26838532 GCA_037577145.1 Brachypetersius gabonensis | reverse complement strand
TATGGAGAAGGAAAGGAACTGCTCATGATCCAAAACATACCACCTCATCAGTGAAGCATGGTGGTGGTAGTGTCATGACAAAAGCAGCAGGATGAATTCTGAAGTGTTTCAGGCAATATTATCTGGTCATATTCAGCCAATTGGACAGTGACCCAAAACATACTGCGAAAGCAACCAAAGAATGCAAAGAAGTGGAATGTTATGCAATGGCCAAATCAATAGCGTGACCTGAATCTGATTGAGCATGCATTTCACTTGCTGAAGACAAAACTGAAGGGAAAATGCCCCAAGAACAAGCAGGAACAGGAGACAGTTGCAGTAGAACCCTAGCAGAGCATCACCAGGGATATAACCCAGTGTCTGGTGATGTCTTCATGGCTGTAATTGACTACAAAGGATTTGCAACCGAGTATTAAAAAGTGAAAGTTTGATTTATGATAGTTAATTTGTCCCACTACCTTTGGTCCCTTAAAAATTGTGCGACAAACTGTTGTAATTCCTACACTGTTCACCTGATTTGTATGTAAATACCCTCAAGTTCAAGCGGAAAGTCTTTATTTAAAATCCTTTGTGGTGGGGTATAGAGCCAAAAGATTAGAATTGTGTCGATGTGACCTGAATGTATATATATATATGTATACAAGGTGGTATATTAAAGGTGGTATATAATTAATCAAACACATGGTTTTCACTGACTTATAATATTAAGCTGGCATTAAGTAAATTGATTTAACCTGCGTATTTGTATCATGACTTTCCTTTACAACTGAGTGCTCTCTGCCTGCCTTTAACTGGCAGCATTTAACTCAACTTGCTTTTAAATATTACAGCTGAGTGGCTTTCTCTTGCATGATAGATTAGATAGGGACTCTTAAGGCCTATGTGGAGGGAGTGGAGCTGAATTTATAGTTATCTACAGCCTTCCCCATCTGAGACTAGCATACCTGGTATCTTCACTGAATTTTATACTGTTTGAGAAGTCTAATGGGACTTTGGAAAGTAGCATGATTAGGATCCCCTGGGGACTGTTCTACAAGACAGTGTATCCATCATGAAAAGCGGAAAATGACAGGGGTGACAGAATGACCAAAACATCCTGTAGAGTGTGGAGAGGGTGGGAGTATGGGTGATTCAGCAATTAAAGCTGAAATGAGATGAACGGCACATTAACTCAATGTGAATGGCAGCTGATGGAGAAAAAAAATAGATTGGGCATCCTGCAGAGGTTTTTACACTCAGTCTGGAAATTCATTAGACAAGAAAATATAAAAGGGAAGGAAGAAAAGCAAATTCTGAAATTGCTGAATGATGAATAAATCAAATGAATGAAAGCATAATTAAACAAAAGAAACCAGTTGAAGCTACACAAGTCCTTTCTGAAGAGCGTTACACACAGAGATAGCTGGCCAATGTTTGATCTTGCTGAGAGAGAAGTGAAAGCCCAGATGGGAGACTGTGGCAAGGAGCCTATTAGAAAACCAGCCCATGATCAATCGAGCCCTCTCCAGGGTGCTGAAATGCTGCCACAAGGCTTATTGCAGTACCACGGTGAGTGCCTTACAGTGCCAACCAGAGGTGGAGCTTGACAACTGTGGCTGTTGTTGAGCCATAACTGAGGAAAAACGTACATCCAACAGACTGTACAGGACGGACAAGGTAGCCATTCGGTAGAGTTACATAAATTACATAAATGGTCCAATTATAAGATCAAATGTGTGAAATTAAAATCCTGGAAGTACAAAAAGGAAGGCCTCCCTTCCCACCGCACTAACACTGTGACAGTAGAGCTAGATGTGTGCTATTAGCAACTCTTAGGTTCATGTTTGCTTTGTATGCAGTGTTGAGAGTAGAGTAGCAACAGATGCCAAGCTCTGTTTTTTTATATAGCCATTTTAGTGTACACTCAGCAAGTACCTGAGCAGAGCAGAGTTTTGAGAAACTAAGGAGGACACTTATTCTAGGCTACGGACCATAAGTGTCCCAGTAGCCTCCTTGGATGCAAGCCCACAAGAAACAGGTGATAAAGGTGTGTGAGTAATGCCTGGTTCATGAGCGACTCTACAGAGGGCAATATGGGGGGAAGAAGGTCCCCTTAAGAATACATTAACTGTAAAAGTAGACCACAGTTGTGAAAGTGATCATTCTTTCATACGTGAACACACCTCTGCACACAGTGTGAACAGCACGAAATTCTTCCTCTGCATTTAAGCCATTCACCAAGTGAAGCAGGGGGCAGCCATGAACGCCCAGGGAGCAGTGTGTGGGGATGGTACCTTGTTCAGAGTACCTCAGAGGTACCTAGCGGTCTTGGGAATCGGACTTTGACTTTCTGATCACAGGGCAAATACTTTAACCACTAGGCCACCAGCTGCCCCAAACCACAATTGAGTTCAGCATGTATGGGATCATGATGCATAATTATACTGGAATAGTAGCTAATTTTGTTTTTATAGCACACAAATAAAAGTTGCGCAAAGGGGCACCTTAAGGTAAATTGTCTGCACACCCGGAGCAGCAAGTCCTACTTGAGACTTGTAACTGTCCAATTAATATATAATTTATGTACTGATTTTTTTTCTAGGTTTTGCTTTATCAGTATTTAGAGTTGTCGTTTACAACCCGTGGTGCCCCAGTGGATGGTTATGGTACAACTGAAAGCCAACTGCCTGTTAATTATTTCCCTTCAGCAAAAAATGTATTTATCTAATGACAGCAAAGCTGTCCTTCCTTTCTTTGGATGGCCCTTCCTCTACTCCATCACAGCATGATTTTAGTCAGCACAGATGCCTTTTACTGCTGTAACAGAACCAGCAGATAGCATTCTCTTTCAGACATGTTGAGGCTGCCTGTTGTGCAAGTGGTAGTTTGAAAAGATGTGGTGGTTTGAAAAGATGTGAGGCTTCATGTGTTTAGGAGAATGATAACTAATTTGTGGACATCATAAGGGGTGCATCTAAGTTCCAAGGAAGAATATAACTTTTCCTCTAGAAGGATTCTTTCTCTATGTGGCCCTACAAAAATAGGCAAAAAGGTGAAGACCTACCGTATGGTGTTGTCCATGCGGGACACAGTGAGGTAGGCCGCTAGGTTGGCCGTGTAAGACGAGCACACGATTAGAGTAAAGAGCCACCAGCTGCCCATCACAATTCGTAAGGCCACTGAGCCCACTGCCGAGTCACTACCTGGGGAGAAAAAAAGCATACTTAGCATACATCAGCTTCAGGTTTCATTTATCAGTGTTCTCTCACAACAATGCTTAGAGTGCACTGGGCAAGAACATTCCCTGTGGTGCTTACCAAACCAGCCACTGAGCTCATGGGCTAATAAATTCAACCAAGCTATTAGGCATTTGTGTAACTCCTACTTCAAACATCAAACTAAATTTTACAGAAAACATCGGTCCTTTATTTATTCAGGACTAAATGGGTGATGGGCGGGGAGGTGATTGGTGATAACAACAATAATGGGTTGCTGAAGGCAAGTATGTGCATCCATGTGAAGATCCACTGCATTAGTTGATGGGAATGACCTAACATTTGCATACAACTTTACGTATTAGCTTTCTGTCACACTTCTAAACACTATGCCTCAAAATCTTCTTCAGAGCAGTTTTAGTGATTTTTCAAAGGTTCTTTCATCAGAGGTTTTTCTGGTCAACCTGGAAAGAACTACTGCAGCAATGGTGTAGGACATGAGTATTCAAATGAAATCAAATGTAACACATGCTTAAGTAAGTATATTGGAGCAAAGTCATGCCTACGAATTATGCAAGGCTTACGAAATAGTTTTGGAAGCATAACAGTGTAATGAACTTGGTCCTCCCTAAATCACATACACTTAGGATACCCTTTAACCTGAATTAGCTTTTCAAATCTGTTCGTTCCAGTTAGGTTCGGTTAAATTAAATTTTTCACAGAAAATTAACTAATTTCCATCAGATTCAAAAGATCTGTACATAATCCTGGCCATGAACTCCTGAGACAAAGCCTCAAACCAGCAAAGCCCCTTCAGGAAAGAATTAACAAATCAAAATATGATAATTGCACCCTAGACAAGCGCCAGTGAATAATTTGTAAAGATATGCAATTCCACCCAACTAACCTTTATCTTCGGAGAAACTGCTGTGAAGGGCAAAATGAAAGCTCGTTATTCAGTTCACAGATGCTATTGCCACATGTCAACCTGATTTCAGTCAAAGGGTAAAGGCTGAAGAGGTGTGTTGTATTAGATGCAGAAACTTTGTGTCTTGTTGTGCACCTATGTATTCTCAGTAAGCTGATATGATGGCGAGCTAAGAACTAACAGGACAGCGCCTCCCCTGATTTAATCACTAGCTGTTTGGCATAAAAGCGCCCAGCGGCAGCGTGCCAGGCAGTAATAGGCGCAGCTGGAGCGTCAAGCCGTGCTTGCTGAGCTAGTCATTTTATCGCATTTTGCCTTGCCTGGATCAGACCCAACTCTTCCTATCTTTCTCCTCTCAAAGGCAACTCCAGCATGCTAACACACATTAAACACCATTAGACTGTTCTACACATGTGTACCACATGTGGGACCAGAGCACAATGCATTTCCATTTAATGTAAGAACACTGGGAGCAATATTTCTTGTTTTTTTTTTAAATAGATGAAGGCTGAAGACCAAAGTAAACAGCATTCATTATAAAACTGCTCCTTACCAGACATAAAACGTCTACTCATTAGTCTTCTACTACTGTTGGGCAAACCTGTAGCTTAGCCAGCTTGGCCTTCTGGTATAAATACTGCTCTAGTTGATTTGAGGAACTCCTTTAGGGAAGGAGAGAGGTGTGCATGATAACCTGTCTGGCAGGGCCTGTCCTGTCATCCCCTTGTAGTAAAAACTGACATCTGGAAGAGATTTAAGCTGGTGTAACCATGCTGAAGTTCCCTGCAGAAGGATTACGGAGCCTGCCAAATTTACCTTGCTGAACAAAGGCACCATACACAATCCATATAGCACTGTGCAAGGAGCTGGACATGGAAGGAGGCTGATGATGTGGTCCTGGAGGGTTCTGGGAGCGCAGAGACTGCATTCGGGTCAACAGGAAGATCAGGACCCCAACCACAGGGATGGCTGCTGCAATACAGGCCCACACGGCGAGGTCGAACGGTGCAAACAGCGAGAAAATGTTGATCTTCTCCTCAGGTTTGCGCATCAGGATACCCACAGAGTAGTCCATGTAGCGCTTGCTGAAGTCCACCACATTCTCCCGCTCAGGTGTTATGGTGATGGCCGACACAGCCAGGTCGGCCCTCTGCTGAGACAGAAAAAGATTCACAGAGGAGTCCGAAACCCACCCTGCAGTCCCTGGCAGTGCTGCAGAGCACTGTCTCAGTTCAAGGACTCCTAATTAACTAGACAGAAGGGGCACAATGCATCATCAGCTACTTTAAGCATACATTTCTAATTAGTCTAAGAGATTCCCATGCCAAATTGATGTCTAGAATTTTAAAGGCATATAGTCTACATGCAAACTGATGTACAGATACTAAAGGAGGTATGCCAGAAAGCTATACATGTTCAAGACTGATTCAACTTTTGCATTCACTTAAGAAATTGAGGCATGCGTGAATTTTCAGATAGCGTCCTTTCGCTGCGAAGCCTGCCTGAAAAACTTGCCTTGTTGATCAGCTCCCCGATCATGCCGTTCCATGAGCCATTGGGAAGCTGTGAACCGTACTTGCTGTCCGCCACCTGGTAGATGTCATATTTGAACCCCAGGATCTTGGCCAAGGCATCTAGGACATCGATAGAGAAGCCTTTGTACTTTTTGGGCTGCCCGAGAATGTTCTCTGCCACCATGACAAACGGATCCTCCTTTGGAGAGAAGACATTGGTCACATGCCCTGGTTAAGTTGTCCTGACAGCTTCAAGCAGGTGTGAAATGCACCTTATCCTTCCATGCACATTCAATTATGTCAGACATCTTTCTCTCAATTCCTGTCTCACTAGACATTTTGGCACAAAGTATGCAAACAGACAAGCAATGATCCAAACAATTTAGACAACGTTAGGCTCCTACAATGAAATAATTCATGAAGGTAAACCAAACAAACAGTCAAAATAATAATAAAGAGGGTCTCACCAGCAAGGTCACCACTTTCACCGTCACCCCTTGCATGCCATTCTCAATCCGACTCTCCTTCAGGCTCCCATTGAGGCCATGTATTGAGTCCCAAGTGGCTAACTGCAAAAGATAGAGATAGCAGCTCATTAATCATCATAATCATCATCATCATCATCATCATCATCATCTATCAACTGGTAAGACAGTATTCCTCATTAGCTTATGGTACCTGAAAGTCTTTGGGTAAATTGAGCACCAAACAAATTATATTTATTTTTTGTTGACTGGTCACCATGAAGCAACACCTTCTGTTTTCCAGGAGAATTCATTCATTCATTACTCATGTTTACATTACTCTGACAGACAACAGACCCAAGCCCAGCCCTTTTATGCAAGTGTATTTTTAACAAAAATCACCATGGAAACCAGACTATAAAACCTTGCACTTCAAAGAAAGCCTCTGTCCCCCTGGATGTCTGGAAAATGTGCACCTGCAAAGGATGTTTTGTGAGGCTTGCTCACTTCACTGACTTGCTCCCTCCCCTGTTTTCATTGTGGCTGGTTGCATACCTTGTATTAGTCTAGTATTGTGAAAGCTGACCATGTTTTACTCTGGCCAAGTTGGTGAATTCAGCCCGATGGAGAGTGCTAATAGCTACGATGGTACTATATCATGATTCCAGGCACCACTCTAATACACTTATAATTAGATTCTGAACAGGCGTGTTTATGGCAGGTACAACACAACATACAGCTGAAGCCGACCACAGCATGGTCTGAAACGGTGAGTAGTTTTAAGCAGATCAAGTGTGGAATTTAATTAGATTACATTTGACCCATTGCAGTGATCCACATAAAGAGATCAATAAAAGCTCTCTTTTTGTTGCAGTCTGCATTCAACACCAACTCTATTCCGTTAAATGATCCGATTCGGAAGATTAAGCTCTGCATAAATTCACCTCCAGAAACAGGGCATAATGAGGCTTAATCTCTGGCTCGTAATAACGACACAGATTAACAACCGAGAACAAGCTCATTAAAATGCAGCACATGTATGATATGGGGATTCTCCTCAGAGTCGTCTTGTTAACTGTGAGTATATACAATTCAAGTATGTGAGCTCAGCTAATTCTGAATCTGCTTAAAAGTAAGGAGGATGGAGGACTTCCACTCATGCATAAAAGCATATGGTCAAAAACATTTCTCTGTCTACACTTCCCAAAAGAACCTTCTAATGAGTGGTATGTTAATGGTAATGGTATGAGACCTTCTCATGAGTAGGTTCTAAAAGATTCTTTACACTCTTTTCAACATGTGTCTTTCCACAGGGACCCCCACACTTTTGCTCAATCCCAATTTAAAATATTAATATAGGCCCTCTGTGGTTTCGTGAAAAAACTTTAAGGAACAAAACCATGGCTGAAAAATATTTTGTGGCAGTTTAAGAGAGAAATCCACTTCACATAGTGACCATAATTCTCCAGGTATGCTGACCATCATAAAATCCTCTGGACATACCAAAAGTCCACCTACTCAGAGCCTCAGAATTTTATTTATGTAATGCATAATTTCTTGCCAAGTTGTAACTGATTCTTCTAAATTGGTGTTTTCTGTCTTCATGTATGTGATCATAGACAGTGGAGGAAATTACTTGATAATTATTTTGATAGTGAAATAAGTATTTGAGACACAAGCAGAACATGACTGGGCGGAAAAACCCTTGTTAGCAAGCACAGCAGTAAGTCGGTCACCAGGTTTCTACTTCAGGAGGGATTCTGGTCCACTCCTCTTTACAGAAACTCTCTAAATCCTTTAGGTTTCTTGGCTGCTGTTTGGCAACTCGAAGCTTCAGCTCCTCCACAGATTTTCTATAGGATTGAGGTCTGGAGACAGACTAGGGCACTCCAGAACCTTAATTTTCTTCTTCTTTAGCCACTCTTTACAGTACATGGCCCATAAATTATCCCATCAAAGTCATCCTGTACCCTTAGAAGAAAAAACAACCTCAATGTTTCCACCTCCATGGTTGATTGTGGGGATGGTGTTGTTTGGGTCACACTCAGCATTTCTCTTCCTCTTCACATGGTGGGTCGAGTTGATGCCAAGGAGCATTTTGGTCTCATCTAACCACAGCACTTTCTCCCAAGCCTTTTCATTTACATGTTCACTGGCAAACTTAAGATTGACTGTATATGTGCCTTCTTGACCAGGGGGACCTTGCGGGAACTACAAGATATAAATCCATTATGATGTAGTGTGTCACCAGTGGTGTTCTTAGTCACATTAGGTCATGAACAAGATCTGGGCTGATCCCTCACCTTTCTCATGATCATTCTCACCCCATGAGGCAAGATACTGCATGGAGCTCCAGACTGAGGGTAGCTGATGGTAATTTTATATTTTTTACGTTTCCAAAAAATCACACCAACAGTTATCACTTTCTCACCAAGCATCTTTCTGATGGTCTTGTAATCCATTCCAGCCTTTGACAGCTCTTTGGCCTTGCCCATGGTGTGGGAGAGGTTGGAATAGAAGAAACTGATTCTGTGTAAAGGTGTGATTTATATACATAATTAGCTAAGATCAGGACTAGGGCTGCACAATATTTTGCAAATTTATCAACATGCACAATATCCATATTGCGAAAGACTGACTGAACTGCAATAAATTATGTTTTTCCAAAACTCTTCACCCAGTGCCACAGAGAAGAGGGCCAAAACATCACTGAGCATGTTTCTTCATCTTCTATGCTGCTGTTATAGATTGTTCCTTCGGCTATTTTTTTAAGACTTACTATAATTGAAAAAATATTTTCAGTTTTTTTCAACAATTTTCAATGGTTCAAATTTTTTATGGGAGGCATTAAAAAAACATGTTGGAATAGAAATATTGCATTTCATTTTTTTTCTGCATAGACTAGTCAGCGTCTGGAGTCTGTTACCAGCAAATCCAAAGCAGAAAAACATTAACACTATAAAGGCTATGTTTTTTACTTACTGATTGCATGTGATATCGCCATCGCAACACTCAACAACACTATCGCATATCGCATATTTTCCTAATATCGTGCAGCCCTAATCAGAACTATCTGTAATTGACAGACTGATCATAATCTGTGTGCAACATGGGCACAAAGCCAGTCTGTGGGAGCCAGGAGACTGGCTGGGTTGTAGGGGATCAATCCATTCAGTACCTAGCCCTCTGCAGGGAGTCATGAGGCACCAGAAATCAGCAACACTAAAAAGTTGCTTTAAAAAAAACTAATTTCCTTACTGAATGAAGAGAGAAAAAACCAAAGACAAATTGTAAACACAATGACTTTTATAGAGGTACAGTGCTATCTACGCGGAAGCTCTTTTTAGCAGGCGCTATTAGCTTTCCCAATTCTGCAACCCAAAGCCGAAAAATGCCACGAGCAGCAATCTCCCTGGCTTTTATTGCTGTTTGCTTTATTAAAGTACAACTATGAGCCACGGATGACATAAAGCAATTTTTCACAGTGGAACTGGCCTGGCAAATTGCTTTTACATTCGGCTAATTACTGGATTCATTTAATGAAATTAGCATCCAATAACTGTGGCACGACTACAACACAGAGACTTGATTTTCTTTGTAAATTCTGTTATTGTATAAATGTAGTGTAAATGAGGAGCTTCTTCTCCATCTCCAATTCGAACACAGCCTTATTTGTTACATGCACTGCAACTCATATATCATGAGGTTTGCAGTGCTGCAGAGTGCTTGGATGAGGAACTTTGTGATTTAAGTGGTCTACAGTTTGCTTTAATCTCGCACCAGGCCTGCTATTTGACATTGTGCTGTTCTTCAAAAGACTTTGCTGAGAAATCCATAAAAGCTGCTACCCATCCAGGGTGTAGATCTGAAAGGCTCAAAAGCATGTGATCTATAAAGCCAATGAACCAATGATCATCCTGTCACACTGCACTATGATCCACCTTGGTGTCTTTGAAAGCACCCATCCTTCACAATCTTTCACCTGCTCAGAACCAAGGTCAGCATCTGGAAGCTGTGGGGTTAAGCGTCATGCGGCAGTCTGCAGGCTGTCTTGTTCGTCACAAACACCCGTCAGCTTGGAATGATGATCTAGAAAAGCCTGGAGCCGAAAGGGCAGGGCACCGATTCATCAAGCACTGTCAAAATTTTTTCTCTTCATGCCAAACTTTGCAATGAGGTGACAAATGAAATTGAAAGTTTGATGGATGAGCGACCTGAGCAGAGACTTGGAGGAACTAAAGAGAGTGATGTGCAGCTCAAAGGACATAAGATATCTTTTGTTCCTTAGCACACCTTTGTGATCAAAAAAGAATAACTGATTTCTAAACAGCCAAACGTGTCAGTCACCAGTATCAGCCCCTTTTGGTGCAACAGGACAAAAGCAAGAGCAATAAAACAACTGGACAAGACAACATTTAGTACAGTCGACAGTAGCTAGTGTACTATTCTGAATGAATACAGTATTTGACAGATTCTGTGTTTTAGCAGCAGAGAGTTGCACGTGCAAAATGCAGAACAAAGGTACACAGCAATACAAATAATATTACATATATAGCAGCAAGCGAGCATAATAAATAGAAAGGTATTCACAGAGGAAATTCATGAGTTGTTTGAGTTGTTTGTTTAAGGCAGAATGTATGTATGCATCAGGTTATGAGGAGGAGATGGAAGTACTGGGGGGGGGGGGGGTGGTGTGTGTCTGAGGGCATACAGTTAATTTTTCACTTCATGACATGATATAAGGAAAGAAACTGATCCCAGTTCTGGCAGCAGAGGCCTGTATGCTATGGAACCTGTGCCACACAGAAGAAGAGAGAAGTGGGGTCATCCACAATGCTGGTGGTCTTGCGGATGCAGCATGTGATGTAAATGAGAGAGAGACCCCTAATGATGTTCTCAGCTGTTCTCACTATCATCTGTAGGGTCTTGCGATGCAAAATGTTACAATTCCTATACCAGGTTGTGATGCAGCTACAGAGAAAGCTCTCCTTAGTCCCTCTGTGGAATGTGATGTGGTGCTCTAGACAATCTCCACTGAAAAACTGTTGATGTTCAGTGGGAAGTGCTCACATTGTGCTCTCCTGAAGTCAACAAACATTCTTTTTTATCCACATTCAGAGACAGGTGGTTGTCTCTGCACTAGTCTGCTAGCCATCACACTGCTTCTCTGTATGCTCCCTCATCGTTCTTGCTCATTAAACCCACCACAGTGAAAAGCTTAGGACCTGGGGGAACAGAGAAAGGTGTTTAGGCCCAGCAGTCTCAGCTTTCCAATGAAGAATGACTGTGTTGAAGGCTGAACATTCTATGAGCATTCGCCTGTATCCTTTTTGTCTGGGTAGGTGAAGGCCCAGGAAAGGGTGGTGCTGATGGCATCATCCATAGAGTGGTTGGGATGATACACAAACTGTAGTGAGGGCAGCTGTTTCATGTGCCTCATGACGAGCCTCTGGAAGAGCTTCATGATGATGGGTGTGAGTGCAACAGGGCGATAATCATTGAGTGATTTCTTTGGCACAGAGAAGGATGTTGGAATAATGGTGGTGTCTATGAGAACATCTACCAGCTGGTCTGCACATCCTCTGAGCACACGACCAGGAATGTTGTCTGGTTCTTCTGTGGGAATGTTGCAGTCATCTGAGGGTTGACACAAAATGATCAGTCAGAGCACCTGGTCTCTCTGTTATTTTCCTCACTACAATGTCTTTTTGGGTTTTAAACCATGCGTAGAGGTGATTTTAGGGCATCTGGAAGAGATGCTTTACTATCACAGGCAGGTGGAAATGTCCTATAGGTGGTGATGGCCTGGATGTCCCCAGTGTCCTGGAAGTGGCTGTGCATTTTTGGGCAAGTAAACACTCTGATGGCCCTAGGCAAGTTGGCCCTTGTTGTTCTTAGAACATCCTTCTCACCTGATCTGAAGGCATTGTCTCAAGTCCTCAGCAGTGAGTGCACCTCCCAGTCAGGGTGCTTAAAACACACTTTGTCTTAATCTTAAATTGCATAGATGGGCTGCTTACAAATGGGTTTGGCATGTCTGACAAGCAGTCAATGCGCTGGAATCAGCATAATGAACATATGATTGAGGGCAGCTGAGGTGGGCGCAGGGCTTAACGTTATACGTGCCATCAATGTTTGTATAAACACAGGCCAGCAAGTTTGTCTCTCTTGTCGTAAAGAACACAAATTGATGGAGCGTAGGGAGAACTGACTTACAGCATGAGTATGAAACCCCTTATTCTTAAATCTAAGGCGTTAATTCGGGTGGCTTTATTATTAGGGTCAAATTTGAAAAGGGGGAAAATTCAGCAGTTTTACCCCTTAATCAGCCTTAATCTGTGAAATTAAGGTCAAAATTAAGGTAATATTAAGGAGTTTGGTTTCGTAGTGTGAGCGTTTTTTGGGATGTACATTCTGACTAATGTAGGGAATTCCCACAGTAAAAGCAATCTGGCCTGCATCTAATGGTCACAAACTCCAGTGAGCAGTAACTAGAGATCAGCAGTGTTCAAACACCAGTCAGTGTTGACATAAATACACAGCCTGCCTCCTCTCATCTTGGTAATAAGTTCCACTTTTCATTCAGCAGCATCAGGCGACGCTGCAATTTGAGGACCTTGTTTCTGTTGCAAGCCAAGGTTACAGAGCTTCAGCAGTTTTCCATCTTTAAGGTAAGTTACTTGCTTGTATCTTATCTTAGGCGGGTCTGGAAGTCATTGGCATGTTTACCAGCTGTTAGAGGGACATGTTAATGAAGGTTTGGTGTAGGGTAAAATGAAAAACACACATGCGCACCAGTGTACGTTGCAAAGCCTAGCATGCTGCAACCTAGCATGCTGCCATCTTCTAAGAAGCAGAATATAATTTAATAAATATATTAAATCCATTCAATTTAATTTAGTATGTACCAAGTTTGACACTTGTACTTTTATGCTTGCATTTGAATCCTAGACCAATAATGCTACTGGTTAAGCTACCACACCATCTTTTGCTGGAAATATGACACTACTTCAGTCTTTACCATTCATGTGCACAGGCTATTGAGACCTAAAAAAGACAAATCTTGGGTTGAGAAAGTATTTTTCTTTCACATTTTCATTTTGTTTCAATCAAAAAATAAAACGTAAAAGTATAATATTGAGGAATTACCTTGACCTGAAAAAAAATCAATTACACCTTGTGCCCTTTTCCTTAATGCTCAAGAACACCTAGAAAACAGCCAAAAGGCACAAACTTCATCAAGTGCCAATATAGAACATCTGTGATTGTCTGTGCTTCCTCTAATTCAATAAACAGAAAGGTTTCAAGTACTTATTGGTCTGAAAAAACCTCTGTTGTAACATGGGAACCTGAACTGAGGCTTTGTGCACTTTGTGTATCTTAGCTTGGGTACATCCTGATAAGTCCTAGTGGCTTAAAATGGCCCACTGCAGGATTGCTATCTGCAGTAACAGACTGAATACTCCTTGCGACGGCACCCCCTTCCCACATGTCCAACTTTATCAAGCTGTCAGCCCAAAAGAGATTACATCCAACAGGTCCAGCTGTGATTCGGTGAAGCCTAGGGGGTCCACAGAACTCAACAATGTGTCAGAGCTTCTCTGCAGTCTATCTTTAGGGACTTCAGTGAAGAAACAAACTTCCTCTCCTTGCACGACATCTGTGAGATGATTAGTATTACGTTGTCAGAGAGATGACTGAGCGCTGTGGTTGTTTTTTTTTTTTTTTTTTTACAATATGCTTGTACTTCACAGGCCCAATTTGCATAGAGCACATACACATCACATGCTCCTATGTGGACCCATTTAGCCTATAATCACTGTTCATTCTATTACCATGAGTATACAGTATAAAAAGAAACATCTCTCTTTGTCAAAGAGAAAAGTTACGTGGTCTGTCACACTGTATAACACTGAAATGAGCTTTGCAGTGCTCCAATCCTGTCTTTTTCTGAAGTGAGATAAATTAGGGTAATTATGAGCCCACTCATCAGCCCCTCTGAACAGGGCTTTAACTGTACAGGGAGGTTAATGGTCGAGCTGAGAGCCACACGGCTGCTGTCCCTCTTGGAGTCTCTGTTCATTGTGGCTCTCCCAATTATTTCCAATAAACATCAGCCACAAGGATGGGTGCTATACATGACCTCGATGCCCAGTAATGCAGCAAAGTTTGAGAGTGAAAGTGGTTACTGTTCAGCACGGTGCATAAATTTTCACTTTGACCTCTGGTCTGTGTAAAGTTACAGTAGAGAGCTTGTTTGACTGGATACAGTTTACAGTGTGCAATTAGGTAGAGATGCAAGATTGGATGCAATTTATAGCAGAGAGCCGGTGTGATTTGATATATCAGTTTTTCGTAGAAAGGCAGTCCGGTTGGACACAGTTTACATTAAAGAATCCCTCTGATTAAGTATAGGTCACATCAGAGAGCCCATCTCGTTGGGTGAAGTTTCTATGAGAAAATCTGACTGGGTACCTTTTGTGCCAAAGAGCCTCTTTCATTGAGAACACTGTACATCAAAAAGACTCAACAAAGTTTACTGCAGAGGAGCCGCTTAATTGGGTACAGTGTTGTAAAGCCTG
This sequence comes from Brachypetersius gabonensis, assembly GCA_037577145.1. Lineage (NCBI taxonomy): Eukaryota > Metazoa > Chordata > Actinopteri > Characiformes > Alestidae > Brachypetersius > Brachypetersius gabonensis. The sequence goes on along the minus strand of JBBJLR010000111.1, from coordinate 26,823,850 downwards.
TCTGAATAGGTACAGTTAACTAGCAAGCTTGTGGTTGGGTGCAGTGCAATGCAGAGGTACCATATAATTTAGTACTGTTTTGCAGATCCTGTATGATTTAGTACAGTTCTTTCCAGAAAGCCTGTCAGATTCCGCACAGATTGTGGCAGAGGGGTTGTTTATTTGGGTATAGTTTCTTGCAAAGTGGTTGTCTGACTGTATATAACTTAAATCGGAGCCCCATGTGAATAGATACAGTTTACACCAGAGAACCAGTCTGACTGGATTCAGTTTACTGTAAGAATCCCTTCTATTAGGGTACGGTTTTGTAGAACATATCTGGCGGGGTATCCTTTGTATAACAAGATACAGCAGAAGGCCTGTCCTATTGGGTGCACCATGCATGAAGCAAGTAGACCTGCCTCATTACATTTCTCTTCTTATTTGATTAGGTAAAAGGCCTGATATATTTCCCAAAATGTGAGGCTTGATTTCATGGCAGTGCCTCTGTTTATTCTGGTAATATTGCCTCCTGTAGATTGAGGTTACCCAGACTGGTAAATGCATAGATTAAAAAAAAAAAAGGTCAGTCTGGCAAGAAAGAGAATCGGGCCGAGAAAATAACACCTCAATCTCCATTACATTTAATATGTGAGCCGCTCCATCTGCTGGGGAGCGGTGCTCAGAGAAAGTGCGAGGACAGGAGGAAGAGCCTCGGCAAGTGAGCTAGAGAGATTGGAGATTGAAATAGGACAAGAGAGGATAACACATCAAGACAGACGGTCTGAGCAACTGCAGATATCCTTTCATGGCCAGGCAGAGGTTCCCAGCCTTCCGTTTGCCTCTGAAAGTCTTCTAATTTAGCTGGGAGATGTAGTGAATGTGTCTGTGCTTTGGAACCATGACATATGTCAAATAAACAGCAGCGGAACACATTTGTCTCCATAGCGAGTGGGAATGGAGTTGGCTGGATTAATGTCTTATTGGGAGGCACTGGCTAGGCAAGTAAGGCTAGGGCTCTAATAATGAACAACAACGAGGCTGAGTGCACTTGACGTGCCATTAGCTGTCTTTGCCTTTCATTACAGCTAATAAATGTGCCGAGCTTATGAGCGGACGCCAGTGCCCCCATTGGAGAGAGTGCGCCTGTATGCATGTGAGCTAAATAGCCACAGCTCTCAGGATCCTAATGGCCATAATGTGATATGCCGGGTTCATAATTCAAGTTGGGATGCAGGGTGATTAAATCTTCATTACCACTGGACTGTTTCAGTTCGCTCTCCTGTAATTTACATTCCTCTTTATTTTTAAAAGATAGATGGGATCCAAAGCTTTAGTGGAAACAAAAATGAGCGTACACACACCCACACCGCACACCCACACCGCACACCGCACACCCTCACCGCACACCCACACCGCACACCCACACCCACACACCCCTACACCCACACAAACACCCAGACGCACACCGCACACCCACACCGCACACCCACACGCACACCCACACGCACACCCACACCGCATACCCACACACACACCCACACACCATACGCAGACCCACACACACACACACACACACACACACACACACACACACACACACAGACTTAAAAGAACAGACTGAAATTTATGGTGTCTCTTGTTGGTTTCTTCTACCTGACTTGACAGGTAACGTCATAAAATTGCTTCTTAAAATACAACAGGGGTCCTGCTGGGAGAACTAGATGGTCTTGAGGCACACTTTGGGCAAGCATGTTACATGCTGCTGTGTGAGTGTTCCAGAGAGTAGACAGGCACTGGCAGCCTCTCAGGAAGAAGCATTAACATAGCATTATATTTGCATGCTGTGCAGGCTGTGTTGCTTTGCATTTGGACTGGACTACTTTGTCCACAGTCTCCGCCTTTTGCTCATCCTCACTGGAACAGAAATGAGAGGGAAGTGACCTCAAATACCTTGATGCTCTTTCATCACGGTCAGTGGTCACCTGGGAATGAAGGGGGAGGCCACTCATGGGGCTCATGACACAAGGAGGCCTCGGTCCCCTCTTTAAAAAATATATATATAATGATCATTTACATAATATATACAGTGGAGGAAATAAGTATTTAAACCCTCTAAAAAAATAATTAATTTTAATTAATACTTAGTGGCAAAACCCTTGTTTGCAAGCACAGAGGTCAAAAATTTTGGTCGACTCCTCTTTGCAGATCATCTCTAAATTACTAAAGTTTTGAGGCTGTCTCTGTGCAACTTTGAGCTTCAGCTCCCTCCATAGGTTTTCTATTCGATTAAGGTCCGGAGACTGACTAGGCCACTCCATGACCTTAATGTGCTTCTTCTTGAGCCACTCCTTTGTTGCCTTT
>JBBJLR010000111.1:26789840-26802893 GCA_037577145.1 Brachypetersius gabonensis | reverse complement strand
GAGGAAAGAACAGACCCTGCTCCCTGTAACTGTTTTATATTTGGACCCGCTCTGTGGCCGAGAGTAACGAGCCAAAGACGCCTGGCTAGCAACCGCTAAAGCTGAGGTTGAGAAGGCAACAACAGTATAAAATATTTTTTAATTAGCCCTGGTTAGCCCTGGTTAGCCACATGTTTAAATTAAAAAAGCTAGTCGTAGACCACTTTCAGCTTCAAAAGCAACTGTTTTATTAGATGTCAGAACTTGCTACAATGCTGGGGACTAAGCCGCCCTTGTCTTTCCGTCCTAGTCACGTCCCTGTTTCATGTCCCTGTTACACACAGATTCGAAGACTCATTCTCGCCCCCTACAGTGCAATTCGGCTAGGTATACATCAGCGCTAAAATATCAAGGTGAAAGTCATCATAGCTTGCGTTGTATAGACCCAACCCAGCTCTCAACCCAACTTTGTGAATAGATTAAGTGTCTCACATTAACGCCGATAACGGCCCGCCACTAATCAAAAGTGATATTATGTTCAATTTTAAACAGTATTAAAAGTGATGTGCATTGCCTGAGAATACGGTGCCTGTAAGTGTGGTACATGTGGAGTTAGAGCATGTCTGTGTGTGTATTCATATAAGTACAAGTGTATGTTACATGATTTATGCTTGTGTTACAGTTATTGCAGACTAGATGAATGCTGGATTTCCCTTTTGAATGGCCAGCATTCATGCTACCTGTGTATCTCCTGTGCATTGAACTAGCTGTTTAAGTGCAACATTGCAATTTGCATGGTTTACAACTCTTAAATAATAATGGAAATGAATTGAATCCCAGATGCAAATTATGTAAAATTGCTATAGTAACACAGCTATAGTGTGTCAAAAGGAGCAAAAAGCTTCCGTTTTGTGTATCAACAAGCTCAAAGATGCCTCCTGCTGCATTTCTTCTGATTGTGCTGGCAGCAGTGAGTAGTAACCAGTAAAACAAGTGATCCTGGTGAGCTGGCATGTGGCTGCCTGCCTTCAGCTCACAGAGCTTAATAACAGCTGCTATGGTCCTGTTGAAATTTAACTGTGGCCCTTAGGGGAGAGATCATAACAGGAGATAATCAAAGGGGAATGACTGAGCAAATCCCATCAAACAAGCCTAATCTTCAACCAGATCTGCCAGCAGAAGTGGAAGAAGGGATTAGTGGTATAAAAAGTGAAGTGGCGATCCCTTGCCTGTTGCACTCGGCTCCTGTTCTGGGCCTTCCTCTCTTTCCCCTCACTCTGTTTCTCTCTGAGGTTGCCTCTAAGATGTTTCCTCCTATTGTCTTTCTGCCTCTTACTATTCTCAAGGCGCTATAAGTCATAATGGCCACAGTCACTTGTTTTCACTCTCTCTATCCATCCCACGATCCCTCAGACCCCCCTCTTTCTGTGCCACTGTCTTTCTGTCCTCTCTTTCACACACATACACAGCGAGAGAGGGAAGACGAGATTGAGACTGACGGCGCAGATATGGTTTACTGGGAAAGTGCGGTTGATGGAACGTCATGCAAAACAGCAGCCAGAAGCACCAAGGTGAAGTGCATAGAAAGCATTCCTTAACACTCAATTCCAGCAGGCGTTTGTTTGACATGTGTCAAGTACTCACTCCCAGACACCTGGAGTGACTGGTCAGTATGACGTATAATGTCACATGGCTACTACAGTGGGAACTTAATGACCTAGGATACGATGGGCTGTTCAAATCCAAGCTGTGAGCAAAAAAGGGCACCACTGAAGGGCACGACAAAATGCAAAGATTCTGCTCCAGCCCCCTCTGCTCATTTCAGATCTACAACATCCTGGAAGAGTTAAAAAAAAGAGAAGACTCCCCACTGATGTGAAGGACACTTCCTGTCGCTCCTTGCCAGCGGCAGAACACTGCGAATCTGCTGGCAGCCAAGAAACATGCTAAACTTGGGGCTGGTGAAAGAAAAGGGCTGCAGGCCAGCGGAGGAAAGCAGAGGGGATAATCAGAGAGCGTTACTCCTCTAGGGATGCTGTGGGTTTAAATGCCGGAGGCCCTGACTTCCTCCATCTCTATATTTCATAAACAAGCCTGTGTGTTGTGCTGTTCAATGGAAAAACAGGCAGTGCCATCTTACGGAACACTGGAAGCTCCATGATTAACTCCATTAACTTTGTAATTAATCTATTAACTACTGCAGAGCATGGTGGATGTCTTTGCACTGAGATCTTTACTTTCCATGGAAATGAGCACTCAATTTAGCTGAAGTCTTACTCAGGACTCGAGCAGGCAGCTGTTTATGGCCTGGTGATGCGCGATGATTATGCTCAAGCAAATCAAAATAAATAGAAAAGTAGAAGCCTTTAAAGGCAACCTGAGATCTGACAGCCATATTTCAGCAATGTATTAGAAATTCCATGAGGGAAACATCTCGCTGACAGCTAATTTCACCATTCTCCTGACAAAAGACTGTTTTAATTATCCTCCAGTTCCCTGGAAAAGGCTTCAGTATTGGATGCCTCAGTATTCATTGCAAAGTTTATTTCTGTGTGGAGCAGCCAAGCCCCAAAATATTATTCCCTTCATGAGCTGTCAAGCCTGGAACTTATTTATTTTTTTAAAGAACTGTAATGGTTTTATTATACCTGTCATTCACTGGTGGCAGTCTTCAGCAGGGTATGGGTTGGAGGGACTCTAAAAGTCCAGAATCTGACTCTAAACATCCAGCATCTGAGGTACGGTCAGAAAAGGACAAGGAGAACTGCTGTGAGCACAAAAGCTCTGGTGAGTTCAGTGCTCTCTATGCCGTCTGTGCTCCCTAATCTAGAGCCGTGTAGCATGGGGCGTTTCTGAAGCAGAAACACACAGTCCTGCAATGGACAATCTGTCAGGACCATCTGCCCTGAAGAGGGATGAGTCTGAGCTACTCATGTACTCGCGCTGTGATGTCATCTGTCTGTGCATTGCAGTGCTGTTCAGTTAGTGGGACAAAGGAGATGGACCAGGATGGAATGGGACGGTTCAAACCATGAGATCAAATAGCATGACATGGAGGACGTTTGAACCATGAAACTCAGAGGCACCGTGCATGAAGGGACATAAGGTGACACCTTATGTTATGTTGTACTAATGTTTGCTACTTGTTGCTCAAGAAAAAGTTTTTATGGCGTTACTGAGAATTTATATTGCGTGTAAGTTGTACAAGGAAATGTGTTCAGTGAATCATCATGAGTGCCTTGTGTGGAAAGTAGCTCTTTTGTTTCTTTTGATTGTGAAGCCCTCAACCTCACTTTTATTTTTTATTATTATTCTTTTTTACAATTATTTTGAAAGATTTTTTTTCTATAATTTGTAGCAGTTTCAGTGGCTAGCTAACTTTACTTAGAGTGACTCATTTTTTGAAATATTGCTGGACATGAGTTTGTAAGTGGATGATGTGACATTCGATCCATAACAGTTTATTTTGTAATAATAATGAAGTCTTAATATTAAATATAACAACAACAATTTAATAATAGCAATAGTAATAATAGTAATAATAAAATTAATAAGAAGAATGTAGAAGAAGGAGAAGAAGAAGAAGAAGAAGAAGAAGAAGAAGAAGAAGAATTGTAATTATGTATGAATTTTAATTAAAATAATCTAGTATTAAAAAGTAAAATAATTATGTGAAATCAGAATAACAATCTAATTAACAAACACATTTGAGCTTGCAACTGTTTCTGTTTTACTGATGGTGGTCTTTTGTAAGAGGTGAATGTTTGTCTTTTATTTACATGTAAATCCACATAGGCCTAATTTCTTTTTCAGATATAATTGTCTTATTTCTGTACTTTAATGAATTACATTTCTAACTTAGCAGTTTCGTGCATTGACAGTGGGGCACAGAGTTAAACCAGCCTGCTGCCTCAAACCAATAAGATCAAAACCAGGATATGAAGAAGAAGGTGAGGGATTATTTCCTGGCTATGTCAGACTAGACTGGGTGGCCCATAAGCGGCTGTCATCATCCACAGCCCAACACTGTAAATTGAGAACTTCCCCTCATGCATTGCTCATTGAAGTTTAATTTAGCCTCTGCTAACCTATGTGCTCTCTGACTAGCATGAGCACACGCATAATAGGATTATGGAGGATTTAGATATCTGCTCTCTGGGCATTCTGAGTTACGTCATGACCGTGAGAACTCGAGCTTTCTTTCTTTTTCAGTCTTGTGGAAGTTATAATGAGTCCTTAGGCTGGCAGCCTGAAAAAGGGCCCTATAGAAACATTGGGCTCAGCGTACTAAGCCTTTTGCATTGGTATCAAATCAGCCTCGCATGTTAGGCCTGGTGCTGAACTAAGTCATAAGTGTGCATTTAAAAACAATGATGGGTGGGTGGGTGGGGGGGGGGGGTTTGGGGTGTTGCTGAAATGCTTAGTTTTACTTTGTTTTGGCTGCTTAGCGCAGATGCATGGAAAAATAGCTGGTTTACTGAGGTGTGAAGTAGGGGTAGTGGGGCACTGTCACAGTAAATTAGCTGACCCTGGGAGCAAAACCGGTGCATGAGACTGAACATGCAGCTTTCTCCCTCATTGCATGACCTCATGAAGCATTATTAACACTTCCTGAACATTCACTTTCTGTTTCATCTTTGCTTTGTTGACCACTCCATTGTTTCACTCTTCTCTTTGAACTATGCAACTCACAAATAAGCTATTCGTGGGCAGAAGTAGTAGAGTCAGTCTAAGTAGACCAAACTCTACATCCGTAGGTGCATCCTGGGATGTCAAAGGATTGCAGAGGGGTGGGATTTGGCCCCGGAATCAAGCTCTTCATTTTAGCAATGTCAGAGTGAAAACCTTTTCCTTGCCCTCCCCCGTTGCTGCAACAATGCCCTTTAAAAGTGGACAGTGGCATTCTGTTGGTGGGGCATTTCACTCTGCAGCACCGCAGCTGTTTCCTGTTTAAGATGCAGCACTGCACAGCCTCACTCATGAGAAGCCTGTAAAAGAGCCCTGGTTCCTGCAAGTGTTCAACACACCCAGTCTTAAATGGCACGATCAGAAAATGTCACAACTTGACATATGGAACTCGTGCTTTGCTTTCTCTTAATCAGTCCCTAAACACGCATTAAAGAGCACTGTATTAGACATAATATGATCTGAAATGTCAGAAAACATCAAAGTAGACACATTTGCAGTTGACTGTAAACAATAGTTTTGCTTAACAAACTTATGACTTGCTTACAGTAAAAGCATCATTCACAAGTACCTCCTCCCCCATCAAATTGCAGTGGATGGGGCCACAAGAAGCCATTAGCTGGGAGTTACTCCAAGGAGCTTAATGCAGGTGTTGCTCAGTGGGTCACCAAAAGACAAGGAGGACACAAGTAGAGAAGTAGCTCTGTCATAAGGAAAATGTTCGCAGCATGTTGCTATCCCAAATAGTGGTCTCTTTAGAGCTCCCCCTGCACATATGCTTTTATTTTCAACAGAGCTGGCCAAGCCAAATCAATATAGCTCAAAATGTCTTGCATTCTCAAGTTTTTATTTGTTGGTGTTTATTTTGAAATATATGCAGCAGAAAGGTTTTATCGTTACAAAGCCTGGTTTCAAAACACACAGAAAAGTGTAAAGAGTGAAAGTGTAAAAAAAGTTATTATCTTTATCATCACAACTGCTTCTTGACTAATCCTAGGGGATTATTTGAGCAGGATGGGAGTAGCCCACAGGACATACAGGATGATGAGATTCTGGGTTTGTATCACTTGTAAATCGAAACTAGAAAAAGCAGAATATGCAAAGTGTGGACTTTTTTTTCAGGAACTCCACTGGCATCCCGAATGCCTGTCTCACAATCTGCTTGTAACACCAGCCACTTGCTGCCAGATGCAGCTCGGCCTGATGCATGCCATATGATGGGATTACAAAAATACTAACAAATCTCAGCATAATCTGTCAAGCATGGCCTCCCTAGCTTGTAAGTTGGCAGGCGAATGTTGGCAGACAAAGTGCACCTTGGCTTCACGCATTTAGTTCACTTATTTTAGACACAAATAACAGCAACCCTCCTATTCAATCCCTGGGTTCTTTGAAAGCACTGATTATCAGGAAGAGCCTTAGAGGCCCAGCTTGAATTGATTCATTATGTATGTTGTACACATCCAGACTGGTCCAGTAGGTCACAGCACTTCCTTCTAGAGAACCCACTGGTTTGGAGTTGTTTCACACAGGAGACCAATGCCAAGTTTGCCAAAAGCATACAGTAGACAGACCAGTTCATCATAGCGCTAGCTGTTCTTAAACTATCAAATAACTGGCTGCATTTAACATGACTGGTAACATATTGAGTGCTATTAAATTTAAAAAGATGATCAATACCGGCATTACCATCTACTTCAGTCACAGTAATGCACAGAGACTTATTTAAATGTTCTTACTATGGTAGCACCAAACATAAAAAAATTCTTTATCCCAGTCAGGATTTGCAGCAAGGACAGTTATTGTATATCATGTCCACTGACAGCATCGTCACATTCCTAAAATGTCCTGAAGCTAGAAAGCTTCTGCATCACAACTGCAACTCAAAATGCTGCAGTCATCTCAGGCCAGTGCAGTCACAGCAGTCTGTAACTAAGGACCTGGCATGAGTCATCAGCATGCTCAAGAAGAGGGACAGGCAGGAACTCTCACACGAAGTTGTGTGTGTGCAACACCAGGGGGAGGGGAGCAAAGAGAAAGAGAAAAAAATAGAGAGGCCTTGCCTAAAGAATGCCTTTTTCTCTGTTTAAGTAAGAGAACCACATCATGGCTGGCAGATGGCTGTGCCTATGGATTACGTACAGATTGTAATCACTTCTACTGGACCTGAGTATGTACCATACCCACTGGTATTACATCACAGTTCCACCACAACTCAGAGGTCACAGCCATCAGGTTTAAGACAAGAAATATGCTGCCTCTGCTTCTTTGGGTTTGGCCTTAAACTTGTGGATATTATACAGTACTGTGCAAAAATCTTAGGCACCTGTGCAAATTGTTTGAAGTAATTTATATCAGCAGTGGGTTTCTTTCTGCCAGCAAAAACAGCTGAATATTAGAATAAATGCAACCAAACAAGCAAGCAGTAAAAAGTATCATGATTTTTTTTTCTAAAAAAGTAGTCAATATTTTGTGAGCTGGTTAGAAGAACAAAGGTTTGGATCCAGGTTTCTGCTCAGTGGCTCCAGTCATTGGAGAAAATTCCATAATCACCACAACTAATTTAATCTACTGAATTAAAAAGAGCCAAACCAGGTATTTGATGGAGCTGCAAGTAAATCTGTGCTTCCATGAGAAAATAGGTCTGGAAATGATTAAGCGAACACTGTCACACATAAAATCACCATTAACTGTATTAATGTTGTTTCTATTTGTTGTAATGTGTTTTAACAGAAACTTAACACTACTGTCCAGTAGTAAACAACTTTTAATCATAAGACTTTTGCACAGTACTCTAGTGTTTGTCATGTTTTTCTCACGAGACGCTTAAAATAATGGCTGCAGCTTTCAAGGGAAGATGTTCTGGATTGAGACAGGACCAAGTAGTAGAATAAACTGCACCATTAGTATGCCTTTTTTTGCCCTTTTTCCAGTTACACTTTAATAATCCTAGAAATCAAAGGGCAATCTGTACTGCTTATAGTGACCCAAAGGACACAACGAACAAGGCTCCCATCTGCTTGCCTCCCAGGCTACAGCATTGTCACTCTCCCACTTGTTGCAGCTGGATGATGAACATGCTAGAGAGATGGCTCATTGGCAAGAGCCCAGGCTATCAAACTTCCTTACCTGAGCAGAACAATATGATTGGCCCATCCATCCATGAGCCATAGCCACTGAGCCGCAACTAAAAACAACGGCTCAAGCCCAATCATCTGCACACACACCATGTGCCTAATTTACGGAACAAGTACGGGGGTTTATACATTGATCAATCACATCATAAAAAACACTGAATAGCGTTGTGCCATAAGTGCGCCCCAAAGCTCATACCCAGATGGATGGATTACTATTGCCGGAGATTTTATTCACACAAATATTAAGTCAGTTTCCCTAAACTCTATCTGTATGTGGAATTAGTGATGAGGGGATGTAAACACGCTGGAATGTTTTTACATACATTGCTGGCACGTACCGCACTGAGTGCCACCCTCACCTTGGCTACTCTGACCACATGTCTGTCATGCTGATCCCAGCATACATACTGCTCATAAAATGTGCCAAGTTAATTCTGAAGCAGACAAAATTATGGCCCGCAAGAGCCATCTCTGCTCTTCAAGGTTGCTTTGAACCCTCTGACTGGGACATGTTTAGGAAGGCTTCAACCATGACAGACCATGGAAGCCATCAGTGTCCTGCTTCAAGGGTTATCACGTCTCACTCACACCCATCATCATAAGTGCTGTGAGAGGCTTGTTATAGGGTCCATAAAATCACAGCCATCCCCTCACTGGACCCTCTACCTAGCGTATTGTCCCAACCACTCTATTTATGATGCATCTCCAGCACTCTTCACTTGGCCCTCACCCACCTGGATAAAAAGGACACAAGTGAGAATGCTGTTCATAGACTTCAGTTCAGCATTCAACACGATCATTCCTTAGTATCTGATTGGGAAGCTGAGATTGCTGGGCCTGAAAACCTTCCTCTGCCACTGGATCCCAGACTTCAGGAAGGCATGATGAACGCTCTCTGCTGAACATCCACAAGGCATGATGAACGCTCTCTGCTGAACATCTTCAGGAACGCTCTCTGCTGAACATCCACAAATTCTCATTGGAGGTTGTTACCTTGGTGCTCAAATGGCAGAGAACCTCATGTGGGCCCTTAGCACTGGCTTAATTGATAAGAATGCCCAGCGTTGTCTCTACTTCCTGCAGAGACTGAGGAAAGTGCAGCCTGACTGCATGTACTTATGTAGCCTTGTGGTGTTCTCCTGTGTTACACCATGAAACTAAAACACTTAGAGAAACATGAATTAATTGCCCATTATACTTTAGAAATGACACTTGACTTGACATGAATTTGTAGCATATGGGCTGTGTAGCTGCAAACCAGTTAGAGTGCCCATGATGGCCTCTGCTCACTGCCAAAAATGTCTACAATGGGCATGTGAGAATCAGAACTAAACCTTGGAATGTTAATGTGACTTTGACACAAACCACCTACAGATGGATGTTATTAGCAAGCATGAATGAGTCCTTGCTACTCCTGCCCAGTTCTACTCCAAGCCTGCTTTCCTTCTGTTTGATGATCTTACTTACTGATGATATTAGTAGTTTTGGTTGAAGCAAGAATTAAAATATCTGCTCAGCAGGCATGCCACCTTGGTCTGCATAGCCCCAGACTGCAAATGGGTGTAAATGGAACACAGGTTGGGAGTGTGGGAGTGAAAAACCATTTACATAACAATTACATTTACGGCATTTATCAGATGCTTTTATCCAAAGTTACTTCCATTCCCTAACTACAGGGGGCAGTCTCTCTGGAGCAACTTGGGGTTAAGGGTCTTGCTCAGGAACCCAGTGGAGTTTTGCTGAATGTAGGATTTGAACCTATGACCTCTTGGTCCAGAAGGCAAGTATCCTACTCACTAGGACACCACCACCCTTTCCACTGCTTACCTTTGCTTGCACTCTTTTCTGCCTTCTTGAGGTAATTCGTTCTGAACTGTGACCAATGTACTTTACATTTATTCATCAGAATGCATGCCATTACTGCAGTCTGTATCTATTAACTATATGACCTCAAAAAGGCAAATGTTGAGATGAAGATTAAGTATCGAACATAGAATAAAGTGGAGAAAACAGTAAAGTGTCAGATGCAAAGTGCATAAGGGGAACATTTTCTCAGGCCTATCACTTCCTCCTGCCCTGCTGGCATTTCCACAATGTACATGGAGAACACAATTAGCATTTTTCCATTATCATAGTAAGTCTCCCATTGTTTGACATTACTGATGCGCAGAGATTGTTTTTGTCATTAAAGCTATCAAACACAATTATTATTATTAACCTGAACATGCAAATAAATTAGATTTTACAAACCACCAGATCGACTCTCTATTGGATGCGGTTGGATGCTTATATTGAGTTTGTTTGTCAGAATTCAGTCTGAATACGCAGCACATTTAATAATGAACCAAAAACAGGTCAACAAGTTGCAAAACATTGCAAAAGGGCCTAGGATTGACACACACAAACTGATGAAATGGCAAAAGCTGAACATTCTCGAAAGGACCTACAGAAAAGCTAATGGTAAATTAACTTATTATTTACTGCTATTTATTTACCAGTTTACCAGTCCTCTCCCATTCTATAGATAGGTAACCAAACCACTGGCAAATACATGTGTCTAATCACTGACCATCTGGGAGAGACCTATTATTTAATAAACTGATTTGTAAAAAAACACACATTGCCCATTTTTCTTATTACCAGAATTGTGCATAGATATATACTCATTCATACTCTTGTAGCCATCTACCATTTTCTGACATCAGTCTGAGGAATGTTTGCCCCACTCCTCAATGCAGAATTCATTCAATACATGTACAGCTTATTTAAGTTTTCTGGACAGTGGAATGGCGAATTTCAAATTCTTTGAGATTTTTTTAAATCTCTTTCCAGACTCATAAGTGGCTACAATCTTGTTTCTGAAGGCCTCCGACAGCTCTTTCAATCTCACCATGACGTTCACTCTCACTTCAACAGTCAAGTCCCTGAGGTTTAAATAGGACAAGCCTCCTTCAAAATGCTGAGTAACGATGTTCTAATCATGTGTGCCTGATGTGATACACCTGTGTGTGATCTGAACTAATTTTATGTGGAAATAAATGTGGAGGTGTCCTGATTTTTATTCCTCATCAGAAATGACATTTTTTTCTAATTATATTTTAGAGATTTTGAAAAGTTTCTTATTCAGTTTTAATTGTTCAGTTATATTACTTGAATCTCCCTGTGACGTCCACAGGGTGGCCACCAGAGGCCGCTATTGGGGTTTAAGTTTATAGGACTCTTATTTTGATGTACGTGTATGGTTGTGTCGAGTCTCAGAGTCAGGTGTACTGTATTGTCATCAAGTGATTGTGTTTTACTATTGGTTCATGTTTGAGTGGGGTTTTGTATTTAAGTTCTATGTGTTTGTATTCGAGTGACTGGTCAACCCTCACCCTGATCCTCACCTTCCCTGATCCTTCTGTTTTTTATATTTAGTTTGCTTTTGTGTTCTAAGGTCCTCGTACCTGTTTTAGTTATCTATGTAGAGTCTGTGTCCTTTGTAATAAACAGCCAGCAAATGGAACCTGCCTGCTTGCGCCTCAGCTCACTTCCCCGAGCACCCGACATGGACACTCCCAGTATTGTTACAATAGAGATTAAATATCCATATGTCCAAGAATGTTACAAAAACACACATGATTTCATAGAGTGTCCTATTTTTTTCACATTACAGTATATACGTGTGTACATAAATATTTGCTTTGTTTTAATATATGTTTTAATATATGTTGTATTAGTATTTGCTATCAACGACTTTATGCCACATTCAGGTGCATATTATAAATAAGGTGTATTATTTTTAATAATATCATTTTTATTACTAAACAGAACTAAACTTAGCAGATAAGGACAAAATATATATATATTTTCTGAAAAATATTCAAAAAAACATCAGCTAAAAAGACAATTTAAGGAGGAAGAATGCAGTTATACCAATACTTCCAGCATACCAAAGTAGATAGTTGGGATGCTTTTCAGCAAATGGCACTGGGGCTTTACATGCCATTAAAGAAAACATGAATGGGATGCTGCAAGACATATTAGATGACAATTGAATTTCCCAGCCAAGCGGAGAGGATACACACAAACATACAGCCAAATGAGCCCAAAAGCAGTTTATAAAGAATGTGAACATGCTTAGGCAGCATGGCTAATCTCTAAACCTCAGTCACACTGAAAGTTTATAGAGGATTAAGAAATTGAGTCTTTAGGAGGGACACTTGCAGCCTTGAGGACAGGAATTCAAGATGGTATTTTGTCCAGAGAAACAGGACAAAATTGCTATGAAATGGTAATTACTTCTGAACATATGTACTTTCTGTATTGATTTTGTAGTTTGTATATTGATCTTTGTTCGTACATTTGTAGTGGATATATGCACTGGAAGTATGTTTAAAAAAAAAAATAAAGCCATCTGAATACTTGTTTTTCCCATTTCTGTGGCTGAAAAGTTGCAGCTTTGGGTAACGGCATTTAGAATTAATGAGTAAATGCAGATACTTGTACATCTCATTAAAGATGCAAGATGCAGGATAATCATGAAAAATACATTAAACCATTTATTACAACTCACTTAAACATGCATAAATATTATTCCAACAAGTCTGTCATCTGTCAAAACACTGAAATGAAATGACATCATATTGACTAAAGAACCCTCACAACTTGGGTTTGTTTTAAACCTTTCTGAAATCATCGTCCAACATCAGTATCTTACTTCCTTAATGCTCTCATGCAATCACCACAGCAATGTTCCCCATCTAGGACTTTTTGAACAAAACAGGCTGTTATTGCAGTTTCCCCAATCTTAGAATAAACACTAGATGAGCAAGTGGAAACAGGCTTTTGGATATTTACTACACTTCAGCAGTTCAGAGGCTATAGCTGACCTTTGAGTCCACCCGACCACAAACCACAAAGTGGTGGGCCATTATCGGCGTTAACGTGAGACTCTTACCAGGCGATAAAAAAATATCGCCGTTAATCTATTCACAAAGTTGGGTTGGGAGCTGGGTCTATACGACACAAGCTATGATGACTTTCACCTTGATATTTTAGCGCGGATGTATACCTAGCCAAATTGCACTGTAAGGGGCGAGAACGAGTCTTCGAACCTGTGTGTATGCCTACTGTGAAACATGGACGTCACCAGGACGGAAAGACAAGGGGGGAGCTTAGCCCCCAGGGTTGTCGGAAGGAATTAGCGTGTATAGAGGGCTGAAAACCTTTCACCAAACCTTTCCTTTCACTTAAGGAAACAAGTAAAGTT
>JBBJLR010000111.1:26750354-26781288 GCA_037577145.1 Brachypetersius gabonensis | reverse complement strand
TCTACTACAGAATTCGGCCGGAAGCAGTAGGTCATCCGGGAACTTCTCGCCTACTGTTTTTTGAATACTATGAATTCGGACATACTACTCACCTCACATACTGTTTTTCGCATACTATATAGTAGGGTAGTATGCGATTTCGGACGCAGCTTTGGTGTTCACTTGGTTCATCAGTTGGTCCATCAGCTGTTTGTGATTTATTGGGATTTACATTTAAACTGTCAAATGTAAAAAAAGTATAAATATAAAGCTTTAAGTGCAAATATGCAGGCATATCATTTTGATTCACCTTTAACATGCATTTTATGTCAACAGTTGAAGGCATTAGAGTATGATGGTAGGCTTTCATGGTTAGTAGTCAGTGGCATACTGCGTGCTGAGGGGTTAAATAAGGGGGAGGGGCAGCATGTTAGATGCAGGTTGGAGCTAAACACGACAGGAATATAGATCTCCAGGACGAGGGTTGGTGGTCTGTAATGTAAAGCATCTGTCTTAAATGTGAAAGTACCAAAAAGATTTCTTTATACGGTGATGAGGAGGGGTCCAATCTTATCTGCAAATGGCTCCTGCTTCCCTGCATCACATGAGCCGATACAGATAAGCTTGAATTCAACAGAAGAATTCCCTTTGGTTCCCTAACTATGATCAAAATGTTGAAGAACACCTTTTTTAAAGATGTCAGAGTTTGAAGAAAAGCTTAAAGAATCTGCTCATAGGGATTTGACCTTTACATTCCAAATGAATGTTCTTTCAACCTTAAGAAAGGTTTGTCACACTTGCATATCTTTTTTTTCCCCCAAACATGTGGCTTTGCTCAAAGAACCCTTTGTGGCTCCTTAATTTGATATTGTGATATTGAAAAAACAAACAGAAAAACAACAAAAAAGAGGGCTATAAACCACAAAACGTTTTATTCTGAATTCACTCCCTGAGGTGTTAAGGGTTTTTACTGGAGATAAACAAATAAAATAGATAAACAAATGCGGCACACCAGCTACGTTTAACTATTGAGATCTTTTTCTGCCGGCAATGTTGTTTTGTTATTTTAACAAAGGGCGGATGAGCCAACATACTGTCAGACCAAATGTTCCACCATTGATTTGTCTTCCTCTGCTGGTTTTTAAAAACCTTAATCTGTAGATGCAATACACACACAAATGCTTATTAAGTGCAATTATGAGCTTCCCAAACGAGGGGACTCATACCTCAAAGAAAAAAACTAACATTATAACTACTATTAATACTCAAAGACACTCTTTGTTTTTGAAATAAAGGTGCCAGCACTCTTTGAGTGATGACATAGATTACCCATGTAGTCAAAAAGAACTCAATAAGGGTTTTGGACAACTGGTGTGGTTCTGGACCAAGTGGGGTTTTAGAAGGGATGTATAGTGGCCAGTGAGTGGAAGCATAAGGTCGGTAATTCCAGTAAAGCGGCCTATTTACTAATAATAACAGAACTATGAAGTAGCTATTTCAAATAAAGCAGCCAGTGGGTGAAATCATAAGGCAGATGTTTCCAATAAATGACCAGTTGGAGGAGCTATAAGGTAGGTGTTTCTAATAAAGTGGCCTGTGTGTGTATTTAAATAGGCATTTTCACATCATTTAAGGTTCAGTGCAGACTGTGTTTATCGCACGTTATGCATATTCTGCTTATTCACACTCCTCATCTTCTATGGAATACAGCAATTTATGAGACAGCTTCTTAAGTAATACTGCACTCATTAACAAACAGCCCTCCCTTTCCCCTCTCTTCCTCCAAGCATACACACACAGGCACAGACAGACAACACACACACACCGCTGGCCAATTAAGCAGCATAATGAGAGAAAACATCAAAGTAGCAGGCTGAGACCAGCACACAGAAGTACTATAACCAGGCCAAATATTGGAGCTGCAGGTGTCCACACAATATCACTTGTGAGTGCCCTGAATGCTTAATTAGCAACAACAAACTGCCACCGTGAATCGCCAACACAGCAAAGATCTGCTTTCAAAAGGATCTTGCTGCTGACTTTCACTCAGTCATCTTATCCATGATGTGTTCTCAGTGTCTTTTTTCAGTGAAGAGTTAACAAGTATATTTTTTTTCAAGGAACCCTATGTGACTGTAGCACCTGCAGTAACTAACAGTACTTTCAAAGAGACAGACTTTTTAAAAGCCTTCTGTCACTGACCCCAAGCTGTTCTCCCCTAAGCTGTTTTTTAAGAAAGTGTCGCAAAACGGAGAATTCCAGCTAATCTACAGGGGGAAAAAAAACCCAAGCCTAACTTAGTCCAATCATAAGAATGAAGCACCTTTAAAAATCTTTATTTTGAAAAATCGTGAGGTTTGTCCTCCTTAAATGAGCGAGAAATGAACGCCTCGTCTCTTATAATTCCCTGAAAATATGAGCCTTGAAGTGAGGAGTTTGGGCGAAAAAGCCCCATTAAGATGCAAACATGGCGGAGAACCGAGGGGTGTCGTCTAACATGGCGGCGAGCAAGAGCAGCTCATCCATTGCCACATAATTAGATCAGAATTACCGAAAGCTCCTGAAAAAGAAAATTGCCGCCAGCCCTCAGAAATTACACTCTCTTTGCCTCTCCTGTAGAGGAGAAACATGCTAAATCAATGCAGAAGCAACACACAAAAACATGCAAGCTCAGGTGAATTAGGGAAACAAGGAGATGGAGAAAAAAATATCCCTACGGGGCCAGCAGGCCTGGTACACACTTATGCCAGAGTCTGGATTCTCATTTATCTCCATTGTACTATTCCAGCTATAAACAGACAGAAATGGAGACAATCAGCATTGTATGTTTGAAGCAGTACAGTGATGGTCCAGGTTAGATGGACAGGTTCCTGGGCATCCAAGCACGACCAGGCACTGCTGACTGTAGTACACAGTTCCTACACGGTTCTGAAGATCTTCCCTTCCTAAAAAAAGAAACCTAAAACTGACAGCCTTCGTAAATATGCACTAATGTACCCATTTCCGCGGGCAGCAGTTTCTTTGAATAAGAACAACCAAGGGTTCTCGGCAGTGAGTGTTCACGATTCACCCTGTTTGCAGCCTTCTGCACATCCCAACCATTTCACCTGTGGTAGTAAAGAGGTTAGACAGACCCGGTCAATTGCTTTTAGAAGGTGAGGCCAAGTAATGGCCATTTTAATTCTTGATCATTTGCTAATGTTATATTTGGTTCAGTTATAAATATAGATTTTCTGCACAGTGTTAAATACAAAGGGGGAACCATCAGGGTCTTCTCAGTTTGTAGAAACAAAAACATTTATTCATGTCTGTATTTTTTACTTTCATATGTTAGGTTTTGGTATAATAGTCAATGGGTTGCAGTCTTGAAATTTCCAGGAGAACATCCAATCAGAACATGCGCTATCCTGGCAAATCCAGTCGAGTGAGCTCTCGTTTTGGTTGGGTCTTCAGAAAGTTAACAGAAAAGGTGTCTCCTCCATTAATGTACTCAAGCAATAACATTTTAAATTTCCAGTGTGTGAATCGAATTTGGTGTGACAGGTACTCTAGACCAACCCTAGTTCTAAGGATCTAAATACCTATACATTCAAGTTACAGTTACAATCCACAACACCTGCTCCACTTAATAAACTTCTTTAAAAGTCCTTGATTTGCTGAAGCATTACAAAAGAAGGAGGTTGTAACTAAACGGCAGTAAAGTAAATCTCAAAGAGGAGGGTTGGTCACAAATGCTCTATGTGGTTCTTTTTCATGCTCTTAAGATGTTTCTCCTTTCAAGTCTTGGCTCCTCTTGGTATTCCTTCCTCATGCTCTTAGGGATTTTTGACTTTTGACATGGTTACCCCACAGTCCAACACATGCACATCAGGCAAACTGGAGTGGCTAAATTGCCCTTAGGTGTGAGTGTGTGCATGAGTGTGTATGTCTGTGTGTCTGCTCTGTGATGGACTGGAGATCTGTGACGGGGGCACAGATAATGGATGAATGTAAGTCTTTTTCTTTGTACTCTTAGAGAGCTTTTTGCTACCATCTCACTCAGCGGTGGCCATTAGGCACTGCAGTGCTGCTTTGGGACAACTCCAAATTCTTTCGCAAAATGTATAGAGGGCTATGTAAGGCAACATAACCACGGATGAAGGTCATTGTCAAAGATTTTTACAGACAGAACAGTGTCACAAAACATAAAAGGAAGTGTGTTTTGTGGCAAATGCCATATATCTCAGAAACTCTAGGGCGTATATCTTTAGGGCATAAAAGTGGCTGTGCATATTCTAAGTAAAATACAACATTCCAATATTAACTTTTTATGGGCTGTCCTGGGGGCATGGACTTTCTCCTACTCTTTATGGATTTTTGCTGCAATTCAAACACAACGGCAACAGGATTTCATGAGTCATACAACAGATAAAACAAGAAAACCCTCAGCTGTTTACAATGGTGGGCTGCAAAGGTCAGGTTTCAGTGTGGTGGATGTTTTCTTTAGTGTGCATATATCTAGAGGTGATGATGCATGGAGCAGCTTTACATTTCATCAATGCTGAGAGAGTTCAGCCTGTGGTGCTTTGAGGTGGCGGGAGATATAGCATGTGGTCCGCAGAGCGGAACCCACTTTTCAGAAAGTGATGGAGCAAACTTAAGAAAGGTTGATGGAATATTAGTGAGTGTGTGCCAGTACGTTTGTGCAAGAAAATGATAGACTCTGCCTATGAATGGGCGGGATAATGGGAACAAGGAGAAAGGAAAGAGGGCAGAGGGAAAAAGTCGCTGAAGGCTGGAGATGGGAAGCCGTGCAGTAATCCATGGTCTCTCCTTAATCATAATCATTCAGCTGTCAGAGTGAGTAGGAGCAGAGGCCGTACCCGGACAGCCAGACCCGGGCCCCATCTGCTCCCAATAAACTCTTACAAAAGCCTTAATTTGAATAAATGTCCCTTTTTCTCCCTGTCCTGTGCCAATGCTCTCACTTGCTGGGGACCAGCACTGACTATTAAAACATCCCGTGGTGTCTGTGCACTTAATGCTCTATATGCTGCTCCACCAAGCCAGATCCACTACATCAACAAGAACTCCCAAAAGTGCTCAGAAACACACCTTGTACACTTAAATAGAGGCCCAGAAGTTCTAGCTGCTTATGTACACAGGCTATTTCCTAGTCCAGTGGTCGTCAAGCCTAGTCCTGAACGTCTACTTTCCTGAGAAGTGTCATTCTGGCTACAATCAGCAACACATGCTCTGGCTAATAAAGTCTTTTAAAGGTGCTTTCAGACCGAACACAAAAAAGACCAAAAGCAGGCATGATTTTCTAAACTCTCCTGTCCTGGCTAACAGAATTAGCACTAGCGCTAGCTCTGTTAGCACCAAGAGAGAAATGTTGTGGGCTTTGTAGATTCTGGACACTCAGAGACTTTTAAGATTAGTGTAAATATAAATTTTGGATTAGCTTTCCTCCATACCCGCTTTGTGTTTGTGTGTGTGTGTGTGTGTGTGCGTGTGTGTGTGTGTTTGTATTGGTTGTGTGAAAATGCGTCACGGCGCGCAGCGGTCAAAGTTCAACAAATTTCAACTTTGACCGCTGTGCACGCAGAAGGCCGGCGAGTTGCGCGTTGCGTCGCGCAAGCCATAGAAAATTATGGGTTTCAGAGCAAAGTGCAGCGCATGCCGCATTCGGTCTGATAGCCCCTTAAGCCTTACATAAGGGAGAATGTTTGATTCAGGTTGTAGATCTACATGAAGAGGGTTGGTGACCACAGCCCAAGCCCTTAAACAGTACACAGACTCACTATTTGCTGTGTCGGGATGGCTGACCACTCTAAAACCTAGCAGTGATGCCCAGCAACACTTCTGTGCCTAATACACTCATAAAAGTGCCACTTAGGCTGTGTGTCACGAATTAAGAACGGTCTACTGCCCAAATAATTACGATTCTTTAATGACGAGCTAATGGAAGATCAGTGATGATGGGCCAGAGATGAAATCCTGTGGTCAGAGGTCTTGTTGTCAGAAACATGTTGGGTCAGTTACGGAAAGTACAAGGTAGGTGTTTTCTAATAAATTGCCCAGTGTGTGGAAGCATAAGCTGGATGTTTCTAATTAATTGGCCTCTGAATAGAAGTACAAGCTTGGTGTTTCTAGCTGCCAGTGCCAGTGAGGGAACGGACAAGGCAGATGTGTCTAATAGAGTGGTCAATGAGAGAAAGAACGAGGTAGGGTGCATATAACGTCCAGTGTCCCTTTGTACCCCACATAAAGCAGCCATCCACTCTACAGAAGAGAGGATGGGGGGCTGCATCCTCTCTTCTGCAGAGACACTTGCAGGTGTGAACCAAACTGCATCAATTCCATCTGGCCTATAAATGCATTGTTTTTTAACACACAGGTGTGAAACAAAGAAATCAGATTGTTGATGTTGCTAAAGCATGGTGAATCACATTGGACTGGGGATCTTTTAAAAAAAATCTGTTTACTCTCGTAATATGATCTAAGGCTTAGAGGGTATGTGGAGAAACATAGCAGAAAAAAGATCTCTGCTGTTAGCGACAACAAAACCATAAAGGCCATATGTGTGTAGATATGCCCACTTTAACTATCATTTATGAAATCAATAGCAAAAAAAGCACCAATAATAGCAAGGCTTATTTAGCTCTTCCTGGAGCGGCCTTACCATTTTAATGACTTTAAACAATCAAATTCTTAAGCCTTGGGCCAGGTTTCCAAAACTGACACCCGATGAAGGGCTAGAGGATGGCTAAGGCAAATAATGCATCAACAGATAAACAAATAAACTGGTCAGTGTGTAAAAACCCCTGCAAGATATGAGATACATTCATACCACTGTCACACACACTGCAATTTCATGAGTCACTGCTGTGCTGAGAATGATGCAGTGCAGGTCCCATGGTGGTTCCTTACCATCCAAATTGTCCAGCAACAAATATGCTATTATCTATAAATATACTCCAGAGCAAGGCAAGGGTTCCTATGACTGTACTGAACTGAAAGTGTTTTTTATCACTTAGTACGCAAACACACACCACAGTCGCCTTAAAGTGAAATAACAGCAAACACATACTATACTTGCACAGCGATCATCTTCCCGTTTGTCTGGAAGGGACTTGCAAAAAACTCCATAATGGAAATATTTAAAGTCAGCATTCACAACGGAAGAAGTGCATTTAGCTGGGACGAGCAGCGCCAGGACTCCTAATATGCTATGTGGAAACTCATTAGAGGACACTGCAGGCAGTGAGGGAGTTAGTCATCAAGCCCTAGCGAGGTGGACAAACTGCCATCTCTACTTATTTAAAAGGGAGAAACATGGAAAACATAAACCCATTAAATCCAGTGTTCGGAGAAAAAAAAACAACATTGCTCCACACGGGCACAGGGCTTCAACAACTGCCACAGCATACATGCTGACCACAGGGCATGTCACCATGATATCCACACATGTTCTTAAATGTACCAACCAGGATCCACAGAGGCTTGAGCCACAAAAGGTGTGTGGACACAGACTAAGCATGTGAGTCCCCTGTAAAACATATACCGTCACCTTAAGCTGCTTCAAAATGTCACCGGACAGCTCTACAATTCTGCTCCATTAGCAAACAGCTAGCTGAGTGATGGCTAACAACCTGAGGTCCGGGCCCCCCTTAGGGGAGCGCAAGAGATCACAGGGGGTGTGCAGAATTTTGTCTGAATTGAGTTTACCAAAATTATAATTGTATACAAAAAATTCTTAAAGCGAGAAATGTAAAAGTGTGTGTGTGTATAAGAGCAAAAATCTACAACCACTGTTTATTTTTTGCTAATAAAAGTTTGTACTTAATCATTTTACTCTTTTTGGGCGTCTACGGGGGTAGGAGTTGGGGGTCCTGGCTTGTCTTGGACACAGGCAAGGGGGGCTTCAAGGAAAAAAGCTTGGGAACCACTTTTTTAGACCGTTCTCCAACTTCAGGTGGTGGTCTAGTGGGTAGGGTATTTGCCACTGGACCAAGAGGTCATAGGTTTGAATCCTTCCTTCAGTATACCACCACTG
This sequence comes from Brachypetersius gabonensis, assembly GCA_037577145.1. Classification (NCBI taxonomy): domain Eukaryota; kingdom Metazoa; phylum Chordata; class Actinopteri; order Characiformes; family Alestidae; genus Brachypetersius; species Brachypetersius gabonensis. The sequence goes on along the minus strand of JBBJLR010000111.1, from coordinate 26,773,271 downwards.
GGTTCCTGAGCAAGATCCATAGAGACTGACCACTGTAGTTAGGAAATGGAAGTCATATGTGATAAAAGTATCTGCTAAATGCCGTAAAGGTAAAAACATACAGTCTTATGCAAAAGCTTAGCCACCCCTAAATAACATATTTTGGTCAACATAATCAGTACTTCTCTGGCAGATATCTTTTTTTATAGCCAGCTAAAAAATCTTTCAATTCTTGTACTTTTGATTTTCTCCCAATTTTCCTTGCAAAAGGTTTCTAGTTCTGTGATATTCTTTGGTCGTCTTGCATGCACAGCTCTTTACCCACAAATGACCATTCCAAAACCTTCAGCTCGTGTCTCTTGAGGTAGTCAATGGTAGATTTTGAGGTATGTTTAGGATCATTGTCCTGTTGTAGAAGCCATCGTATTTTCAGCTTCAGCTTTTTTACAGATGGTGTGATGTTTGCTTCCAGAATCCATTCTTCCCTCCACCCATACAATGTTTCCTATGCCACTGGCTGCAGCACAAACCCAAAGCATAATAGATCCACCCCCATGTTTAATAGTTGGAAGTTGTTCTTTTCATGAAATGCTGCCCCATTTTTTCTCCTAATATGACTTCACTGATTGTTGCCAAAGAGTTATATTTTAACTTCATCAGTCCATATCAGGCTTTTGTAGATGTTCTGTTGCATACTTCTGACATTGGATTTTATGATGTGGATGCAGGTAAGGTTTTCTTCTGCTGACTCTTCCATGAAGGTCTTGTGGAATGGTGCACCACCACTCCTGAGTCTGCTAAATCTTCCTGCAGTTTTTTTGCAGTCAAATGGGAATTTTGATTCGTCTTTCTGAACAGCATACCAGCAGTTCTCTACAAGAGTTTTCTTGGTCTTCCAGATGTCATCTTGACCACCACAGTTCACCTGAACTGCCATCTCTTAAATACATTTCTCAACTGTGAGCTGACAGTGCTTGTAAGCCTTTTGCTTGTATTCTTCTCCTGCATTGTGGGCATCAATAACTTTCATTTCAGAGTCGTATACAGCTGCTTAGAGGAACAGATGCATGTTGAGTGTCCACAGGGGTGTGCACAAGGTTTGAAGTCAGAGTATTGGTAAAGCTTTGAAACTGGCACCAGCTGACATTTACTAATGACAGTTGTTGCCATATATCAGATTTAACAAGCTGATTCAAGTCTGAAACCTTGTAAAAAGAATCTGAGAATTAGGGTGCCCAAACCTTTGCACAGTGCCATAATAATTTTTTTCATTTTTTTTTATTTTTGCTCAATTTATGCCATAAAAAGTAACCATACATTTTCAAAAATTATTGTGTATTTTTTCCATTTCCTAGAAAGACCGTGTTAACATCTTTTCAATACAAAAATCACCAAAATCTGTTATTTATCAAGGGGTGGCCAAACTTTTGCATAAGACTATACAGACAGTATGGACTGGGTCAATATTTTATATATATTTATACATAAGTACTTTTATTTTCAATTTCTCATAGTGTGTCTCTTCCTTTTACACACTGTAAGAGCCCTTTATAAGCCTTTCCTTTCATGGAAGGTGTGGCACTGATAGCTATGCCTTTGCTAAGTGAGGACACGGATTGGTCTGTTCTCTTGCCCTGACCATCACCAGAGCCAAAAGCTATGTCCATTTCACTGCAAATGTCCTAAATATACATAGACAGGCTGACAAGCGAATACTCATTTACTTGTTTCTATTCATTTCTAATCATATTCACCAGCTGGCGGCTTGTCTAAACATGCACATCTGATTACTTAAGGAAAAATCAGATGTGACTCGAACAACTAGCATCACAATCTTCTGCCCAAACGTGGTTCTCATTCTTTTGGCTCACTGTCCACTTTCCCACCTTGCTGGTGTGCAGAGACCAAAGCCCATCTGTTGATGCCTAGTTTGTGTTGGGCATCCCCTAGCCCTTCATCAGGTGTCAGCCACATATGTGCTACTTGGTGAATATTTTTGGGTGGTCAAGCAATTGATGAGTAAGAAAAAACAAGTAAACCAAAAAAAAACGTTACTATGTCACTTCCTAGTCCATCTTGTGTACCTGTTGTGCTGAGAACGGTTCTGTGGTAACAACCTCACCAATAAAGATTTCTGTGCATTAATGGGGCGACTACAGTCTGTAGCCATCACTATAATCACATTGTTGAGCTTTAAGGCAGGTGACTGGAAGCACAGGATAGGTATTCCTCATAAAGTGGCCAGTGTATGGAAGTACAGAGTAGGAGTTTCTTAAAAAATGGGTCAGTTAGTGAAAGTACAAAGCAACTGTTTCTAATAAAATGGCAGTCAATGGAAGCACAAGGTCTGTGCTTTTAACCACGTGGCCGGTTTGTGGTAGTAGATGTTTTTAATTAAATGGCCACAGAGCAAAGGCACAAGATGAATGTTTCTAAGAAAGCAGCCAGTTAGTGGAAGGCAAGTGTTTCTAATAAAATTTCCAGTGGGTGTATAAGTGTGAGGTGTTAACTTGTGGGCGAAAAAAGAGTCTCTTACGCAGTGAAGAACACATAAGATGTTTTGACATTTCCACAGCCAGTTCCTGTTTCTACTGCTTCTCCAAATCAGAGTTTATACAGCAGAATTCAACATAAATCCTGAAGGCAATTAGACTAATCAAATTTCAGTGATCAAGTCAACGAGTTTGTGAATGCAGACCCTCCTTTAACAGTGGGTGAAAGAGGCCATATGGATCTGTTTTATGGGTCAGGTGAAGAGTTTTCTACTTACCATAATCGCTGTCATAGAAGACAATGAACTTCTGCCAGCGGAGCTCAGCGACAAGCGTGAGCATGACGTCGCTGAGGCGCACAGGTGGACGTGCGGCCAGTGTGTAGCGCTCTCCCTCTGGGCTAGGGTTGAATTGGCAGGCAGTGCGTGGAGAGCCATCGCCATTGCGCTGCACATACAGGTGCGGGATGTGCATGGCGTCAGTCAGCGACTGCAGGGCGCTTGCCGAGGCGCAGCCCGTGGAGGTCACCAAGGCCAGGATGCCCTGCGTCATCAGCTCACATGCTATAAAGAGATGAAGAGAAACCAGAGTGAAGAACAACACACCATCCCATAACGCCTCAACACAATAACTAACGCATTGCACCACAACACCAACATAGTATCCTGTAATACTTCAAACACTGTCCATAAATCTCATGTGCTGTTTAATAAAACACACAGTCTCGTACTTTCTATTGAACCTTCCCATAATACGTAAAAGGGTGTGTCATATTACCCACCTCCTTGTCCTTTTCTCACAGAACTCACAGTCCTATATTCCCTGACATACTGTCCATTATATTCTACTTAACACACTGCCCTCAGCCCACCTTTTACAGAACAGATCCATATTCTGGATTCAGAACAAAAACGCAGCTCCCAAAGTCATTTTGGAGCTGACTCAACCGCAGTTTCTTGACCAGCATGTCATTCTTGACCTGAAAACCCCAAACAAAGCTGCGAAGACCAGAAACTTCCCTCCAGGTGTCGATAAAAGTCCTCAGTTCTTTAGTTTGTTACACTCCAGTGACCCGAGTCGCTGCTTTAATTAACCTTTCCCACTTGGAAACAGAGGCAGGGCTCCTTCAAAACATCACAGTACTTTTGAGGAAGCACTCAAAGCAATCGAGAGAGGATCCTAATTTAAGACTATGGAAATATGCGGCCAATTTTTGTTACAACTGTCATGACCTTTAATGAAATCTCTCCGCAACCCACAGCCGACACGATGCCCTTCCACATCCTTATGTTAGTTAATCTCGTGCAGTAGTGGCCCTCTCAAACGCAGGTGGATCATTTTATACTTGCACTTCAACTGTCGTGTTTTAATTGTGCAGAATTTCTTGGCCTTCCCGTTTGCTCAAGAATATCCAGGAGGATTGAAACGAAGGTGGCTAATGGTGCAGTAATTAAAGCATCCTCAGCTGGTCCCTGCACAGACCACCACTGGATTGATCCACACACACAGACACACACACACTACAAACAAAAATAGACAGACAAACAGAAACACCTTTAAAATTGACTTTATACTCAACGCATTTGAACATGCTAACCGCAGGAACTGACACCAACTCAAGGTTTATAGAAATTCTTTGAGTTGTGCCAGAAATATCTTTCTTTCCTCCAGATCACAGACTCACCCCTTTTTTTTCAAAACACACATGCTTATTGACTTTATGTCCCCTCGGGCCTGAGATCCTGTCCTTAACATTGCAGTTGTATGGGAAATCGCTTTTACTTAGCTTACCAATGATTAGAGCCATCACACTTGTCCTGGAATACAAATCAAACTGAACAAACAGTGGCTGTATAGTAAGGAACAACAGAGTTCGCGAAAATAAGACAATGAAAAATACCCCACCCCCAAAAGCTAAAGAAGTCGTTTTCTCTGGGCCTGAATAAATGTTATTGGTTGTTCCTCTTCATATAATTTTTTTTTTTTTTTTAATGCACAACCTCCTGGTGGTTTGTCTCTCTCACACAGCTGAGAAAACAGCAGTGAATCTGACTGCAGAGTTAGTGGGCACATCTGATCAACTACATCAGGGATAAGTGGATAAAATGAGTAGATTTGTGAGTCATGACCCTGTAATTATGTCAGTACCCATATGAGCAGCTTAGTAAAGATTTTATAGGGTATGGTTGCTGCAGGCCAAACATGTTCCGTGGTCGTTTGCACTCTTTATACCACCACCTCACACCAACCCAACACTGACGAAAGATGCACCACTAATGAGTGATTGGTCGCTAAAGGCATGGTTTCAATCTTGACCAATTCCAGTCTTTATTATTATTTTTTAACATATTATTATGTAGAATTTTTATTATCTCTGTTTCCAAACTACTTCAGCAGAAAACTGCCCATACAGGAATACATTCTATAGCCATGTTATCTAAGTTCTATAGCCATGTTATCTAAGGTTAAGGTTTAAAATCAGGAGCAATGATACATTCATATCACAAGCTGATCAAGTGTACAATTAAATGTATACTTTTTAGTACACATAATCCTGGTTATGTATCTTTTACAGAGACTTTGATTGACCTAGCATTGGTCACCTAACTCTGGATCAGATCTCCTGCTCTCAGACATGTAGTAACCACCAGCGCCGGAGATGTTTCGGCCTTCAGCACAGCTCGTCCCAAAAGCCGTGAGGTCCTTGACCACAGCGGCCAAGGACTACAACCCACACACGGTTTCCCATTAGAGTGTAATCATCCGTCTAGACAGGGCTTTTATATCGTATTACACACCTTTTACCCCTGTTCCTCCTTTAAAAGACGCTAATGCAGAGTACAAAACAGAATCAGCACCAGCAGCGTCCACTCATCCCCGTGCCATGCCGTGAATTTGATGGTGGTCTAAATTGAGGCTACTTCAGTGTGCACATGCGGAAGAGGTGGCGTAATCTCATCTGGCTGGTGTGAAATGTGAAAAATACAAAGCACAGCCCAAGAACTGGTGTTGGGTCATTAGCATGAAACTGCAAATTCGTCCTACTAGACCTATTCCTGTATAGAAAAGCTCTTAAGAGCTGAGGTTGGGCTTGTTTTTTTCAGCTGTTCTCTTTATTGCCTTGCTGGTGAATATTAATTATATTCTGCTAATTGAGCACGACAGGAATTGCAACAAAACACAAACACAGAAAAAACGAGCAAAAGTATACGAGCAAACATTCCTGAAGGCAAGTTTATCTTCCCTATTTCCAAGGCATTTGGTGATTACTGGGTCGTGTATACATGTGTGTGTGTGTGTGTCTCAAGCGTTTGTAGATATAACATTCTTTTTTCACCCATCTTTTTTAACTTCTTAACTTATGTTGGGATGTAGATGGGAACACAATGTCCCAAATGTTCAGGTAAAATATATGTATTGTCATGTGAAATCTATTGATTTCATTCTGTAATGGACAGAATTAGAGAGAGAACGCGTATAGGCCAGATTTTCACTTTTGTTTTTTTCTTATTTAATATATTTCCAGTGCAGATATCAAATGATGGTCACTCGAGATACAGATGCTGCAAAACGACAAGAGCTAGGCGAAATCATAACCAGAAAGATCCATATAAGTACTCAAGTCCAAAGCAGTGGGGATAAAGACAGTCCAGAGGAACAGGCAGTTATAAGGCAACCAGATATTTCGGTACGAGTAGAGATGGAATTGTCAAACTTTGAATGTATTATCAATGTATGTTCCCCTGCAAAGTCATGGTTCAGAGTTCACAACCTCAGTCATTCATGGATTTTTCTTAGAACCGAACTAATCATTGTTTGTGGAAACCCCTGCAAATTAGTGGAACCTGCAAATATCCTTTGCATGTTTTATCCTGGCAAGACATAATTTTTCATGCATTTTTATGCTAAATTAATTAGAAAAATATAATTTATTAATTTAAATATAATATATAATATATAATATAATTTATTAATTAATAACTTACATATTAGAGTAAATTCTGCTAATGTTCCAAAATGTAACTGAACAATTTTTTAGTACTGTCAAAAGAACACGAACAACTGTATACAAAAATACATCTTGGGATGGTGCATTAGCCCTGTATACATGTGTTAGGCCTCGTCCACACGGACGTTCGAAATGAACGCGCTCTGAATGCCATAGGCGTTTTTGTGGCGTTTAGTAGCAACGCTTGATCGACGTCTGCAAGGCGTTCGACTGGCGTCTGACGCCGTTTAACGCCAGTCTGACGCCCAATCTGTAGTTTCGTGTATTATTTTGACGCCAAGAAAATGCATGCAGCGTTTATTTGACGCCATCCGAACACGCAGCTGGCCGAACGTCGGGGCTGAACGCCCGTGTGGACGCTTTGATTTGCTTCTGATGAGCAGAAAAACGGGCGGCGTTAGGGTCAGGTGTAGGCTTCTTCTGCCTCTTCGGTTGGGATGATATGGAAACTGCTGGGGGGGCACTGTGTGGGGCATAAGTGATTTTATGTGCCTAATAACAAGCTTCTGAAAGCATTTCATGATCATGTGTGTGAGTGCATAAGGCTAGTAGTCACTGAGACACAATGGTGGTGCTCAGGGAGATACTGAAGATGGTCTGTGCATCCTCTGAACACAAGACCAGATCTTGGAGGTTGGAACATCATTGATAGATTTGTTTATGCACCCAGTCACTGACATCTGAGGGCCTGGCCGACAGCAAGAAGAGGTTAAGGAGCTTTCCAGCAGTTAATCCTTGAGCTAAATTTCTTGATGTTTTAGGAGTAGCAGGGTCATGAATGCTGCACAAACAACAACAACTACGCCTTTACAACCCATGTTGGATCCAAGAGAGGCTGGTGTGACTGCTGCCATCTTGGCTTAAGCTTATGCTGCAGGGTCTTACACAGTACCCTCTGGAACCTGTTCCTGGTTGGTGAAAAGGTGTTTTGGAGGGAAACCATACATTTTCAATTAGATTTAAACCAGGAGACTTTTTTCTTTAAAAGATGATATTGTATTGTTTTGGGTTTCGGGTCTCTTTCTGGTTAAAATACCCATGATTTTCTCTTTCGGAAGTATTTATTTCCAGTGCATTGAACTAAAGCTGGAGCAAATGTGCACCTCTGTGCCATATTTCTGAATTATTAGCCAAGTCCACTGCACTTTTATTGTAGCTGACAAAAATTAAATGCTGTAATTTTCTTCCATGGTGTTCCCATTCATTAACTCTTATGAAAATCCAACTATCGCTCTCTCTTTCACACACACACACACACACACACACACCACCTCATACTAAGGTTCTATTTTAGAGCAAAAATGAAGTTCTCCAGTAATGTTTTAACCAAATCCGTGTAAGAATAGCATATGGAGCCAGAGGAGGAAGAAGGATGGCTTGGAGTTTAAACTTCATAAATCAAATGAATTAGGATTGGTGAGGTTGAACCCTACACTTAATATCACCTGCCCTTTATACTACTTGTGAGCCTTTACATTATTCAATTGAAAAATGATATCAAAGCAAACTGTGCTTGCTGCTCGGCTGACTGGATAGTGAAGAGGAAAAATACACAAGAGCATTGGCCAGGCACACTTCACTAGACCAAGGAAACTGGAAAAACTGAAATTCTGACAGCTGATAACACACAAAAGACCACCAAAACCCATTTGTATGGGCTGATAAGACTGCAGGCAACCATTTTCTGCTCAATTGTATCATTGAAAATGAAATATCAGAGCAGGTTCTGAGGAGTCCTCCATCAGAAGGTTTTCTTTGGTCAGAAGCTTGCTCTGAGTAGTTCTAGAGCTGTCCTGAAGTATGCACCATTAGTGTCCATGCATTTCAAGACAAAACGTTGCGCCCGACTGATTTTCAAATTGCCTAACATGCACTGCTTTGCCGTCATGTTTCTCTTTCCCTCCCCAAGTGTTCTCTTTCTTGAAAACAAAATGAAGGTCACCCTAACATTTGCTGACATAGTGACACAGTCCAATAAAAAAGGGATTCACCACCGTAATCCAGGGTTAGCTCAAAGTAAGCTTGAAGTTAGCTGGCTAAGCAAGACTTCAAAAGAGAGATGAATTCAGTATGAATTTATAACGCTGCTGGTAGAACTAAAGAAAAAATATGAAAAAATATAAAAAGAAAAAATATGAAAAAAATATATTTAGGGCCACTAAATGCCTTCTCCAATTTGGTTTAGTATTCTAGCATCCTAACAACAGAGAGCAGGAAAAATAATTGTTGTCCCATTATTTCCTAAATGCTGGGATCATTAGCTTGAAAGGTAGCTGTCAGCAAGCTGTGTCATGTTAGTTTTTCCCCTCACAGAAGACCCCACACATGGGATAGACTGCTGTGGAAGTGATGTATTAAGCATGGCCACTCCATCCCGCGGCCCTCATCAATTACAATTAGACTGCAAGGCTTCATCCAGGCATAAAATTCTGTCATTTACATAAACAGATATGTGCTACTCTCGGTACTACAGTACCAGCCAGAAATTTGGACATGAGGTCATTTCTTCATTTAAATCCTTTTCTTTTACATTCTCTCATGTGGATTAATTGCGACTAATTGCCTTCGTCCAATCTGAATGACAGTGACTAGAGTGACTCAACATATATCCTGACTGGCTAATAGCTGAGTTGGCTAGTCTTCTCCTCCAAGTGCACTCAGCTGTACAGTAAGGTTTGTAAAAAGGATGTGGTGATGTTTCACAGATCTCAGAGGAAGCATATGCCAGTCTTCACCTTCCCAGCTTGGTAGCATCTTAGGTGGCTACAATTCTACCAGAGAATGTCATATTCAAATGACTTCTACTGCAGCCCCCCCCAAATCTCTTGGTCTGCAATATTAAGAACAATTCCACAATTCCCCATCAATTGTGAGTGCTAGAGGGCGTTCTTATCAGGTGTCAAAACACCAAAAAAAACCACCTTCTGCTTCAGTCAATCAGCTTGTGCATTCTCATACTCGTCCCTGTTTGCTTGTTCTCGTATTCAAATCCCCTTCACGGAACGGTTGTCACGGAGCGAGAGATGCAGGCGGCAGCTCTGATTACTGCACCACTGAATGGCCTTTTGAATGGCCCAAGCTCTTCACGCTAATATGATAGCAAGATGAAACATCCCAGGCAGTGACTCAGAAGATCCCATTCACCCTCACAGGATCTTTTCTGCACAGCCTGAGCAGGAGGGTGTGGAGGAGGCGGCTGCGACACCTGCGCAACAAAATCAAAGCTTCCAGAGGCGACACAATGCTGCAGCAAGACGAAAAGCACTTGGCACAAAAAAGGCACACTCGATGTGAAAAGAGAAGCCGCATTGTGGAGACACAGACAGCTCTAATGAGTCCTTCGGCCTCACAATCGGCAAGGCTTCGTAGATACCAAAGTCTAATTAATTACACCTGCGACAGGTAGAAAGGAAAGTTCAACATAGGCTCTGGCCTTTTTGTTTGCCTTTCTTTCAGAGATGAGTTAATCATTTTGGAGGCTTGTCGTCTGATTATAAAAAAGAGCAACAGCCGATAATGATCTTTTACAAAAAGCATGCTCTGCAAAGGGACAAATACAAAGAGACAGACATAATGCTTAACAATAGGGAACATGTTAAACCCTTGTTCCAACTGCCCTACGCAAATGTCTTTTACATGATGACTGATTCTACAAGCTCACATATCGAATATGGCGATGAGCAGATTTGTCCATGTCTCTGAAATAACAGTTCTTTAAGCTACCTGATTCATTCAAATACAAATATGATTAGGACAGAATAGCATTTGTAAAGCAGCATTAGTAATCGTTAGATTAAGTAACTGACATTCCACTGACATAAGAGGCCCTAGGGGCAGATGGTGGCCGACTGGTTATGGCATTGCCACTGCAACCAGAAGGTTGTGGGTTCAAATCCCTGGACTGTTAGTGACATCACTGAGGTACACTTGAGCAAGGTACCAGCCCCACACACTGCTCCCCTGGTGGCCTCGTTGGCAACGGGCCCCCTGCTTCACTGCAAGGGTTAAATGCAGAGAAAGAATTTCACATTGTTCACACTGTGTGGTTTGGTTATAAGTGGTCACTTTAGTTATAACACTGTTCCAAAGCACTATTCTCAGAAATTGGAATTTAGGAGGCATAGTTAAGAGCACCATACACAGTTCTAAGAAAGATTTCCATGCCATTGTAATTCCATCCCACGTAATTTTATTTGATCGGCCTTCATAACACACACAAACATGGAATAGCACGTATGGAAGCAATATTGTGTATCTATTAACTAGTAATGCCATTACCACGGTAATGACGTTCTGTTAAAATTTTGCTGTCCTTAACCTAATGTGATGGACATTTGTTCCTCTTATAACATTGCTATGTAGCATTATTTACCAATAATTGATCCATTAAAGTAAAAAAGTATTTAGAACTAACCCTTGCCTCACACATTCAAGAGCCCTACCTCACAGGTCTGCTGAACCAAAATTATTATTCAAAATAATGCAACATTATATCTAATAACTCAGTATTTATGATACTACTTTTGCATAAAGTCATAAATGTGGTCATAAATATTCATAAATCATTACAATGTTCAATGGCATATTTTCCATATATGGGACTCTGACTCTGCCTTATATGTTTATGGCTTGGAAATTATGCTTCATAATAGTGTCATAAATGGAACAAAATGTCCACTTATGGCCCCTTATGTAAATACAATGTTAATAATCCATATTCTCACAATTAAAAAAAAGGTTTCCTTTCTCTTCTCTTGACCTCTCTATGGCTTGTGATGTTCTGGTTTTGGTTGGCAGGTGCACCGAATGTGCAGGATCTTGGCTGAATAGTTGACGTGGATTTAAGCTGTTTATAGGTTTAAGAAACAGTGTATTACTTGAGCACTGTTGTACGTTGCTCTGGATAAAAGCATCAGTCAAATGTCATAAATGTACATAAATGTTAAATATACAAATACCCCTTTAAGTTATACATTTACCACTGATTGGAATTCAGTGCTTACAGGCCAAAAAATGTCAATAGTGGTCCAAAGAAATTATGTTTTTTTCCATTGACTTCCAGCAGGGGCAGATTCACATTAACTTGTCCAGAAGACACTTGAGCCGTCTTTAGAGGCTCCCTTCCCTGTCTGGGTGGTCAGATAAGGGGACAGGGGTCAGAGTGTATCGGCAGACAAACACAACATGTCAGCAACATAGAGATAAAGCTCGGCAGCAGGGCCAGCAGGGACGCCGCTTGTGACAAAACTCTGAAGGGTGATTTTAAGGACAACCTCACACACACACACACATATACACTTAAACACATCATACAACCCCACAGGCCCAGTGTTGCAGTGTACACACACTGTTTAAACCAACAGAAAGCCACACTTTTCCATGAGCATTTTACTGGCCCAGTCTTTGTCTCAAGAACACACTGCGAGACCACTGTGACAAAATTGCAGTGTACACACCTCTAGACCTTTAAGCTGGCCCCAGCTAGAATCCTGTCCTCTCAGAAGCTCTGAACCTTCAGATGGCTTCATAGGAAATTAAAGTCATGCCGCTGTGCCAGAGAACCATCACCTTTGTGAACACAACAGACCATTCAAAAGGTGTCAGCAGCTGATAAAGTCCATGGCTTTGCCAGCCTTGCCCCACAGAGTGTCATGTGGATGCCAAATCACTTTACTTTACTCCATATGCACAAGCACATACAATCTTTTCAGATATCTGGTAGAGCAACAGAAATCAAAAGAAATCTCACTTTAAGATAACAGAGCCAAAGGAGGCTTTTGACAGCTGCATTTGAGTGTCACATAACCAAATTCACAGCAATAAATTCAATTTTTCACAGCAATAAATTCAAAACTGAAAGTGTTTCCATCCCATATTTAGCATCTTGAATTGTCGCTGGGAATCAGAACATCTGCAAAATGCTTAAATGTATTAGTAGGTTTGTGATATTTGTAATGTAAGGGTATATTACAAACAATAAATCAGTAATATGGGGGTTCTTGAGTGATGCAGCAATCACATGTTCAATCTGCAGTGGTGCCACAGCCAATCAGGGCTGAGAAACCAAGACAGCATAGGTGGCTTCGCTCTCTCTAGGAGGGCAGAGTGGTCATCCCTCTACCCCATTACTTAGAATGATGCTAGCCAGTGTGGCCAGCTATTAACTGACTTAACAGAACTGATAGTGTTCGTCTCCAAGTGTATTGAGCTGTCCAATGATGTTGCATTAGTGGCAGTTCAAAAAACTCTCAGCAAATGACTTGGAAGAACAGTGTGCTGATCTTCACTCTCCCAGTGTTGGTGGTATTGAGATGCTATTGGATGCAACTGTGATGGTTGGAAGGCCATCCTTTTTCAGTTCTTTGTTTCATGTTTTGCTGACTTTTATTGTGAATGCCTGAGCACACCAGTCTTGTGTTTGTTTACATCATATGTTTCGGCTGACCGGTGTCATCACAGAAAATGATGTATAGTTTCTTTTGGTTCTACTGTTCTACTGAGTGTCGATCCACCCAGTTCATCATACATGTTGAGTTGTGCTCCAATCTCCTTTTGTTACAGTTTTGAGTATTGTTTCAGGAACTAATGCCTGTTTTGTTTTGTAAATAAAGAATAGGAAAAAAATGGAAGTCTGTCTATGTGCCTGCTCTCATTCTGGAGATAAGGAGAGATGTGACAGAAACTGGGGAGAAAATTAGGAAAAAACAGATCAACAAACAAAATAATAATTGAATCGTGTTAATACTGATCACCATTAAGCTGTAACTCTTCTGCTTTATGTGCTGCAAACAAGGTATTTTTATTTGAGGAAGAGCCTAGGTTGCTTGCATAAAACGTACTTATCTTGTTTAAATGCTTTGAAAATTATTTTTAAAAAATGTACTAGGGTTTTGGGTCAAATACAAAGACCAGAAATTCTTAACTGGACTGCAGATTAGGTCTGGTGGGAATCTACTTTCTCCACAGGCAGAGGCAACTCTGTATGCCTCCCTCATTCTGTTTTAACACTCAGCGAGTATGCATGTCTGTCTGTATGTGGAGCCGGTGCTATCACTCATTTTAATGCCAGGCTGTGTTGAGCACACATTTCACTGTTGTGTCTTTTATTGGGCCTTTTATTGGGCCTGTTCCTTCATTCTTATCACCTTGGACAGTCCTACACCAAGGTTCACGCTTTTCTGTCTTCCACCTGCTCTGCACTAACTGCAAAACCTTCTTGGGCATTTTATTTCGGTATAGGGATGAGCATGTGACTGACCTTTGAGAGCAGATTCTTTAATGATCTGGAACATCTTTATGGTGGACTTATGAACCCCCCCCCCCCCCCCCCATCACTTATTTTTGTGCAGCTGTCTATCTGGGGGAGGGCCGGTGGTCATTTGGTAGGACAAACACTGCTGTCACCACTGCTCCACTGAGCCCATAACGGTCATCAGAGGAAGTAATGGGGTCATTAGCAGTGCTCCAGATATTGGATCTGGGGTCAGCCAGGAGAGGGGGCATCGGGCCCTGGCTGCTTGTTTGCTTCAACATGACATCCATCAATGAAAAATCCTTTGGCTGCAGGATGACAGGTTTGTCAGTTTAGCTGGAAGAGGATCAATGTGCTAGGGAGATGTGGTAATTGATCTAGTTTCTGTTCTGAAAATGTACTGCAGGAGATAGAAACATCAGAATGAACTGTTTTCTACACTGAATATGAACATGAGGTGCATGTTCTAATGTACTAAGCTAATGGCATTAAAAGGCCCTATCTGTTCAGTGGTGAACCCCCAGGACCTCCTAGGCTGGCCTATGCTTTCAGGCTAGTTCTCTTGTACCAGTGTTCTTGATTCCAGTCCTGGAGGAATGGTCATCTGTTCAAATAGAGCAAACAATCTCAGGTTTACTTGGTGTGTTTGACCGGGAAACCACCAAACTTAACTAGTCATGACTTTACATGTCAGGCCGGGCTTGGTTCAGCCACACCCTTGGAGGAGCTCATCACCAGTGTATAGGGAGACACAGGTAGTGGGGTGGAGTGTTGTGTGAATGGTCGTTCGATGCCTAGGCAACCCAGGTGCTAAGTGTGAGTAATTAGAGCAGGGCCGGGATGCTAAAGCATCGAGTGACAGGTCCACCTGTTTCGTGTGAAGCTTAAATGTCCCATAAATATGATGCTTAAATTCCAGCCAAACCTCAGAATCAGTGCAGGGTCAGCCATTGAATTCAGGAAGCCTTCCCTGAACAACAAGAAAACACATCAAACCAAGCAGGGAAAGCAAAGTAAAGTGATCTTGTGTGGACTGTGTGTGGGTGCTGGATACTCCTTCCTCCCCCGCTCTTCCACAGGTGTAGCCCTGGGATTCCTACGTGGTGGGCAATAACCTTATCAGGGAAAGCAGCCAGAGGACTGATAGACAGGAAATGACCGAAGGGTGTAACTGTGCTGCACATTTAAGTTTGTTTTACAGACTCTCTTGAGCTGGCACGCTTCCGGCAGGAGGAGAGAGCGCTCGTGACTTGAGCGGACTTTGAGTTCCAGTATTTTGTGTTTACAGTTGCAGTCGAAGAACTAAATAAAGACTCTTTGCTAAAACTTTCACCAAACTCTACCAAACTCCACCAAATAGTTTTGCAGTTTTATGTACCTTTTGAAGAGTCGCTTCCTTTCCATACACCTGATCTGCCAGATGGACAGTACATCAGGAAAAAACCCATCACCATTATTTTCTGATGGCTGATCTGCTCTAATAATTCAACAGCAACATATCAAGGCATCCATTAGAGATTTTCAGTCTGCAAATAAAGCTTTTGATAAAATCACAGGTCTGTTTGAGTGTGGTATGTTTTTTCCAAGTGACTATAATTAACATTTTTCCCCCAGACTGTTTTTCTCTAACATGTTTTGTCCTTTTCAATGTTCTATCAAATGGCGTCACATTTGAGCAAAGACACTGTTCAAAGAAAAATGAAAGCTATTGCAGATAACGCCTTTTGTTTTTCTTAAAGAAGTAAAAGAAGCATGTTTATTTTTAGCCACTCTCCTATAAAAGCGGATGAGCATCATCTGAAGAACTGTCATAAACGGGTGTTAAAGGACCCCCGGTTGCTGATGATCCTCAGCGGCTTTAATTTATTAATACACACAGAGGGTGTCTGAAGGCAAACGTAATAGGCAGGCACATGTCACTCATTGTTCAACGACACTTGGGATCTCGCTTTATGCCTAAAGCTTAATGGATGTTCTTGTATCAGCGGGTGAAAAGGGGCCAGCGCAAAACGGTCATAGCCATTGAAAAGATGGATTCTAACTCGTCCCCACTGAAGCTGATTAAAGGTTATAGAAGCACTGGCATTTGAAATTCATTTGCCCTCTTTTTTTTGGGGGGGGGGGCTGGCGAGAACAGTTGGGTATATTGGCAGCTCATGACATTTGTTAAGTCAGCCTCCCCTTTTTTCACCCTGAATCTTAAAGGATGGGTGTTTTCTTTCCCACAGAGGGATCCCCAAGAGTCCAAGGCTTGGGTGTGGAGAGTGCATGGTCATCTTCACTTTGCTCTGTCTACAGTACATGCCTGGTGATGTGGATTTGAAAAAGTCTATAAAGCAGATAAGCCAATCAAACTTTGCAGAACTTGAGAAAATGCTGCTTTAAGTATGAACAACTTCTGAGTTGGATGTCAAACTTGAAGACGCAGCATTTTAGCCTAATGTGGAAAATGCAACCCAAGTTTGATCACAGAGACATGCACATACAGTAGATTAGTGGGGAAAGAAAGGCTTAATGCACTTTAGCTGAATCTGTTCAACCTGCATTTCTTGTGCTCATGCATGATAATCATCCCAGCTTGCAAGGAAGGAATGCAAGTTGTGGCTAGGAGTTCATTTGAGGTGCTAAGCTCAGTCCTCATGCTTTCAAAGCTGAAAAAACTGGCAGTAAGTTTTCACCACCAAGTGTATTGAGCTGCCTAGAGATGTGGCAAATACGACATTTCCAAAAGAGGAGGCATGTGCTTCCCCTTCCCAGTTTGGTGGCATCCTGTGATAGAAGAAGATCTAGAAAGCTGGTAAATTGAAGAGAAAATTGGGTAAATTTTTCAAAAAAACATGTGAGCCAAGTTATAACTTGAAGATCGGGGCCAAATCAATACCATGTCTCTTCTCTCCTGCTCACATCTCAGAGAACAACATCAAGCATCAAGCCAAACCCTTTTATGGCTGTCAGGATAAGTTAAGGAACTTGTGCACAGCTCATAGAAGGTCCTTTCACTGAAAACCATAACCTGTCAATTGCACGCTGAATAAATGTTACTTTGACAGCACACCTCAGTCACCTACACTGAAAATTCACAGAAGCGCACTATACCTGGGTGGCCTGTTGCATTGTGGAATAGTAAGCAGCACTGAGAAGCAATGGGTGTAAATCTCCAAGGATTACAAGGCTGCCAAAGCCTGGGCAGCCCTGTGTAGTCAGAGTGGCTTCCTTAGCCGACACAGCATACGGTCCCATTTCGTCCACAGAAAATAGGTATGCTGATTTTAACGACCACTGGATTCTCTAAGGACAAACCCAGAGGTCATTCTAATGCATGTCAAACTCATTGTGGTCAGCTTTGGTCATGAAATACTGTGGAGATATAAATGAGGTTTACAGGCAAGTTGTGGTGAACATGAGAGAACTTACACCTATCCTAGTATTGACAATGGCCTTGTGAAGTGGTCCATTTTGTGACTTTTACTACCCTTTTAATGGGCCATCAGCAAGAACGTACGGTGGAATAGATTTGTCTTCAGAAGACCATATTACCAGATTCAAATCATCTGAACAAAGGAACTGAAATGGTGTAGGACAAAGAATAGGGGGTCAGTGGCTGTTTCCTTACACAAGGAACCTCTGAGCTCAGATTGAACCCACCCTGAAAGAATAGGGTTATTGCCAATTTTAACCCACAGGTCAGGAATCTCTCTTTCACGCTATAGAATGGAGGGAGTGGGAATGAGAGCAGAGTACCTCCTTCTCTCCTGCTGCAAAGTTGTAGGAAGTTTCCATTTTTCATCAAGGATTTCAAGAAGGTGCTGATTTAAAAAAATAAAGATATCAGAAATAGTCGTGCAATTGGAGAAAGGAAGATTTGGAGCAAAAATGCAAGCTTACAAACAAACTAAGCTTACTTTGAGTAACCAGAATGGAGCCAAAGTAGATAAGCTAATTAGCTCATAAAAATTAGTATGGCCAGAACCTGTATGTTACTCAAGACTTCTCCCAGTGTTCCCTAGCATCCTTCAGGATTCTTGTTCTATATGTTGACATCACCGGTATGGACAGAGTAAGGAAGTTGTTAAGCCTTGTCTCAAAATATGGGGGTCAACACATTGGGCAACCACATCATGATCTAATCTGCACTTTCCTTTGATGATGATTTGAAACTGGAGAAGGGATTTTCAAATCTATGTAAAAAAAAGAAGGAAACCAGAGCAAGTGTGTGACCACATCAGAGCTGTGCAGCAGCAGATGGTTTTGGCGGCACTCCTTGCGAGATGACGAGTGGGGCCAGGGATCTGCTGATGAAGCTACGATACAGTGAGCTAATGCGATCAAGACCTTAGCACAGCAAAAACACAGCGAGCACTGACACCTCATTTCACTTAATAAACATCATCCTTGTCCCTCTACAACACACCCCATGTGCGCTGCTCAATGTGGGTGGTTACAGTGGACGAGGGTGATCCGGAGACGACAGGGCGGCACATATGTACTCAACAAACTGCCAAGTTCCTGTCATGCTGATGCTAAATAAATAAATAAATAAATAAATAAATAAACAAGCTGAAATGAGGCACTTGCGACTTTGCTTCCAACTGTGATTGCACGCATCATCCTAGGCTTGTTAACCTGAGCTACAGAGAAAGATTTTCAGGGTGAAACAGGCAGGCGCCATGAATCTCGGCAGGTCTGTTTGAGCACCCTGTGCTATGCCATGTTAGCAGAACAGCTTATTAACAGTTAAGATACAAGGTAAGCACACATCTGGCTCTCTCTACAACTATGTTTGTTAAAGAGATTCAGAGAACCCATTAGGCTTAAGGAATTACCACCTAATATGCAGCACCAGCCCCTTTAAGTCACACTGATGAATCTTAAACAGTCAATTAGTCATTTTCTAGAAGTTGACAAGCTAGGGCAGGTGTAGCTAGAACGCTACAGAAATCTACAGAAAGGTAGATCTCCAGAACCAAGGGTGGTGATCATTTAATTGAATAATCTGTAATGAAACCGAGAGAACTTTTCCATTATGTGAAAATCTTTTTACCTTTGAAAGCGGTTCTTCTTCACCACAACAAAAATAGTTCTTCATAGAACCATCCTCAGGCCCAAGCAGAGACATGTTGGGGATCAGGTGTTTAAAATTGATGGAAAATTAATTTAATTTGCCACATAGTGCAGACACTCTTTTCAAGAGATCATGTTTCACAGACCAAACATAGCATCCCAAGACAACTGAAAGATCCATGGAAATGTTTTTAGGGAACCAAGCAGGGTTCCTCTTTGGAATTGTACAAAGAACACTTGAAGTTGTTAAAAGTGGTAAAAGCTCATGGCAGTCTTTACCCTGTGTGGGTGGTACTCACAGAGGCAACTAAACAAAGGCCCAAAAGGGCACCAAAAATGTGCCCAAACACAAAAGCCCTGCTCCTTTTAGCACAAACTGAGAGGTTATCTGCAGGCCAGAATATTGAGATAAGGCTCTGTGCGAAGCCAATCAAAGCTGTGAATATCCACTGCTGCGCTGCAGTTCAACTGCTATTAACGCATACAGAACCTCTCTGCCCAGAGCGTACAGACTATTCATGATGCAGCATGCAACCAAATCGAAAAGTGACTCCCACTGGTCATATCTGAATCAGCCAGTTGATGGAAGATGTGAGTTATAACATTTTCTTAGACACGTCTTCATTTACAAAAAAAGCAAGTCACCATCATGTCATGAAACGCCTCAGCTTTAGAGTTTATTTTAGCTCACAAGGAAGTAAAACAAGTTAAAGGCCTCCAGAAATGAAAGGGGAGCTAAAATAGACCAGCATTTGTCATAAGCCTTCCGAGTAAACAACATGAGAGATCTTCTCCCCTTGCCTGATAAATGGCTAACGCTGTCATCAATTTGTTTGATCCTGCGCTCGCACACAAAGTGCGGCACCCTCCCCACTACCATCTCCAAGTGTGTCTGTGTGTTGCTGTCACAAGTCAGCATGTTCCTCGGCCTTAATAAGACCAAGCAACACGGTGGCTAATGAGAGTCTCGATCATAGAAGAACATGACAAATGTGTCTGCATTATTTTAAAAGAACTCAAAAATACTGTCCCCATTTTTCATTCTCTAAACCGAAACTCTAACTGCCTTGACATCGTTGTTAAATACAAATCCTGCCACAACAACGTCTTCTTAGAGAGTAATTAACTAGCTAATTGTAAAATATATATATACATTTTGCACACTAGTGATAAGATTATTATGCTCTCTCTACATGTTCGTTGGGTAATTAGGACACACAGTATCACTAATGCAAAGCACAATTTTTTTCTTTTTTTGCCTTCCATACTCTTTTAGGGTCATTTGGATGTGTGTGTGGGAGGGGGGACTCAAAGGAAATTCTCAAAGGATATGTCAAAGGAAATGCAAGTATAACTTCCAAATTGCTGTGATTTTAGCATGCAATTCTTGCATCTGTGGGAAATATTGTACACCTCCAGCCACAGCATCTACCACTAGCCCTATAGCAAGCTAACAAAATACTTTCCATTATTGTCCAGCACCAGAAGTTGAGCAGGGGCACCCAGCTTCAACATACTACTGTTCAACATACTACTGTCATTTTGCTTTTGAACTTATGTAAATAAGTTGTGTAAATATTGATGGAATAATTCCCTGTAAACCTGCAAAACAGAATGTTTGTGCAGCTCAGTTTTATTCCATTTATTGTTGAACAGGTTCTAATGGACCACACTCACACAGTGCATAGCCATTGATGGATTACAGCAGCAAGGTGGACTGACGAGGTGGAGGTTTTCCAGTAAAGGAGCGGCTCAGTTTATTCATTTGCTGGAATGCTGCTGTCCTTTTCTGATTCCAGACTCAAACTAGCTAGACACACTTCTCGCATGAATCTATAAGAATGCAGACAACGTCTCGGGAAATAACGGCCCACCGACTGTGTTCATTAGAACCGCAGGAGATATGGGAATGACTCTGACCATAGGAAACATTTATTGCATAACGGCAAGTAGAATCTAACAGAAAAATGGAGCAGAAATGTTATTCCTGACGTTTCTGACTTCAAATCGAAAAGATGAGCTCACTAAGCTTTAAGCAGAGAAAACAAGGCCAATTCCATCGCTCAGGTTGTAAGACAAATGACAGGCTTGAGGCATCACCAGTCATTGAAGAACAAAACAATTAAGACCAGAGTCTCAGAAGACTGAACGTTACTCTTTCCCCATTCACCTGTAACGCATAATTATACCTCCCTGAGCTATCAACAAATGCTAAATGAAGCTAATATGAAGACAGCCTCATTTAGTATTAGCATTTTATAAAATACAATCTAGAACAGCTTTTGATGTAACAGACATAAGCTGGTCAAATTGTTTAGAACAAAACAAATATTCTGAATTGAAAGGGTGATTGTTTTCTAAACAGTCCAAATAATCACATATTTTTTTCCACAAAATGCAATTAAGGGGCCCTTATTAAATTCATAAAGTCATAAATGATTGCACAATAGCTTGTACCAAAAACTGACCACTTTGCAACCTCTTAAAGATGAATAAAAAGGTTTTTCGAGACAATGCCTTTAACACTAATATATGTCAATGATTTCTGCTCCAGCTGGATGTTCTATAAGGGGCTCATAGTTTGAGATGAGCTTCAGATGCTTTCAAACAAACCCCAGCAACTCATTCTAATGCTGCACATCTGCATTCCCTGAATTTCTGCAATTAAAAATGACAGATGGGACTTCGGTTTGAGCAGACACTGTGTGATTTTTGGAGATTTAGCTTCGCTAAGCTTAAACTAAGAGCAAACGTCCTAACAAATTTCAGAGCCCCGTTACCCTTGAGGTACATGCCCTGTCACAGGCACTGCTACATTCCAAAATGACTGCTTACCAGGTTATCACTATGCTCCAGCAAGCTCCTTCTTAAAGTAATACATCACTAGCAGAGGAATAAAGGTACCAACAGTTAGCATTACAGGGTTATTTCCACTGCACAACACATACTCCCTAAAATATGATGTTTATTACTGTCTGTTTGATTCAGATAAGCTTTAAAATGGCAGTACCCTACAGTCTTTTCAGTGTGTTGCCCCCTTTGTAGTCACTACTGTATGTTCGCTTTAGCAGGAGAACAAGCAATCACTTCCTATACAAAAAGATAAGTTCCATACTTATCTTTTCCTATAGGATGACGACATAAGTGGTTCCAACAGATTCTTCAGACCAATTGCAGACCTGGAAATCCGAGGTTCCACACTTCTACTGTCTGAACATTTCAGATATTAACAATATACATGGACAGTATGTCATTTTCATGTTTTCTGTCAGTGTACATTCCCACATGCAACAACAGGAGCAGACACCCCTCTACTGACGCCCAGGACCCTTACATCAATTATTTGCAAAATGTTTAGAAGTTGAGAGATGTTTTAGTTAGCAACCTTAGCCTCAGTGTTACAGTTCTAAATTAAAGAACTAACATTTTTCCTGGGTTTAACAGGCTGAGAACAGTTTGTAAAATAAGATGTAGTTTTCATTGCTTTCCTTTCATTTTCACAGAAGAACACATTATAGCAAAACCTGTTCACCAGGGCCACAGCAGAATGGATTATGATTGCTTCATATTTCCAATGATATACAGTCAAAGCAGATATATTTCGATCAGCCATGCTTGCCCCCATTATCTGAAATACCATGTGTGTGTATGTGTGTTCAGGAATGCAGAGCCTGATTGAAAAGTGATGTATGAGGAAATGATCCATTCCGCTTCATTCACATTCAAGTGGGACATTATCAGTGTTTTGGGGGCATAATCAAGCATGATGCAATGGCCCAGACACTTCGGTATAAGGCCTTCCATGCCAGAAGATGGGCAAACCTGTGCTGTTAAAGGAACAGTTCAACCAAAAATAAATAAATATCAAACAATTTTTTACTTGTACCAGATGAGGCTAATGTCACTAATAAACACTGGTAACTCAACCATCACTCAAATAGCATTAAACAGTTTCCATCACAAAACAGCTTGCTCAACTGTATCCAGATTGTAACGTTTATCCCAAGAAAGGAATCCAATCGCAGAGTGATAGTTCAAAAAAACATTAGGTTTACTGGAAGTAGCATGAGAGCAGAACACAGAGAAATAATCCACAGGAACAAACAGATATCCAAACTCGGGCA
>JBBJLR010000111.1:26735555-26750254 GCA_037577145.1 Brachypetersius gabonensis | reverse complement strand
TTAGCTTTAACAAGTGGCTAAGGAATCTTTAGGTAGACACACACACACACACACACACACACACACACACACACACATACACATGCACGCACGCATGCACGCACACACACACACACACACACATACACATGCATGCACGCACACATGCACACACACACACACACACACACACACATACACATGCATGCACGCACGCATGCACACACACACACACACACACACACACACAACACACACAGACAGACAGACAGACAGACACACACACACACACACACACGCACGCACACACACACGCACGCACACACTTTCTCTTTCTGTGCAAACCTTTAGCTAAATACACTTGTCATGCAATACAGTAGGATATTTGACTTAACAGACCATGTAAGCCAGATCACGATCAAACAACGGATATTAGATAGACGAGACGCACTACACGCTGTGATGATTACTCACTTTATTTAATTTATTTAGCCTTTGTAGTAACATATCCTGTTGTTCATCCGTGAATCCAACATGTTTTCATGAGCTCCACTCTCATGAAGTAACCACCCCTGGGAAACAGCGTCCAGTAATTTAACTCATTGTATCAAAAATGAGATTATCACTAAGAATTATAATCGAAATGTACTAATTTAATCGATTTATTGTTGCAGCTCTAAAACAAATAACATTGTGCACCAAAACTGGCAAATTCATTGAGATTTAAAGCAGACCTTAAAGTGAAAGTCTTAAAACCAATGCCCAGATCAAACAGGCCACTCTCTATGCCTTCCCCCAGACAGACACTCCCTATGCATTAAGTAGATTATGCATGTAAAAAAGACCATAAAAAGCGCCATAACGGGCTGAGACATGACCAGACACTTGCTACTATGATCCCTGCAGCTGTTCAAGAAGTACTTACACCCATGATGTACGTGATGTAATTGATCACGATGGCGATAGCATATCATCCAAGCTGCTCAGCCCAAATGTAAATTTATGACATGCAAATGTTTTGCCATGAGAGTCAAAATATCCGAGCCTTTTGGCTCTCAGGTTTTACAGTCACATCCAGCCACTATTGATATTTTGACTAGACGCAGATAAGGGCCAGCTCTAAATCCAGCTTCAGTTGACGTCAATATAAATTTTGTCTTAAAAGTAATCTTGGAGCCCAGAAAGTCTTGACAGTCTCAAGAGACCCAAAAACTCGATTGATATTCCGGAGCAATTACCTGAGTGGCGCATTTCTCCTCCCCTACCCCTCCAAAACTCCTCCATCAGTGGAAGGAAGGGTCAGGCCACGATGCCGTAAACAGAGAGGTAGTGATGCACACACATTTTGAGCAGTCTGCTCTCGTTCTCCTTGCACCCACTGTTTCTCTTATTACCAGTTTTAACCACAGTTTTTTACGAAGACAGACAAATTAGTCAAAATCAAGCCGCAATATGAGTCAACAAACCATCAAAGTTCACAGCTACCATGTCCACTTGCTTCTCCACTCCTTATTTGCTCTCCTAATAGGCCTTATAGGCTCTTAATGGGTATGTTGGTTTGACACTTTTAATGGAGAATTCCATCTTTTATTGGTGTGAAAAGGTTTATTGTAGTGAAATATTTACTGGGGCGGGGAAGGGACCCAGGGATCTACATCAGAAATATATCCATTTTATTTACAATCCAAAGATACATATGTCTCTTTTACTTCTGTATGTAATGCTGATGGTGAAATATATTTGGCTTCATTTGGGAACCCATTTGCCACAGACTTAACGTAAAACTATCACAAAATAATGTCTCAGGCATCCATGGCAACCACCTGGAACACCATAGCAACCATCTAGCAACTCTCCAGAGATGCCTTTGCAACAACACCTTATCAATCACCTGGGTCAGTGCAGCCAAGTAACCTCCCTGCTACACCCTCTCAGTCACCTGGAACACCTACTGTTTCAGATGCAACCATCTGCAATAATAATGCAACTACCAAGTAACACCCTAGCAACCACCGGAGACTTGCTTGAACAGTGCAATCACTTTGCAATTCCATCAAGAATTTGAGCTATAAATGGCCAAATGTGCCTGTTCATCATGTTCAGTGAAATTCAGCACTGACATTTTTCATATTATCCTACCAGTAAACAAAAGTATTTCTTTCACTTAGTTTTTACTTGTTTTTTACTTGTTTTATTTAAATATGAATACTATATAAAGCGCTTTTTTTCTGGAGCCCCTTACCCTTTATTCCTTATACAGACTAGATCTCACATGCAACAGCCCATTTCAAATGCATTCAACAGATTAAGGGACCATTCCAGTTCCAGCTGATTACAACGGTAACGGCTTTCAGACACTGCTGAGGCCATCACAGTAACTACATTGACAGCTTGGGAGCCAATTACCAATACCGAGCTTTAGTGGAGACCTGCAGGATCAATAGATTTCTTTGTCTGCTTTCACCCCCGACAACAGCTCCTGACTAAAATGGTGGCTGCTACATCCCATTGACAGTTAGAGGCAGGCTTGTCCTCTGGGATGGATGAGCTGCGTCTTAACACACGTCCAATAGGCTCTGTGTGAATCATTTTTTTCTATTGTGAGCAATGCTAATTTTAGGGTCGTAGGGCCCTTGTACTGTTAACTGCGGTGCTTCAGCTTTGCATGCTAAAAAAGATTCCGTATTCAGTGCTAACTACATTTACTTAGCTTTTGTTTTAGTGACGATTTCTTCTTCAGGTAAGAAAACTGGTGCAAGCCTTTTGAAAGATCTACAATATGTCTATAGGAGAGGGCTGAAGAGGATGTGGCTCAGTTAAAGAGCCCACTAACCATATTGAATCCAGTCCTTTGCTGTAGAAAAAGACAGAGACCTAGTCAGGACTAGACTAAGAAATTTGACTTGAATTTGCAGTTGGCTAAGAACTACACTCCAGACTATACCTACTAGCCTATATCACTGCAGAGAAACAGACACAAAAACACAAAGGGTACTTTTTGAAACAAACCCTTTTCAAATTCTACTTCCTCTCTATATACAGGATTTGTCATGAGCACTGCCAAGATATATTTAAGACTACATTCCTCAAATGGTGACAGTCCATCATGTCATTCCAAGTGACTCCATTTGACTTGAGTACATTTGCCGTAGTAGTCTGCTATCGGACATGTTTCACAAAAGGCTTTCCGAAGAGCTGAAAGCCACGCATGCCATTTTCCCATGGGTCCCAGGGCACTGACGAGTTGCACAGTATCACAAAATCAACATCAACGACAATCATCAGAAACGTATGCTCTCGTGGAGCAAGCCAACAGCTGTTGTGATCACTTGGACAAGTCCCTATTGTCAGCTGTGACAGGGGGAAAAAAGACAAAACCACAGCTGGTGTGCAGTCACACACATCACTCATGAGTGCGTATATGCAATTTTCTGTGGTTATGCAGCCAAGTCTCTAGAAATATGCAGCCTTACAGCAGGTTCTTTGGCATCCAATCGTTCCTTCATACACAAACACACACACACACACAAACACACAGGTTTTCTTTTGCAGCAGTATGAATGTTGCTCATGCATTTAGGCCAAAACCCCAACTGGGTATGGCAAGTGTCAGCCTGAGATTGAGGGTGAATTATCCTGGCAAGTCTCATGAATTGTGCCATTTCTCAGTGTATGGGCTGCTGTCTCTCAGCGCAACAGTGAGAGCTGCACCAGTGTGTAAAGGCCGACGGGTCAGCAGTGGGTGTAGGATTCATGTGGAGCTGACTGTAGCCATGCAGAAGTGTGTAGTGGACAGCACAAAAGTGTCCAGTGAAACAAAAAACATGAAGTATATACAGTACCTACAAATTCACTGTTTACTTTATTATCTGTTGATGCACAGTTTTCGGCCCAGGAGATTGCAACCAAGATAGCCGTTCTACCTCTACCCTTACGCACTGCTACATTGCTGGTGGAACAAATCCAGTCTATGGTCTGGTGGCTGTTAAACTATTTGCGGATGTACAAATTAGACTTAGTGCATGTACAAATTGGCTGCTAAGTAGAAGCACAAGGAAAGTATTTCTGATAATCAAGTGTTTTGTTTGGTAGAATGGGTTCTCATAGCCTTATTGGGCTAACAATTTGAATTCATGACATCTTATTTCACAGTATGATGTCCTGAATATTATTAATAAAGCAAAACCTTTCCATGAATAGGTGCAAATGTGTGACTGGTACTGTAGGAGCTAAACCAAAACCATAATAACCAAATCAGTTTACAGAAAGAAAAGAGAGCCGAGTCGGTCCGTCGCCCAGCAGAGCATGTGGGCAATGGGCGTAAATTCCTCTGATGGCAGGTTTGCTAAAAGCAACAAGACATCTCCCTCGCCCCAAACGTGACACCAGCAGATTGTATGACAACACAAGCCATCTATTCTCCCCAGAGCGAGCTGATGGAACAAGACGTTTTAATTCAGTGGGGTTCAAAGTGCGCACTCCTCGGCTCCTCGGCTGCCACACCGTGTCCGTCTACTCTCAGTTCCTTGGTGTATTTGGCAGAATATGTTGGCAAAACAGCCTGAACAGCGTAAAACAGGAAACCATGCTCTGATTGGTCTGCCACGTTGCAACTCATGCCGTCTTGCTCAGTTAATTCACGATTTGGAGTGACACTGGACTCGCTTCAGAAGCTTATGGTGGTCCAGGTGGCGTAATGCTGCAACAAGGGAAGGGAAGTGCTTTAAATGTGGTCCTCTGGCTTCTAACAAAGCCATTAAACCTTTAATGCTAGCAATTGCTGCCTTTAATTCTACTCTTTCCATTATCTTTTCCTATTTGTACTCCCCCAAACTATTAAGCCAGCAAAAAAACTTGCTTTTCCATGGCACACCTTATTTAAGAGATTTTAAACTGTCCCAAATGAACTCGTTCAGACAGTCTGAGAAATTGTAATTCATTGTAATGGGATGCACTGCAATGCGCCATTTCGTATTGCAATCTTCTGAGGAAATTTCAATTCTGCTTTAAACCAGTAGCCCTGCTGCTTTGGCTGTACTGGTCTCTAAGGGGCCATCAAACAGGAGCACCAAATGTTCAACAATGAGGAAATGCTACTCTTAGCTTTAGTTAACTTCATGAACAGCAACTACATTTCTCTCCTAATAACTGTAACTGCTATAAACACATGACAAAGATTGTGTTTACTGTTAGCTAACATGCTAAATGCCAACTAAGGCTGCACCCCACAGTCACCAATCATGCTAGATTATACTCATTAGTATAATCAGGCTTTTTTTAAACTACAGAGCAGAATATATCAGTGTGACCTGATATAATTATTTTCACTATTTCTGTATTTACTGTTAATTCTAGGCAATTAATTGAAGGCCAGTTTCCTAAAGTGCAGGATACAATCTTCTGATATAATGATGTCCACTTCTGTATCTGTTTGTGGCTAGTAAATTAGCTTGCTTGCTAAGTATAGCAATAGCTGTAGTGGTTTACCCTGCGATCAGGAAGTTGTGGGTTCAATTCCCAAATCTGCTAAGCACCACTGAGGTACTCTGAGCAAGGTACTGTCCCCACACACTGCTCCCTGTCAAGTCAAGTAGATTTTATTGTCATTTCTACCATATACATAGTAAAAATGAAACAACGTTCCTTCAGGACCATGGTGCAACACAAGAGCAGAACAGAACAGAACAAGTGCAAAACAGGACAGAATAAGAGCAACACGAGACAGGACAAGACAATGTATAGTCCAAATGACAATGGCTACATTGAGGATAAGTACAGTATTTGACCAGTACTGTGGTTTAGCAGCAGAGATGTGCAAGAGTGCAAAATGTGCAAGAGAATGCATAAAAAATGTGCAATTTAAAACGTCAATAAATATGACTGTACGGTTTGTAGCAGCATAAAAACCACGACACAAGAGTGTTGTGTGTTTTTACAGAATGCGTGATATGAAAAGAGTTTTTTAACTGGTTATTAAAGTCCGGATGCTGTATTCCCGGCTGCCCGCTGCTTCACTTGCTGCATGGGTTAAATGCAGAGGAAGAACTTTTGTGCTGATCACACTGTGTGCTGGAGTGTGTTTATCTATTACAGAATAGTCACTTTCACTATTTCACACACCAGTGGCCTTTTGTTATTCCTTTCATGACATAAATCAATAAGCTGTTCCATAGCGATGGTAAGTAAGGTCTGAATGTGCTCAGAAACTATTTTGACACATCCAACAATAAGAGCAGCATGGAATTTCTTTTAAACAGTAGCACACAGAAAGCTACAACTCCATGACTAATATGGACTTGTGCACACTGACTACTCTGGAGGCTAAAGTACACAAAGACATTTGATAAATTAGTGTTAACTGTTGCAGCTCATCATTGCACTTATTTCTAATGAGCTTAATGAGACATTGTTATGCTTTTCTCACAGTTGGAATGCTTTGTAGGATTGTGCATCTGGTGACTGGGAGATTACAAAGATGATAGATGTATTACTGGCTCCATCTTTTTTTACAGTGGACTTTATGGGTAAAAGCTCTGGGACTGCACAATACATCATCCAGTGCAGAGGAACAGATTAACCTTTATGAATTCCAAATCTTGGAGCAGTTTGATTTTGCCTCTGTGAACCGAAGCCACAATGATGTTACAGCCTAAAAATAGCTAAAAGTCTGAATGAATCTTCTTGATTATGGGCTGTAGCAAATCTCTGGGAGTTGCTAATAGCTGTTATTCAGAAGCTGGTAAGATCTGAGAGGAAGAATCAAAGGTTAAGGTATATCTTCCATAGGTCACCGATGAAATGTCAAGGAAATTTTAAAACATTTTCAGTCGTAGGAATTCAAGGTATATCTGTTAACCTGTAAATGGAAGAAATTGACCAATTCAATTGTTCCTAGCTATGAGAGTGAATTGTACCCAAAGGGTATGCTTTTTCATAACATATTTTTTAAAAAGTTGTATCATTTTTAAAAACTGAAGTTTAAAATTCCAGGGTTTTTTTTGCTTTGTTTGGAGTATTGTTGATATCTTTCTTGGCCAACTCTCATCCCTTTCAGTTTCCTTTGATGTGCAATATTCCAACACTCTTAGCAGAGTGGCATCTCATGATGCTCCCGCTTTCATTCTTCACGGCGGGTTTTTCTTCTTGAGATCACACTGTGTTCATCCAAACATGGCAAAGTGAAATATCGAGTCAGTCTGACCGGAGGTCGCTATTCCAGAGCAGTTTTTACTGGTCTAAAAGCTTTTGTGTAAAATATAGAGCTTTTTCAACAGAGCAGTTCAGCTTGGGGTGTAGGAACGGAGATGCTTGGCGATGTAGTTCACTGCTTATTGTCCTCCGCTGTTTCTGTTCTTTTCAGATCATCCTGCAGCCCTTCTTTCTTATTTCCTTATGGTCAGTTCGAGAGATCTTGTCTAGAGCAATTCTATGAACTTTCCACTTACATTTTACTGAATTAATTGTACTGACAGAGACGTGAAGCTTTGCTTCCTGCTGCGTAATATATATTCCCAAGCAATGGCATATGATGAAACCTTTTTGGTGTGAGGTTTATTTTTGCATCATTAATATACAGTGAACCACTACCCAACATTTCCCCCCACCCTTTTTCACTCTCAATAACACGGCTAAGGGGCATTCTAATATTTATTTACCCCATGAGCATTAAAGCCATTGTGATGCATTTCTGAAAAATACAAAAGACACAAGTTCACCAGTTTAAATAGTTCGCTTATAATCTGTGAAAAAAACCCTTTAAAGTTGCCAAAAATTCAATTTAAGCAGGAAGTATTTTCTTTCACCTTGTCAGTGTGGGGTCTGCCCTCAATAATTGAATAAATCAGTCTGATTATTTGAACGGTCTCATTAGTATAATCAAATCAGAAATATTACATTTGTTAATTTCTAACAAAAGAGGGTAATATTAACCATTTGAGTTCTGAATATTTAAACACAATCTATTTCTAAAACACAAATAAGCAATCAAACATCAGAGTATTTATAGTTTTAAGGGAAAGAGTGATTTAATGACTAAAAGGGTGACTATGCTTTGTGTGTGTGTGTGTGTGTGTTTTCTTGTGCCCACATATGTGAGAGAGAGAGATGGAGAAAAAGAGAGAGACAGTGTGTGTGCTTTGGCATGTGCTTGGTAGAAAGAGAGTAGTTTTCCATTCCTGTCAATGTGTGCAGACAGAGAAGGAAAAATGGTGAAGTATAAATAGTAAAGGTGGCTCTCGCATTTAGCATCAATTTCTTAACACGACATTTGTAGTGAACTACACTGTATGTTCATGAGATCAGCTGAGCTTTTATCTAGTCTGTGAGTTTTAAAATGAGAATGACTTCAGCCTTATTAAAAGAATCGTGTTTAGTTTTATAAATGCAAAGCTTAGGAGTTCTCAGGAGTTCTGAGAATTACAATGAGATCTGTAAAAGGGACAGATCACATGCAAAGAGAAATATTTCACTCAAATCAATAAATCTGTATTTAGATTGTTCAAAGACATGAAAATGAACATAAACACATTCATAGAACTTTAACAGCATTTGTTTCAGCAGTTATGTTACACTATGTTGTGCCCAGATATTAAACTTCAACCATACAATATTAGATATTTACGCAAATATCTAAAGTTTGGTCTGTTGCCCTCACAATGGCAGCCTCTCTTAAGGGTGTCCACCCTGAAACAGGGTGCCCACAAGTACACTTTTTTTTTTAAATACCTCCGTCCACACACAATGGCAAAAAAACGTCAAAAGCATGCAAGCAGATGACGATATAACCTTAAACCGTATAGCACTGGTGACCAATCAGAAACTTTGGAGAGGGGCGTCATTAGCAGAATCAGTGGGCAGACACAGTGTCTGTGTTGAGTATAATAGCAGTCTATGTCCATATTACAGGGACAGCATGAACATAAACAGGCCAAAACTTCAAACAAATTTGAGAGCAGTAGTACATTGTATACGTTGGGCATTGTAGATGAATACCTAATGTAAACACGGCGCATACTGTGACATTGTACGAGTGGCGCACAGTATGACACAAAATGGTCCGTTTTTCAAAATCTTCATTTTTCTTGTCCACATTTTTCTTGTCAAAAATCACCACTTTGGCCAGAGTTTTCAAAAACTCCACTTTACGTATGGACATGGCCTGAGAAGGGGAGCAAAAAGAGGGATTTTGCCAGTTTTATAACCTTTTGAATAGACTCTGCCCCCAGGGGCAGACTCCACCCAATCCACCCATTTCCGATGGTGTTGCCACCAGTTGGACATTGACTAGTTTGGAAAAACATTGTGCTGTAAGATCACAGGTGCCACTCTTAACCACCTTCAGCAGTAATGGTAATCTCGAAAAACATGGTATTGGACCCTTAGCATCCATATGCTTCCATCAATGTGAAGGTTTGGCCTTCTCATAAGTAGCACTAATAGATATAGATTTTCTTTTGTCCCAGCTGCTATTGTTTTGGTCAAAAATTTTGACCATGAAATGTTATTTTCCCCTCATGATTCATAGTGACATTCCAGGAGATACGGATCTGGTAGTGGGTTGTTATTTTCATATTTTGTCTGTAAATTGCCCCAAGTGGGCATTAACATTTAACTCTACTAGCATTTCAAGCCAGGCTTATCCTGCAAACGCTAACAGCAGGAGGCCTGAGTGCTTTAGAGAAATGCACCCATGGAAGACCAAGCTGGAGCTGGCCAGTCCTTGGGTGAGCCTTCTCATCAACATTAGGACAGAAGCATATAGCAGGCCTAGCCGAACGCCGCTTAAGTCCGTCGATTCCAATTACTGCAGCCATGTGAGCGCTGAGGCCCTCATTAAACTGAAACACTGTATGGACTAATTCCAGCTCTGGTGCTTTAATGCTGGGAAAGAAAGAAAAGAGAGTGGGCGTCAAGGCCGGTCCTCCAAACTCAATTATTACATAAGCAAACTTCTCCAGAGAGGTGAGAAGAACATGTAGTTAAAATGTGTAGATGTGCCAGCAGGATAACATTAGGGTCTGTGGATCGAGGTGTGCAACTGTAGCAAAGGTCAGGGGGTGTAGTGTGGTATGATGTAAGTGTAGAGAAGAAAGCAGCAGGCCTCAGCTTCAAACAGTTGTGCCCCCTACTGGGCTTAAGGAGCCTCGTGAAACGACATAATGGTTTAGAAGCTTTCAGATCTGGACCTTGAATTCAGATTCTGGTCCTTTAATTTGTAAGCACTGCTTGCACTGCCCAAGAAAAAAATCTGATCCATCAGAAAGCAGTGCTAGAAGCAGCAGATCTCTAAATCTCTAATTCATTGTCCACCTGCTTGAAGAGCTGTCATCCCAGCTCTTCCATAAAATTTGAACAATAAAAAAGAGCAGTTTCAGTATCCTGGTACCTGTGGTTCTGGAAAAATGACACAGGTGTCATAGTGATAGTAAACTGAGTAGATACTTTTGGTGATAACTGTTTTACGTATAGAAGTGCAAATTAAAAAAAAATAACGGAAATTGATTTTCTTCTTTAAGGACTATATATAACCTGTATTACATGTGAATGGGAAGAAAGAAAAAATGAAAGAAATAAAACAAAAGAAAGAAAACAAAAGAAAAAAAGAAATGGGAAATCCGAGAAAAAAAAACTTAAAACAGAAAAGGAAGCCAAAATTTTTTTCTTTCTCCTTCAGTCTTTGTCCTTCTCCAATGCACTGTGGTGAGGCTGTGAATACAGCTCCTTTGTGCCTGATGCCTTTTTTTCTCCTCCCTGTCTTGCTTTTTATTTATCTTCTTCTTTCTCCCTTGAATCTAGTGGGCACTTATTTTTCTCTCCACAAACTGAAATGATGAAGGAACATAACACTTTTATTCGTATCAGATGAATGGAGCAGCATGTAGAGCATCCGCTTCCCTGCCACAGACTGGCCCATTGTGAGACCATACTTCAGCTGCTGAAGAACACACAATAGTGCATTTCCACGCCAAATCCTTTCAGATATCTTCAAAATTCCTCAAACTAAACACCCACTAGCAGCCGACTGATCTACCTTTAAAAACCGTACCTCTCTCTCTCTCACACACACACACACACACACACACACACTCACACACTCTTGAAAGCAACATAAACATCCTTCTTGGAAACACAAGCAAAGAAGAGCATGTTCTCAGGATGTACGCTTGTTGATGGGAGAACGCAATGCTTTAGAGGCCTCGCAGGGATAGGAGTGTGTCAGATCCAGGTCACGCTTTCATACCAGCCCTTGTACAGCGACTGCAGCACCCCTTTTCCACCGAGACAGTTTCAGGGTTGGTTCAAAGCCAGTGCCTAATCCCAAATCAGCTCTTCAGGTTTCATCAACAATGAACTGGCTCTCAGTCAGAAAAACTGGTTCCAAAGTGGCACAAATGCTTTGCTTGGCTAGAACCAAGAATCGCTTATTTCAGGGACTAGGGAAAAGATTATCATGACCAACAAGACCATCTAAAACTTTATGAACACCATTTAAAGGAGCAGAGCTTGTGTCTATTTCATCAAAGAAAAAGAACAGTGGAAATGCTGTGCCTCTGTGGTGCTTCTCTACACCACGGAAAAGCAAACCAGTTCTAAGAAGTTAAATCAGCACTAGCCTCTGCCCAGGACTAGCATTCAATTAACACAAAGGAAAGAAGCTGTTAGAGGAATCAGGACTCAAAAAGAGGAGCCTCTAAGGACCACTTTGCTTGTGCTAGTGTTGCTGGGAAAGGACATTCAGAGCCATGTCATTACCTGCATGTCTGAATGTCCCAGCAACACTAACACTAAGCAACAACAGTGAATCTGCTGCTTCTATTTCACGTCCATATAAAGTAATGCTTTTTTCCCTTTTTTATTGGACTAGACCAGGGGTCACCCACATGGTGCCCCAAGGACCACATGAGTGGCCTGCAGACCTGTTCTATAAATAGCACAACTCACCAGTGAGTAGTGTCTAAAATTGAATTTTATCCAGTTTCTCTTCTTCTTTAATCACATTTGCATTTATATAGCTTTGAAAATGACATTATCTAAAAAAAGCATTTAAAACATGTTCATTATACATGAAAATAAATTTAGGTAAACTGGTATCAAACTGGTAGCCCTACGTATGGCTCAGTACCTGTGATCTAGTTCCAAAAAGGTTGGTGACCCCTGGACTAGACACAAGATTAGCTCTTTGGTGGTTCTCTAGCCAGTGGAAAAGCAGGCTGGCAAATCAGTTCTTAGAACTTGAAACTGCATTAGCACCAGCCCATAATTAGCACCTAGTTTGGGTTGGTGAAAAGTGCATATAAGAGGAAAAAGACTCGAATGGGATCTCTCTAGGACGTCAAGTTAAGGTACAAGTAAAGAATTTTTTTTTTACAAGAAGATCAACCAGACTATCCAGTGAAAAGGCCTGTGACAGGATGGTGGATTTGAGAACACTGTGGGCAGGTTACAGCTTCCAGAAAGCCAGGTAACAATTTCCAAATCAGCCGCTTGGGTGGCGAGTCGGAACAGAGGCCAGGGGATCAAACATTGGGGGCTGGGGGGTAAGGATTCCTGCAGAGAGGAAATTAAAGCAGGTCACATCCTCAAATTTTCACTGCGCTTCAACTTTCTCAATCAGTGCTTGGGCGTTCTTTTAAAACCAGCACTAATTAATAATGAATCATCAGCTCCGGTGTTTCAGCAGTTTGGGCAGCAGAACTGAAGCTTGATAAGAAGGCAGACTGATACCCTTGAAAAAGGTGTTTGGTCTACTGAGGAATTTCAAACGGAGCAGGTTATTAAAGAAGGTGAATTTCTAAGACCTGCCGATGTCTGCTTCTGCTGGTCAGAAGCCGTGGTTTATTATGGCCTTTGTTCTTTATCTGCTTAGGTAACATTTGCAGAGGTTTTTTGGGGTTTTTTTATAGACTGAAGCTCAGAGCACATTTAAATCAGGTAGTGTAGAGGGAAGTACGTAATTATGTTCTGTGTGAGAGAGATCGAGAAGGAAGAAGTGGGGGAGGGAGTGAGGAAGAGAGGGAGAGGGAGTTCCAGGCAGAGTGTAATTGAAGGTTTGAATGACAGGCACATGGCAAGGATAGGTGGCTATAATGTGATTACAGGCATGCTCCCTACGGCTCCCTCTGGCATAATCCATTGTGCACCACACTGGAATTCTCCACAACCCCGTCTGCTGGCCCCCTCACTGCCCCAGACTCCTGGGTTGCTTCAGTCTGTACTCTGAAGAGAAAACTGTTCTGATAAAATGAGAGTAGGACATATTGTTAGAATGGCTATTCGGGGGAATTCCAGAACCAGAACTAGCATATTTTAATTGGTCCATGTCTTGTCTTCGTGTTTTAGTGTTCCTTTATTTTCAACAGTTATTTAAGTTTATTTTAGTATAAGTAAGCGTTATTAGTGCATTTCTTTTGTCTATGTTTGG
The DNA here is from genome assembly GCA_037577145.1 of Brachypetersius gabonensis. Taxonomy (NCBI): domain Eukaryota; kingdom Metazoa; phylum Chordata; class Actinopteri; order Characiformes; family Alestidae; genus Brachypetersius; species Brachypetersius gabonensis. Next base: position 26,736,856 of record JBBJLR010000111.1, on the reverse strand, counting down.
GCTGCAGACAGGCTGCTAATGCTAACGCAGCCAGCAGTACTGACTTAGTCTATGTTTACTCCCAAAATCTACCGATCTCGCTGAGGCAGGACCCTCCAGACCACAGCACGGTCCTCTTGGACATCCCCTCGGAGATATGGAGGGGAAAGACCAAGAGAGAATGCCAGGGAGAAACAAAAGTGTGAGGGAAGAAAGCAGCGAGGAATGGGAAACAGTCTGGTGGGCAGCAGAGTAGGAGACACAAACCATATCTCCCGTCTGTTATCATGGGCAATGTAAGGTCATTGGACAATACGATAGACAAGCTTACTGCGTGGGTCAGGCACAACAGGGAACTTTCTGAGTGCAGTTTGATGTGTTTTACTGAACCATGGCTGCATGAGCGTATCTCTGACTTTGGACATTGCTGGCTTTTTGTGCGTTTGGCAGAACTGAGATTGGAAAGAGCAAGGAGGGTGGAGACGCTGTCTTTGTTAAAAAGAGATGGTGCCACCCCGGTCACACTGTGATCAAGGAATGCGTATGCAGCCCAGACACTGAACTTTTAGCATCCACTCTGCAACTGTGAGACTCCAGACAAAGCACAGAGAGGCTTTCATCCTCATCTCTGGCAATTTTTAGAACATCTCTTTCTTTATAACAGCACACTGTGGACCTTCACACAGTTTGTAGACTGTCCCCCCAGAAAAATCAAGACACTAAGAGGCATACAGCTGCACATCCATCCCTCCTTTGGGCCGACTGGACAACAATTTGGTGTCCCTTCAACCCACCTACCTACCACTGGTGAAGAGGCAGTCAGCCACTGTTAGGACAGTGAGGAATTGGTCAAAGCAGGCCAGTGCAGTCCTGCAGGACTGTCTGGAGACTTCGGACTGTGAGGCTCTGCATGAGCCACATAGAGAGGAAATTGAAAACCTCACAGACTGCGTATATCAACTGCATATCTGTGTATCAAATGTATATCAACTATTGTGTGGATAGCACTGTACCACTGTACCACTGTCCATATGCTGCCTCCTTAACATTAAGCCAAAGACGTCAAAGTCCACTTGAATGAGAAGAAGGAAGCATTCAGGTCAGGTGACTAGGATGCAGATAAGGAAGTACAGCTGGTGGCAGCTGGTGGCCTAGTGGTTAAGGCGTTCGCCCTGTGATCAGAAAGTCCAGGTTCGATTCCCAAGACCGCTAGGCACCCTGAGGTACCCTGAGCAAGGTACCGTGCCCACACACTGCTCCCCGGGCGCTGTGTTCCTGGCTGCCCCCTGCTTCACTTGGTGAATGGGTTAAATGCAGAGGAA
>JBBJLR010000111.1:26713995-26729039 GCA_037577145.1 Brachypetersius gabonensis | reverse complement strand
ACACACACACACACACACACACACACACACACACACACACACACACACACACACACACACACACACACACAATCAGAGATGAGGTCTCCACAAACATTTACCCAAACTGTTAATTAGGACACCAACAAAGCTTTTTTCAGTAGAAACTAAAAGCAGATGGCAATTTTTTACAAATTGTGCTCCGGACCTTGATTCAATTTCTAGACCCCAATTTATGATGGGAGTGGGGGGAGTGAAACATAATGGGTGTGCATGTCTTCAGATGAAACGTCTGGCCTGCATTCATAATCCAATAATGCAATTAAGTTGGTATGCAATAGTGTCTGAAATAATGTGTCTGAAGGGGACAATGAAAAGAAAGAATGGGGGAAATTAGCCGGTTCTGAAAGTGAAAGTGGATCTCCAAAGCTAAAAACTGATCAATTAAACCTACAAACTGGGAAACTGGTGTGATAAGGTTAAACGTAAGAGTAAGTGGAAAAATAAACAGTTAGTACTGTGGCATAGGGGCTTGTCTCTGTCACTTGGAAATTGTGGACTGGACCATTGAGAGGCAGTCTAAGACAGCACTTGCTTCATCTCGATAGTCCTCACCTCCACATCACTCAGTGCAACTGTTCCAGCTTAACACATGACGCTTGCCAGCATGGCCACCAATTAGCTGTCAAAACAGAATTAGTAGTTAGTGTTTTCCATCAAGCGAATTCTGCTGTCCAATTCTGCTACATTAACAGCAGTTTAAAAGATGACAGCACTGTTCACAAAGTTAGTATTCCTAGTGTGAACACTAGCGGAAAGAGATGGGACTAAATTGGGGAGAAATTTGAAACTCACAGAAAGAAATTCACAAAAAAGCCTTCCTTCTGCTCCAGTACTCCAACAAGCCATTTTGCTTCATTAAAATCCTGTTTGATTAATTTGATATAAATCTCATCACGAACAGCAAATGCTACATCAACACGTTCTAATACACTACACTACTGGTCAAAAGTTTTAGAACACTCCAGTGTTTCAAGATTTTTATTTAAATTTAAATAGTTTAAGACCAATAAATAGCATGAAAAGGTACAAAGGACAGTGCTGAACTGTGAGAGGTTTAAATATGGTAAGGTTCCCCCAGAAGTGGGAAATAAATCTGCAGTTCCCTCTGGTTTGTGCCTAGTTGGTCGGGTTCGTCTTACAGCAAGATAGTGAGTCCAAGCTATTCCAGAACTACCTTAGAAATAAGAACAAGGTGGTAAGCTGGAAAATATGGAGTGGCCAGAAGTCTCCAGACTTAAACCCCATCTAGCTGCTTTCGGATGAACTGGACAGAAGAAGGAAAGCAAAGCAGCCTATATATATTTATGGGAACTTCTGCAACACAGTTGGGAAGAACTTTCTACAGAATGAAGAAGGAGACATTGAACCACTTGAATTTCAATACAAAAAAAGAAAACACGTGTTCTGAATGTTCTAAAGTTTTTGACCGGTACTGTGAATGGAGCGAATAACGTGACAAATAGTACCAACCCAAGATGAGTGAAGGTTTGTGCCTTTACTATACAGTTATAATATATGCCTTTACTACTATGCCTTTACTATACAGTGAATTACTATACAGTTATTCATCCAATATGTTCAGGGCCAAAGATTGTTACTAGCTTGAAAATTAAATGGAATGTGAAAAACAAATATTGGATATACTAAAAAAAAAATGAAAGATGAAATTCATAGAAAAAAATTAGATATCAAACATCTGCTATTCATCAGCTAATGAAACACGCCCGTCCTTGACCTAAAGCTTGAAACACAATTTGCTGACATAAACAATCCCAAAAAGTAATTCCTCAGGAAACTCCAAAAACCCTGGCCCAGCCGTACATTTGCTTTATAACAGCGCTAAACTTCAGCCTTTAGACAAGGCAGGAAAAATGATTCGCCAAAGCACTCCCGCTTCCAGATGAAGATAAGCAGGTAGACGTACTGAAGTGATGAAAACATGCCGGGCTGCAGCCGAAAGCCATATTTCAATTGCCGAGCCACTGAATAGAAAAATGGCCCATTAGCTGCGGGCTGACTTCACTGAGTGCCTCCCGGCCTCCCAGACACTGGGAGGCCATTAACTTTAGCCTTGAACGCAGTTTGGATTTTATGTACTTGTACTGAATGCTCCCTACCTCATTAATGACTTTTTCTTGCATGTACTTATTTATTTATTATGAAGCAAATGATTCAGATCAGACAAAGTATTTGTTCATGACTCCTGTCTCGTATATGAAGCTAAGCCCACACCCAGAGTGGTAGCATTGTAAATTGTAAAATATTACTATAAAAACACTTAAGCTGTTGATGATGGTGATATGAAAGTGCGGGTGGTGGGCAAGCAAGCATATGATAACAAATATATACATGAACTTTTATTATTCTTGGCTAATATTGTGTTTTGTTGTATGTAACTCCATAATTTTGGGCCATTTTTTGGAACCGGGGCCAGCAGTCATTACATGTTGATGGTAGATAAAAGGAAAATAAGAATTTTAGGTGTGGACCCCCTAAAATCCCCCTCCCCACCTCCCGCTTTGGTTGCTTTCCCTGGCCTCTGGATGGCAGTGTTGCTACTGGTGATGGCACACTCTCCAGGCCACATGGCAGGGTGGTGCATTTAAATTCCGAAGTGTGTCCTTGTACCCAAACTTTTGCACATTATTGAACACTGGCAGGAAGCATTGCCTCTCCCCCGATTGCTAGTCTCCCTTCATGACCTTGATGTGATTAGCCAGGATTGATGGGGCCTGTCTGCGGAGGCCTCTGGTTGGCTGAGTCACTCGCGGGAGTGCTTGAGGGGGTCTGATAAGCAGTTAACATTTTAAAAGCTGTAATTAACCATGAAGAGGGTTAAAAACACAGAAGTTCTACAGAAAAGCCATCCATCCGCTAATTTGCAGTCAAAGGGTTTAAGAGCACACCCAGCCAGAAAAATATTAATATAGAGACCCTGCCATGCAAAAACATAAAATATGCTGCAATATATTCTGTTTAGATTTTGGAATGCATCAACAGCCACCAGCCCCTCCTCTTCTTCTCCCTCCTATTCAATAATACATTATGTATCATTTGAAAAGGGCCAGATTCCAAATGAGGTGAGTCGACAAGGAAAATGCACTGTAGGAGGAGGTCAAGTCCAAGTCTTCCTGCTGAGCACCACAGCCCACCCACATAGTCTGAATGCTCTCTAAACCCCTGCTTGCTCTGCTCCTCTAACCCCTCCCTCCCTTTCAGAGGAGGAGGAGGGGGGTGCTGAAGGTGACACCTGTGCCGGTTCAACTCTGCAGACACATTACTTGCTTTGATTAACTTGCTCCTTTTAATCTGTGATTGATATCGCTCCCAAAGTGCTGGCAGAGCCTTTTGTTAAAACACGCACTCACCAATTTTCTGTACTCCCTGCCCACTTGATCAGAAACACCTACCCTGTGCTTTCACTCACTGGCCTCTTCATTCGAAACACTTACTTAAAACTAAACACTTGATAAGTGCCACCAACTTCATAGGTTCTCTGTATAGATGTACATTTACAGACTGTATCCCACCTATTGTCAGACATCCTCTACCACATTTACCATTGGTCAGGTTCTGACCACAGAACAGCTGTTGATAATATTTGTGTGGTGGCCCATTCTTAGCATCATAGTAACACTGATGGTAGTTTGTGTGATACTGGTACCATGGTGATTTTTTACAAACACAGCTAGGCTGAGAGTGTCCACCAAACAAAAACACCCAGCTACTAGCTGTTGACCACTCATAAAGGGCTAGGGCACACCTAACACAAACACAGCACAGGAGCAAGAGGGATTGTAAATACTGACTAGGTCAATCTCTCCAGCTTCTGCTAATGGTAAGGATCATGGTCTATGATCTAAACTGCCCCATAGGGTAACATGGTTCTAAATGTCTGCTGTCTTGCATGTTACATCTGTCCTATTCTGTGATGTATAAAGAAATGGATGAGGCGGTCATCTGCTGCTATGAGGATATTGCTGGCCTCTCCCCTGTTGGTGAAATGCCCAAACACTATGTGTCTGCACTATTGAAAGCGCGTGCTTGAAGAATAAAAGGAGTTGAAAACTGGGTATGCTGAACAAAGCCACTTAAGCTAATTGTGTGAGGCGGGGTTGGTGGGGCTTTGCCAGGAAAAGGAAAAGGCCTGAATACAGGAGCAAGAGCTGGCCAACAAATGGCCTGGCCCATGTGGGGGTGGGGAGAGGGGAAGGGCCAGAACAGGCCTGGCCTGGCGTGCACCCGCTCTTTTCATTAGACATATAGTAATCACCCATACATACACACACACACACACACACACACACACACACACACACACACAGTCCAACTGCTATGCTAGCAAATGCTGCCTGTTTGTAGTGAACAGCTGAAAACTATAAATATGTAAATTCTGCTGCAGTTGTTTAATTCCAAATATGAAACGTGAATGAAATTACATAAATGCCTATTACACAAATGTGTGGCGTGAAGGCCACAATTGTACAGTCACACGTGGAGCCTTAAAGGCTTTTAGAAGCAAGAAAGGCTGAATTGAAGTTTTGTCATTTTGACTGCGTTTCAAAAAGAAAAAGGATCGCATCACAGTGTTTGAGGAACCTTGCAAAGCAAAGTGGGGCACATATGCATTTGTGGTTTCTCCAAGAAGAGTAAAGTGCTTCAGGCCAGTCCCTTTAGCTGAAGGGTCTTCTCAGCATTTGCCTCCAGTGAAATTTAGCCATCATTTCAGCATGTCACTGGGCCACTTTCAAGCAGTTCTCCTGAGCAACATCTCCTAAATCCTGCCTTCCATCCACATTCCAACCCCTCACAACCGTGTCACTCTTTGCACATGTAATCGCACAACAAAAGCTGACAGAAGCAAATTTCCCCACAGTGACAAATGATTCACAATTACTCATAACAAAGATGTCGTCCTGGATGAAAGTGTCTGAAGCATTAAGTGCCATAGTTCACACATTCTTCTGCCCAAAAGAGAAAACCTCTAAATAATTTTAATTTCCAAATAAATAAACCTTGAAATATACCAACTGGAATGGACCGCAATGAAAGACTAAAATGGACACCTTCAAAATGTAACCATCATCACATTTGTTGTAACCGTGATTATACAGACTGAGATTTTCCAGTTTAATGACTAGGAACCCACCTACTGATGATGCATCTTAAAGATGGGGGGAACCATAACTACAACAGCAGTTTTAAAATGTATTTGTTGGTTGGTGAATGTAGAAGTAAGGTTTCTAGAGTGCCTCTGATTATTTAATTGCAACCATATAGCTCTGGTAACTGTCTTTAAAGTTTCATCACAATTGAGAGAAAGAATGACTCAAATGTCAGAAAAGACTTGTCAGATATGAGGAAAACAAGTTAAAAGACAACAAGAAAACAAAGAGGCTGGCTACACCTTACTCCGATTTAGCTTCTTTTTATAGAAGGGTGAAACATATGTCTCTGCCATCTATTGATGGCTGAAAACATTATACGAATAATTTTACTGAAGAAATAGTTAAATCAGTCCTGGTTGAATTCCAAGAGGATGTCTGATGTAATTGCAAGGTACGGTAGTGAAAGAACACTGATGAACGAAAACATTATATGCTAGTAAACAAGTGATTAGGGTTGCAGGGATTAACCGATTTGACTATTACCTGCGGTGTGAAACATTGCGGTTAATCCACCCTTAAGACTTCCACAACACCGCAAAAACAATCCACCGGAACCAGAGACTTGTAATAGCGCGACCCGCACGGACAAAAGAACATAGCGTGACCCTTATGAACGGAATACTTTAGTCCCCCACGGAACATACTCGCGGCTGTTCTAGGCAGGGCAACCACCAATCTCCATGAAACTTCACAGTTAGACACCTTTCCAACGACCCTCCGTTTGCCTCTTTAAAAAGTCACCAGGTAGGTCTGAGTTCATTTCTCTCGCTAAAAAAGACAAGCAAACTGAAAATATAATAAATGTGTAGTTCATCAAAATCACTCTCACAATGTGGTCCTAGGTCCCCTTGCACTGTTGCCATGAGCATGAATTACTACCATGGACCATTGTCAACATTCTTATCTCTCAGGAAAAGCACACAACTTTGGGCAGAAAGATGTTGGCCATCTCATTCGGCTGGTCATTAGGGGTAGTTACCACGGAACGCATTGATCTCATTTTTTACAATCTCTAAATCTCTTTCTCCCTCACTCACTCTTTTCGTCATTGATCTGGACTTGAGCAGGTGCCAAAGTCTTTGAAAAGTCCTCAGGAACGCGCCGGTGTTGCCACGCTTATTTATAGTTGCCACTCGATGACAGAGGAAAAGGAGGGCGTTTAACCTTTTTTTGCACCTCCACAAGCACTTTCTGGGAGCTTCATAAGCTGGTTATATTCCAGCCTCCAGCACTTCTCCCATACAAATCAGGTGTTGGCACATGTGGGAACACACGAGCCTTCGCGCTGTGGCTGAAGGCTTTATATTAGAACGTCCTTGTGGGATGTCTTGAGGATGGTGCCAAGTTTATGAAGGACAAAAGAAACAGAGCAGCAGGGACGACGGCGCTACAGACAGGAGGTCAGTAATGCTGGCTGGTTAGGCCACACAGACAGTCTGTGGCATTTGTTGATGCCAAGCATGGAACTCGGGTTTCTAGGAAATGTTCTTACGCTCCAGCATAACATACTAATAAATAGAGCTTGAGAACATCCATCCATCCATCATCTAAAACTCATATCAGGGTTGCGAAGCTGCCAGAGCCCGTCCCAGTTGTAATTGGGCAAAAGGTGGAAGACATCTTGCACAGGTCACCAGTTTGTCATAGGGGCTTGAGAACATTTCTCCATGATATCTGCATAGAGACGTTTCATCAGAAGGAGAGGTCTCCAGCTTCAGCTCCAGTTGATAAAGAAGAGGATGGATCCCCTTTTTCAGTTATGGTTCCTATCTGAGTTCCTTCCTTCACTCTTATGGAATGGTCCTGCCTCAGCAACTCTCATTCCCATCCCATGGATCCATATTTCTAGATAGCAGCTTTGAGATAATATCTAGTGCTGTGCAAATGTATTCTTTTGGAGTGACTGCAAATAAAACTGAATAATACTGGACTCAAGTAGAACTCCTTTTCGTGGTCTGAGGAAAAGGCCCTTCGAATGATACGAAGGGTACGCCTTCAGCACTGTGAGATTCTATTAATTTATCCCACCACAGATGTGTGTGACGGGGGTTGGTTGGGTGAGGAGTACGTGCTGGAGAAAAAAATACTAATACATTTCCAAATAGTTTTTACTCTTTGCTTTGATGGATTTATTTTCGCAGAGAATAAATATGGGCTGAGGTGGGGCACGTCAGGCAGAACGACTGCCCTTTTTTTGCCTCAGCAGAGAAGTGGGGGAAGTGTCTGTAAACCCATGCAGCGAAGGAAAGAAAAGCAGGCAAAAAGGCTAATTGAGGCAAATGCGGGTTTGAATTACATAGTCTTTCACAATATGCATAACCTGAGGAATGATTAAATCATGGCACACAAAGGTTCCATTTCACCCCGTTATATTGGATTACTGCCCTCGGTTCCTGGTACCCATGAAGCGCCATCAACAAAACAAATGCAGCTAGAGGGTGTCCGGGGGAAAGTCACGAAAACAGGCAGTCGCAAATGACTGCATAAAAGAAAGACAAAACACTGCAGTGGGTCTGAATGATGTGGCTGCCCTGGTGTTGGTGTCATTTCCATCAACTAAACAATGTCTCAAAAATGACATCCCTTGTATGCACCGCAGAGAGAAAGATAAGAGTGTGGCTAACAATTCAGATGCACCAGATGGACTGGGCAGTGGCCATTTCATGAATACTGAGGCTGCTGTTCACAAAGCGCCATAAAAACATTGGAATTTTCTTTTCCAAGTATATTATATTCAGCAGATGAAAATAATTCAAATGTTTTCACATTTAGAAAATTAACTAATAATTTCATTTAACCAGTCCAAACTTTCACCTTTACCCTCCCGTTTACTAGCGACGCCTTGTACTTCCAGACCTTTATGAGGATCGTCTACCTTACAGGTTGACCATACATTGGTTGATCTGCTCTGTGATCAGCCGCTCTCCATCTCATTCATCACTGGTTGGTTTCTGACCACAGGGCATCTGTTTACCACATTATTTGGTTGGGCCACTTTCAACATGGCAGTTTTGCTGGAATAGTAGTGGTACTTTTATCACCCCAAGAATAACCAGTCAGTAGCACTTCTGTGATCAAACACTGAGGGATAGGGGACAACTAACACAAACTGCATGCATTACCAGCAAGGTTTCTGATAAACTGAATGCTGAGTAGATTTACGCTTGAGTTGAACGTCAGTAGCTGGATGGTTAAACCATGAAACATCATAGCCTGGTCTTATATTTGCTAGGAGAGTTTCAATATTGTTAAGTTAATATCCACTTATACAAGTGACAGAAGTGAAGATATCCAAGACTACAAAAGGCTGTTAGGTATTTGTGTGATGCAGTAAGCATAACACCTACACTCCTGCCACCTCCTATATGAAATCAAGTCACATTTGCATCCTGCAGGCTCAGCGGGCAGTGAACTTTGCATCCAAAGCCAAAAAGTCAGAAAGCACCATACATGCCAGACCAGGCACCCATGCACACACACACACACACACACACACACAATGCGACAGCTGAGCCTGTCGACTGCGATCAGGCTCAAAAAAACGGGCCCCACTGCTTCTCTGCTCTAATCCTGGTGCTTGGTGACATTTTAATAAGAAATAACACAATAACGGCAAGCTCGGAAATCCGAAAAAAAGGAGAGCCCTGCCTCTGGAGGACTAAGACATCTAAGGGCGGGAGAGTCACTTGAAGAGAACGTCAGAGCAGCAGAAAGATGCTGAGAATGTTTATACAATTTGCCCATTTGCAGTGCGTTATCAATCACAGCTCTGTTTTTTTATATTCATTGTTATTATTTGTTCTGCCATGAAACTGCAAGGATCTCATCTTGATCGGAAAAGTATGTACAAAACATCCACAGCTTTTGTGTCACTGTGCATTCAGACAATTTTTCTGCAGTGAATCATGAACAAAAGCAATCAGACGTGAGACGACTAGGAATGACCATGAGACATGTAGTGTGTAAAGGGGGATGGAGAGATAGGGTGGGAAAATAACTGATTGGGAAATTTCAAGCTCAAAGTAGGTGGCGACTGTCAACATTTGCCAAATCCATATCTCTGGGTTCTGTGTCCTCTGGTCTCAAAAACTTTAGACCCGTGTTCTAGGCCTCAAGATCCATAAGCAAAGTCATTTGTAATGCTTCCAGCCGTCCATAGAAGATTGCAGAAAGGCAGCATTATCCCCCTTACAAAAAACGACTTTTCCACTTAACCCAGATGTAGGAAATCATGTTTGGAACCGTCAGTTCAGTTTACACCCTAGAGGTCTCTTGTCTTTACCTTCACACCCCACATTCTGCTCTTTCGGTGATGCAGCCTTTTAGACATGGTGTAGGACATACTGTAGACCAGAACTCATATGCCTGAGATTGTTTGTGAAAGCAGACACTGTTGTCTAAGACAGTTACAGGGTTCGGCAACACATTTGTTCATTTGTATAACTTACTGTGAAAAAAAAAATCCAAAATTACATACATAAATTTGCTCCACCACAACAAAGAGCTGGAAGTATTCTGAATAAGCTGGAACCATTTTGTTAGCAATGTTACTCTCATAAAGTTGTGTTTTGTCTGATTACCACATTTGTGGACATAGTGGAAGAGTTTGTTGCAACACAGCAGCAAAAGTTGAACAGCTTGTCCCCAGCTGACCATCTGACTTTGTGAAACCTGGGAGCAAGCAGCACAATCAAAAAGACTTTCACTGTTTTGAGTAAAAAGCAAATAAGAAAAGAAGTTCATGCAAATGTTACTATTAGCAACACGTAATGGACTTCTGAGGCCATTCCAGCTCACAGGTCAGACCAAAGCAGATACAGTGCGAGTGCGCTGACCCTCTGAGGCCTGTCCATCTCTGCTGCCTTGGGGAAATGGCATCTCTTTCTACCTTGAGCAACAAGCCATTTATGAAATGAGCTGTTCCACTCTGCAAGCATGTAGATGGATGCCTTCGTGTGTGCATCAAAAGCCCCGGAGCATAAAACCATCAGCCTCACACTCTCAGCAAACCCTTCTACACACTGCAGCCTCCCGCCGCTCACAACCAGAGTGGCATGTTGTCGTGACACGAGGGTTGCTTGACACATCCTGCTAATGTGAATGTTATGGAAAAAAAAGTACATGAGTGTTTCTAAGAAAGTGACCAGTGACTGGAAGCACAATGTAGGTGTTTGAGGCTTTCTGGTGGGGTGCTGTGGCTTAGCTGTGGGGTGGTGGTGGCTAAGGTAGAATACTTGCCTCTGGACCAAGAGGACTTGGTTCGAATCCTACCTTCAGTAGATCAGCACTGGGTTCCTGAGCTAGACCCTTAACCCCAAGTTGCTCCAGGGAGAGTGACCCCTGTAGTTAGGGAATGTACTTCTTATAAAGTGACCAGTGAATGGAAGCATAAGGTAGGTGTTTCTAATAAAGTGGCCAGCGAAAGAAAGTACAATGTAGGTGTATGTAATAAAGTGGCCAGTGAGTGGAGGCACAAGGTTAGTGCTTTTAATAAAGTGGAAAGGGAGTGTGCAGTCTTCCAGATAAGCAGACCCAATCCCACTCTCTGAGATCTACCCTCTTACAAGCCTAATCTCACACAAACATCTCTGGTTTTACTAATCAAACACTGTTTATTCGAACCAGTCGATTGGGTTACGATGGGTTCTCTGGTAGCATGGTATGTTACCCATTGATTCAGCTGTTTTGCGTCCTGCTTGGCTATTAAATCATTTCAAACTATACCTGTGTTATCAGATTGAGAGCATTACTCATTAGCAGCCTGAACAGACCAGGGTGAGAAATATTGTTCCATGGACGGTACTGACTAAAGATGCTAACTTGAGCACCACAGGAGGTGTGAACGCTCTAATAGACTAACAGCTTAGACAGGGAGCTCAGCTTCAGCATGCATGTGGGCTGCAAAGAGCTTTCTGCCAAGCCTCTGATAAAAATGGGAATCATCTTCCACTTTGCCTTCTCAGAATATAATTTTTTTTTCTCATGTTTCTGAAATAAAAAGGCAGCCAGTGAACTTAGAGGAGCATGACACACAGTTTCCATTGCTAACCTGAATGTGTTGGTAGAACCATATCACACAAGAAAAAAAAACTGGCAAGTGTAAAGCCAACCGAAACTCCAATTTACAGACTATTTAGTTAGAGTTTCCACTGTTTGAACAAATAGTTTAGACATTTTCTTATCAGTGCTGTTTTCTAGCTACAATGCTGCATCACCAAACATACTTTTACATATTAAACAAACTTAATTATTGCAGCCTGTGTTCCAAAGAAAAGCTCACCATGCCATGGAAAAAGGGGGAACCAATTTCTTCTCTGTCATCATTGTTTTTCTGGTTGATTTATTGCTTCATATGTTTTGCTTGTTTTATTTTTCAGGAGGATCATGTGTTAATTAGACTGCACACAGGTGGACTTCATTTCACTTCACGTAACTGAGTGAATCATTTTGGAAGGCACTGAATAATAGTCATGTTATTTGGCTAATAAGTGAAATGTTTAAGTGAAATGACCCTGACACTTCACTGTAGGTTAATATAACCTGTTAATTAATTCCATAAGGCTATGCTTAAGTTACAATATTGTCAGCTCTGTATCCATTCACCGCGCATTCCGCTTGTGAGCGCAATTCCCGCAAAAAGCACTGATTCTAGTGCGCTTAGCCGTTAGAAAATATATTCAAGTCTGAACTACGCATTAATACAAAGAAAGGTGATATAAAAAGCAAGCCTCATTATTTTAAAACAAGAAACCAAAAGTTTGTAACTTTTTAAAATATAACTGCTACTATATACTATAACTACTAGGGCTTAGCATTAACAGGAGCCAACTGTTTATTTATTTACAATTTATTTACTTATTCATTTCTTTTTTGTTTTTATTTTTGAACTTGAAATAACCATAACTTACAGCAACCCTGGTAACAATCACTGTTCTTTCTAAGGGTCTTTGTTGATATAATACCAATATTTGAATATTTAAATAATTTGTGTCCATCATTTGAAACAAAAAATGCCTCATCAATACTGAAATAAATATAATTTCCACCATGGGAAACAAAAAAACAAAAACAAAACAAGAATCTAAAAGTCTCAGCTAATCAACTTTAGGAGGCTTGAGATAATTGATGGGACTGGTATATATAAGAAAACAAAGGAAAGGGGCACAGGCATCAGCAGCAACAACAACAAAAAATAACAAAGTTGTTTATTTATGATAGGGGACAAAAACATGCTCAGCTGGTAAACACTGCACCAATGCGATGCCCAACAAACCTAATATACCACAGTATTATTGGACGAGACAGGCTTTCCAGCTTGTGACAAAGGGTTACATGAGGTGTCCTCTGGGTGGGACGCATTGCTCCATGCTTATGGGAACTCCAAAACTCTTCAAAAGTCTAAACTCAATACACCCTCAGGCACATGGACCGTGAGATCTTCTGCTGTCACCGTGTAGACCCCCTGCCTGAAAAATACATTCCTCCCCTACAAACATCAGTAAAAAAATGTAAGGAACACAGGTTTGCATGGATAGTAATGGAGGTCTTATTACTGACTCTGTAGTATAATAAAGAATCAGAAAATGATGCCACTTTAAATGCAAATGTATCATACAGCCAATGGTGGTAAAGAAATTTTGGCTGCTGGCACAGCCCATGAGACTATTAAATACAGATGTGTCAAACAGCCAGTATCTACCCTTAAATGCCCGATGGCAACAATTGCACACTTGATTCAGGAGGAGATCCCTAAGGCTTCGATGTTTCAAAGCTTTTGAAAAACGCAGAACTTTTATCCCATCACAGAATTTTTATTCCTTCACTTGCACCAGTGGCGGTTAAGACTACAGGTGTTTCACCAAGAAAAATAATTAAAAACAAGGCTCATAAAAATAAAGCTGCTTTCCTAATTTCAGCTCCACCATAGCATTAGATTTGTATACAGTTCTGGTCAAAAACGTGAAACGGCGCCACATTTCATTAGCGTCCCCAATCATTTCAATGCAATCGCCTCAGACCCCAGTGGCTTGTGGATTTTCCAGATTTCAATGGTCTCTAATGGTAAATAAGTCCTAGCCGTGAGACAAGTGACTGTCTAGTGTGAGGGTAGTTCTCACACTGTGGCCAATCGCTGCATTTGTTTTCACTTTGTTCTATTTTATGTACTGAGCACTGACCTTGAGCGTGAGACTGAAGCTTCAAAAATATCAAAATGCATAACATATTATTTACTAGTATTAATTAATAATGTTTCTTTATATTTTATTATTTGTCTACGAGTGCACAGAAGGATGGGTATTAACTTGACCGCTTGCTAGCAATCCCCACCAGCACCCAGCCAAGCTGGGCACTGGTGAAATCCTTGGAAAAAAAATCCCTTCTTGTATGGCAAAGTAATTAACAACTTCACCAAGAAGACCAGGAGAGTAGAATTAATTAATAAGCGAGAAAGAGGTCAGATATGGTTTCTTGGGATTTAGAAATAATGTTAATTATGCACTGTCGAAATAAACATTACGTGTTCTTACGCGTTACGTGCTATTACGTGTTTGTAAGATACGCACAATAAAATCCTTTTTATATTTTGTAGTGATTTAACACTAACTATGAGGAGATTGAGAGAAGAGCGGGAGAGAGAAGATACATCAAAATGTGAGGCAGCAAAAGCAGAACATGGAGGTGAAGTACTTAGGGCAAGAAAATCAAGCTGCCCAGGGTTCAGGGTGAAGGGTGGTTCACCAAAAATATTGACCAGGAGGCGCCACTGACTTGCACCTAACTGGTTTTTGTAACCATAAAGATTCTTACGGCTCAAACTACAGGTTAAAGACATAAAATAGTGAAGCAAAATAAGAATTTCCGAACAAGTAGTTCTGAGACACTTACAAGGTCCCACCCCTTGTTTAATCTTCAAACCCATTGAAGATGGTGGCTCCTCATGAGGGTTGCTTGAGATAACACAAAGAGCATGTAAAGCTGCATCAATTTTGTGATCTCTTGATAACATAGAGAAGGCTTTAACATTACTCAAGAGCCCAAGTATGCTGGTTTTTCTGGAGATGACAATGGTGTTTAGAATCCTTTTCTGCAGATTCTTGCAGCTACTACCTAACCAACGTATTTAACCCATAAAGGTCTCGAAAGGTACACAACCTATCCAATTGGATGAGTAGACACCTGCTCACCTGGTGGCTCTTCAAGGATATTAATAGGGGTCTTAGTAACAGCCTGCTGAGAAGATGATCGTACAAACGCTGTTGTAAGAATTTGATCGTATTCAGCCACATTAATGACGACAGGTACTGATGGTGAACAATCAGTTCTGGATCACTAACTCAGGTTCATTCCAGAAGTACTGGACAGAGCATCAGCTCTACGGTTCCACTGCTCCAACAGTCCAACACTGGGTGGCTTCATACCCCTCTACATCAGTGGCCCCAACGACCAGTTACATGTAAAACAATATTTTCACGAACTGGTGTAGATACAACAAACAAACAAAGTGTGTTTATGTTTTACTCATTTTTGCTATTTGATGCACTGTCTCATGTGACGAGGGTCACATGATAAATAAAAGATCTTTCTGACAATCAATAAAAAAAATGCATTCTTTCTTTCTATGCGTCCCGGTACCAGATGACTCACAGACCGAGTTAAACTGAACATCTGTGTCA
Organism: Brachypetersius gabonensis; assembly: GCA_037577145.1. NCBI lineage: Eukaryota > Metazoa > Chordata > Actinopteri > Characiformes > Alestidae > Brachypetersius > Brachypetersius gabonensis. Next base: position 26,714,155 of record JBBJLR010000111.1, on the reverse strand, counting down.
ATCTGTGGCCACTGGTAGCTGAACTCATTAGAAGAAACATCTGGATATTTGGGGACATTTCTTCCCAGCCATAGGAGCACTTTGTCTGACACACACACACACACACACACACACACACACACACACACACACACACACACACACACACACACACACACAC
>JBBJLR010000111.1:26681831-26709088 GCA_037577145.1 Brachypetersius gabonensis | reverse complement strand
ACACACACACACACACACACACACACACACACACACACACACACACACACACACACACACACACACACTGTCCTCCCTCGTCCCTCATCCTCAACTGAGCCACAAGCAACTGATATGAATCAAAATCTCAGTGTCAGTCAGGTCCCGATGGAGGGTTCTCACGCCAGACCAGTCATACCATAAAAACCTGCTTTAAAGATCGCTGATGCTGAACTAATCTTCAGACGGAACTTTCCATTTTAGACTTAGACACACTCACACACACACACACTCTCATCCCAAAGCCGAGGAAGCCAGAGGGCCACAAGGTCGCCCAGTCTGACCTTATGCACACATACTTTACACATCAGATTACAGTCACAAACCCACAAGCACACAAATACAGATCACCATAAATACACACACACACACACACACACACGCAAACACACACATACACAACTGCCCACACAGCACAGACTTAAAAGCAAAACAAAAGCCAAAGCACATGCATGCCCAAGTAATCTCAGCCCACAGTAAACAAACAAACAAAGCTGCTCCCCACCACACACACACACACACTTGCCCCCTGCCTCACATACCAAGCTGCCCACACACACAAATAGATGCAAACTCACAAAGTATCAAACATATAACTTATCTGTAAATACGGTCCATATACGGAATCTAATCTCCAAAAACAGCCCGTTATGAATTTGGTGTTTTCGGGATGTGACACGGGTGTGGATATCTGCACATAACCTTGGAAAGGGCACCAGAGATGGTGAAAGCATGCGGGGGGGGGGGGCATGATCTGATGTCCCCTCTGTTTGTTGATGTCATTGCCACAAGCAAGGCATTTAACCCCAGTCTCCCCGTTAAAGCTCCTACCTTCTGCGTGACGAAACTCTGAAAGCGTTCTCCGCCTCCACTCCCACTATATAAATCTCCTTAAATAGATACATAAATAAACAAGTAAATAAATTTATATGCATACAACTGCTGTGCTAAAGGAACTCTCTGTCTTCACCTACCTGCTGCCGTATCGCTTCATTCACTGCCAAAATGTGAACGGCCATGGAATCAATACGGGAGCAGTGGGGTAAGCACACTATGGGTCTCGATGCAAAATAAATAGATCCTGCGACTCTCTCTCCCTTTAACCTCAATCAAGTGTTGTAATTTAGTGTGCCCAGCTGTAGTGGAAGGATTACTGCTATCCCCTTGTCGCTAAAAGAATAGTATAAATCAATAAGGCATCGAAGTGAAGCGAGTATGCTCATTCATGTCCAGAAACACAGAACGGCTTCCACTGTAGAGACCAGGTGAAGACCTAAGATCAGTTTGTAAGCAGGGAGGAGGGTTTGGGTGGTCAAGCATACCAGGGTAGCCCCAGTGGCCATACAGTGTAGATCTCGCCCATGCTGATGAAAATGGATGTGTATCAACTTCCTGTAAACTTTAAGTTAGTTCTCTGCAGATACAGAATTTTTATGATTGGTCATTGGCTCGGATTTTGGTGCCATGGGGAAGTACCAATTCACACTCATCTGACGAGACAAACAGTTTTAAATTTCAATTAGATTGAGGAGAGCTCTCTGCTTGAGTGAGAAGAGCAGGCATAGATACGAAAAGAAGCCCTTACTTTTATCTTTTGTGGCCCAAATCTACTATACTTCTAAACATCACGAAATAAACATACACATGATGCTCTTACCAAGCCATTTATGGGTGAGAACAGCTGAAAGTGTAGCAGCATTTACAGGCTGATTATTTTTAATTAAACCACAACAAACAGTCAAGCATGTCTTTTTTATATAACTGACCAGAGCTGAAGTGTGTCGAAGTCTATTTTATGAGTTTGCTGTGTTTTTTTCACCTTTTTTGTCCATCCACAGCATCCATACGTATGACGCCATCGATAATCTCTCAACCACTCTCTCTCTCTCCCGGTATGTTTCAGAGGTCTCTCAATCAACCACGGATATTAAGGTATCAACTACGGATATATGACTTTTTGACATTGGAACGGTTCCAAAAGTCAGCACAAGCTCAGAGGAGAAGCGGAGTCGTCACGTCTGGTCCATCTCAATCACGCCCCCAACGGGTACTAGATGTTACATAACTCTAGGCACAGAGTTATGATGTCAGTATTGCTTCAATTAAAAAAATACAATTTAAAACACAAAATTGGGAGACGCATAGGGGGTTGTTTCCAGTATTTATAATAACAGTATAATTGATACATTTCTATTTCTAGAAAATATTTTTCAATAAAACGTTCTTCCAGCAGTAATTTCTTTCAGTGAGACAGACTGGACACTGCAGTGGACCTGAGTCATGTGAGCTTAGTCAAAAAGAGTTTGGAAGTGTCATCATTAGATGAAATGCTTTTCTGACAATTAGCCTTAATCAGCTTATAGAAATATCGCTTCCTTTGAATGGCTGAGTTGAAAGATTATAATTAAATCCAAAAATCTTTATTTAATTAAATGAATGACAAAAATACAGAACCAACAACTGCTTGGCCTGTATAATACAAAGGCAAACATTTTCAACATTAATTTGTTTCACTGTGTCATGACAGTTATTAAAATACCATCTTATCATTGATGATTTATCCTCACACTGTTGTTGAGATATTTTACTAAAAAAATTAACAGGCAAATGGTGAGTGAAATGATCAGTAGGAAGAGGCACACATACTGTCAGCTCAAATTTGCACCCCTGACGGGGTTTCAGTGTGGACACTGAGGTCCTGTTTACACCTGGTCAATTTGTGGCTCTGGAGTGCCAGGATCCATCTCTCCAAGCCCCATTTAACAACAAAATCCCCTCTTGAATTTGAGCCGTTTTCTCCTCCTGCTGTGCTGCTTTGAGGGAGGAGGTTGCCAACTCCCCTCTCCTCCACCTGACTTAACAGAAACATCGCCACTCACCAGTTCATCTCCTGATGTTTCTTCACCTTGCTTCACCTTCACATTGTCTCTATATTTTTTGTCTCTGTAAAATTTCTGTGTTTCTATAAAAGTTTGGTTTCTTTAAAAGTTCTATGTTTCTGTAAAGATTCTGTTTCTGTAGTGAAAAAGATAACTCTGTCATACGTGAACAAACCACAGCACACAGTGTGAACAGCACAAGATGCTCTCTCTGCATTTAACCCTTTCACCAAGTGAAGCAGCGGGCAGCCAGGAACAGAGCGCGCGAGGAGCAGTGTGTGGGGCGGTACCTTACTCAAGGGTACCTCAGTGGCACCACTAGAGCATTGGGATTCAAACCCATGACTTTCTGATTGCAGGAGCTTTTAATGATGGCATTTTTTTTAACAACGCTGCCTAAAATGGTCTTATCTCACTGGATGAATATATGCTGGACTTCATAATGAAATTCTCATTGAGAAACCGTGATTTTGGATACACACACAGGCACACATACAGTGATGGTAATGCTAAATTGATGGAGCAAAACTGCATATCTGAGGCCTACCCTCTGTTGACCCTTTAATACAGCCGAAAGCAGACAGCTAAGCTCAGCTTTACAGTTTAGACAGTAACTTGGTGATATTACACTTTTATCAAGTGATCTTTGTCCTCTGATTCAACTCTTCTTTTCTGTTACGCTGGTTATTGAGGGCTCGCGTTCAAGATTAAAAAGTCTGAAGCTCAGCAGCTTCTGGTGTGGATTTCAAAGTATAATGTACGTCACTTTTTTCTTTTTAAAGTAGTTAGCAAAGTGCTACCTCACCATGGACAATAATCAAGCACCTCGCCTAGAAAAGTGTCTCAACACTGAAAGACATTGCCGACATCAGATTTCCCTGCCCTTAAATAATTAACAGTTTAAATTCAAACAAAAAATTGTTCCTATAATATTTTTAAAATATAGTAAGTCAACAGAACGGTAATCTGCATTTCATGTTTATTAGTTTCTCTGAAAACTAAACTCACAGTACTAATAAAATGTGGCTAAATTTGACAGGTTTCATTGCTTTTAATCCTTTAATGTGTCCCCCTGCTTCTAAAGAGAGGCTAAAAAATGGTGATGTAAAAAATGAATTATGACTACTAAAAAGGGATTCTGGGGGGGAATCAATTCCAAAATGTAGACGGCGGCCTTTTAAAAGCATTACACTCTCCTACATCTGCATTAAAGCAAGCAGGGCTGACAGTGGAAAAAGCCATTCCTTCAAAAATGGCTCTTTATTACAGTGCCATTGTTCGGCGTCATCAAGGCACCTGCAGTGCTGAAGCTCGTGGAGCTTTGGAGGCTTGCATTAGCAGCCATTTTGGCAGGTGAGGGTTTCAGACCTGAAGTAAATAATAAAAAAAAACAGCCCCTGAGTGACTTTAAACACCATCGCCTCATTGTTTGCCACGGATTGTCTTCGCCTCTGACCATCTCCTGCGTTCAGCTCCCACCCCCGCTGCTGCTTGAGACCCTATTCAATGTGTCTGTAGCCCATTTCCATATCCAAACAGACATGTGGAAATGGATTTTATAAAGCCTGCAGTGTGTTCAATTTCTCCCCTGAGCAAAACTGCCTTCTGGTGCATGTGGGTTTGTCCCTTTTGTGTTGACAAAGGAAAGAAGCAAGAAAATAAAAGCCACATCCAACTTCCATTTGGGCCAAGACTCGGGCCTTTATTGTCCTGTCATGCTTTTACAAGGATGTACAGGGGTTGCTTTCCTTTTCCAACCTCAGTGACATGCACCAGCTTGTGACCTCCAAAAGGCACTACTCCCTAACAGGGCCGACAGATTTATCAAGCCTCAGGGAAAACGTTCAGAAGTGCCTTTGAAGAATTATCGAGGTGCTGCACAAGGCTGAATGCTACGCTGGGTCCCACGGAAGGAATTGAATTATTTTTGGCAGTGCAAAGTGTTTCGAGGTGATTACAAAATGTTGGGACAGAGATTATGCTGATGAACCATCTGCACGATTTATGTACCATGCAGATCTGTTAAGGCCTAGAAATGTGTCTTCATTAAAAAAGCACGGTAACGCTTTAGCGTTTGGTGGCCATTAGGATGTTACAGTGATGCTCTTACTTTTATAACATATAAATAAACCATACAATGCTTAATACTCCTTAGATACTGCGTTATAAAGCAGCAGTAGACACCTGTTGGTGTACTATTGGCTTGATAATGTTTAATAAGCGCATAATTATTTTTACATTTGTGCAAAACATTAAGAGATAATGCACAGAAATAAAATACGTCTTGTTATAGGCCATTCATTTCCTGCTGCTGATGTAATAACTTAGTCATTAGCCATTAATAAGTCCTAATAGGGGCATAATAATGGACACCTAACATGACATGTAGAATTCTTAACTCATCCTTGTTCAAGATTAATAAAGCAGTAATAGGCCGTTTATGAACATTATGGACTTAAGTTACATATGTGAACAATATATATGTGAAAAATAACGAAGTGTAAAATGAATGTATATGTTTTTTCCTTTAAAGGCAGCTATGAACAAAGGCTAAAAAAAGGAATACAGAAGGTATAATAGTCTTCCATGTGCTTAATTCACCACATTTACTGCTTAATAAAGAAACAATAAGCAGCTGGTTAATTAAAAGCCTCTTGCTTTATATGGCTTAATAAGCACATTTCAAGTGCATTCTAATGCTTCCCTACAGTGAAGTGCCCAGAGTCTCTCTTTGGTTTATAACTTTACAACAAAAGGCTAAATCTCATGCATTTAAAGTGAAGAATGTTACAAAAAACAGACTATGGTGACTGCAGGGGTAATACTAATCCTGAACACCATCAGAACTGGACAACAGTACAACTCTGTTCCACAGCAGGCTGCATGCCAAACCACCCCTCCATTCGAATTTCATGAACCGAGCTGCATCCTTAAAGGACCAGAGAAGCCAAGAGCAGCGCTTCAGGAGCATTTCTGCAGTGTGCCCACACAGGAAAAGAGCACCGGAGAGAGAATGGTCAGGGGTCTGCTTTTCTGCTGGCCATTGCAGCGTTTTTTCAGTTGTAGCTGCTGTAAATTTAAAACATGCATGATCCACCTCAACTGTGTTCTTTCACAGCAATCTCATTACGATCTCATTCAGCTTTAGACTCGCTACACAGATGACTACTTATCGATAACAAAAATAGAGTTAACTTGAATATAAACAAAAATAACACACTCAAAAGTCCCACATTTTGACAAAGAGGACAACACTACAAAAAGAAACATTTGGTGGCACATATTGGTTATAGTTAACGTGTTAATGATGCATTAATGATTAACATTTTTGTTGCTCCTTCTGTAGTAGTGGTGCAGGCTAAACTGTTTATGTGCTATATATGACCAATACACTCATTAATTGTAAATATTATACATACGATATACAAATTTATTGACTGTATGTATGATAGTCAATGTATGTATGATAGTTGATGCAAGTCAAAACACACCCTATTTACTGATCCTATGTAAAATCATAAAAACACAATTAAGCCACATAGGAAAACTCCCTCACTCATTTACTACATAATATATATTGCTTACATATAGGCAAATAAACAAATAAGACTATTTTTAATGTCATAATCCCCATCTCTTATTGCTCTAATATACTGTAGTTTATATGTTGGCTTATTAAACTGAATGTATTGCGTCCCAAATCAGCTTGTGCTGTTATTTGTTTGCTCCACTCTGAGAGAGAAAAGGCTTTATTTTACTTGCTGCATAGTTTTTGGAACACCATTTCGAAAAGCATAAACTCACAGCAATCTATGCACCGAATGAGGCTTTTAGCTCCAAACACACAGAGTGTTTTAATGCGTGGACAGGCTGCTCTGTTACGTGCCACTCCAAGCATGTTGCCTGGAAACAACTTTGTTCTCACTTTCCGCTTTCCGTGTTCTTAGCGCAGTAATAGCATAAGAATCTCTGCCCCAACCCTTGTAATTTTATCAGCGAAAAGCAGGGTATTGTAGGAAACAGGCACTTTCGGACGCGCTCCAACAGGCCCTTTAATGCAACAACCCCGAGCCTGGAATGCTTGAATTAGCTTTTATTTTGTGATCACTTTCTGGAGGCTGTGGAACCAATTGCCTGAAATCCTCCCACCCAAAGTCTCCCCATAAACTGTAATGGACTCCTTTAGCTAAATGGCCCATTGTTTGCATGCTGCACAGGCCTTTCAGGCCATAACTCAGGCTAAACGGCCGAAGCCACAAGAAGAGTGCTGAAACTTTGGTGCAACTTCACTGTGGAATTATTGTGCGGTGTACATGTGGGTAGTTCCGCTCACATCCTTATTAGTTTTACTTTACATAGCCGATTTATTTTAATGCCTTTGTCCTTTATGAAGAGTGATGCTCCATCGTTCTCCTGCATAGCAATGGATTTCAGCTCATGGAGTCTAAATAGGTGTTCATTTGGAATGTTGCATGAAGACGGATCATCATTCACTCTCAGTAATGCCGGCCATCCTCAGGGACCTAAAGTACAGACATGCATCTTCACTGGTTTTGAATCATTTTTTCATTTCCAAACGTTGACACTTCAGACTCCACACAGCTTTAAAAGCAAAGCTAAACTGAGGGAAGCAGGACATTTACGCTTTTATCCAAAGTGACTTCCATTCCTTAACTACAGAGCAACTTAGAGTTAAGGGTCTTGCTCAGGGACCCAGTGGTGGTGCTAAAGGTGGGATTTGAACCCATGACCTCTTGGTCCAGAGGCAAGTATCCTACCACTAGACCACCACCACCCCAGTAGAGTTGTTCTTCTTGGCCCGTTCACACCATTGCACTGCCTATGCCAGTCCAGACTGAGGGATTACTGCTACACAGGCATGGGACTGACTGTGTGAAAGTAATTGTGATCATCGAAATAGGCGACATGAAACTGAGCCAAAGTACAACTAAAAGTAGTAAAATCTAAAATCTAAAATCCATGTAAAGCAAATCTTAGTACTGCTAACGCTGAGTGAACAACATAAAATTCTTTCTCTGCATTTAACCCGTTCACCAAGTGAAGCAATGAATGGCGCCCGTGCAGCAGTGTGTGGGTACGGTATCTTGCTCAAGGGTAGCTCAGTGGTACCACTGGGGATTTGAATCCACAACCTTCTGATCTCAGGGCAAACTCCCTAACCACTAGGCCACATGTTGCCCCATGTTGCTAATAAACATTTCATAGAACAGTATCTCTGCTAAATTCCTCACATTTACTTTTCTAAGTATTTCATTTACTTTTTTAATACTGAACTCATGTCCAACACCACTTCACGGAAGAGCAGGAAAAGTAGGAAAAAGATGGGAAGCGCAGAACTGAGGTGTATGAATAGTCTGACTAGAGCTGCACGGGTGACAGTACTAAGCTGATTTGTGTACACACATTCCTCCACAAACGGCCCTCAACTCATTTGCAGTCATCTGCATTGGGCTTTTGCATTTACACATGCTGCATTAATATCATTATATATAAATTTAGAAGACAACTCTCCTGGCTCTATATCTGAATTACACCCAAGGAGACACCTTTTGACTTAATTTGGTACCACAGTGCTGACAGATGTACGGGCGTCGAACTATTACAGTACTGGTGGGAGGGGACTGCAGATACTCCCTGATCTAAGCTCTGAAGAACCTTGCATATTTAATTGATGCTTTACAAAGTCAGGTTGTATAATAGTTCCATACAATGTAAAAAAAAAAAAAAAGGAAAATTGAAAAATAAGACTTAAATTGATTGTTGTTGGACATTGATTTTATGTCCAACAACACTTTTGAACTAAATCTTTGCTTTAAATTTTGTTTACTTGAATGTATATGTGTTAATTACATAATTTGCTCTGCAGGGAAAAGAACTAAATGCTTTGACGCAGGAAAATGAGAAGCCTCATAATTCTGCAGTAGATTGCAGAAATTTAACATCATGACAATTGATGATCATTTCTGTGGCTCCCTTTGTTGCAAAGAATGTAACCTAGGAATACTATTGCTTGGTTTATAACGTGGGATTAAGATAACCTGGGCTATTTTTATAACTAGATTTATAGCATTAGATTAATATAATTAAAGTCTATTTCTTTTAATGGCATGGGAATGATACAACCTGGGGCTATTTCTGTAGGTTGTTTTATAATGTGAGACTACTGTAACCTGTGAATATTCTAGGTCTTGGTTATTAGTACAGGATTAATATAAACTGGGGTATTACACAATGTAGCGTGGGATTTATATCATTTGTGGTTATTTCTATAAATCATTTAATCATTTGGGGCTATTTCTATGGCCTATTTTTTTAGCAAGGTATTAAAATAACCTGGTAGTTTTTCCATGGCTTGATTTTTAGCATGGGATTAATATAATCTGGGGCTTTTCCTGTTCTCTGTTTATAGCACAAGATTAATGTACTGTAACTTGGAGTTATTTAAATGACATGATTAATAGATTAATATAATCCAGGCCTGTTTCTATAATTCATTTTATGGATGAACCCAACCTGAAAATCATAATATTTCATTTTGGTTCTTGAAAGGTACAAAAACCACTGTTTCAAGGAGTTAAAACACCCTAAAACCATGTTTATTTTTTCTAATAAGCAAATCCTTCACCAAAGTAAATATTTTACCTTTGTCTGTCACAATAGTCACAAAGGCAATTTTAAAGAGAAAATATTAGGTTTATGAACGCATGAACCTTTAAAAAGTATCTGAAAGTATTTATTTGCATAAAATGATTTTCCAAAGTAAATATATTAAACTTTGAATGTCATAACAGTAACCAGGAAGGTCATTTTAAAGAGAAAATGTTATGTTTATAAAGGAATTAAACTAGAAAACTAAAATATTTTTTTGCACTTGAAAATGCTGTTTCAGGGAATTGAAAACCATGTTTTCTTTAAAAGTTGTATTTTATAGAACAGGTTTAAAATGGGGTCATTTATTCAGTGTTATAGCAGGTGACCTGACATGAAATCTTTACTGGCATGGTACCACAAAGCCAGCCTCGCAGCGCAAAGCCTGTGATTCCCCTCGGCTGTTTCACGGCCTCTTGTTTTGCCTATTTGCAACTAACTGTTCTTCGAGCAAAATGAGGCCAATCTGGAATTGAAAGGTAATTCTCAGTGACTGAGATGTAAACTTTTCAACAGGCACCAGAAATACTGATAAGGCGTTTGAGTGTCGAAAGAAAGAACAGCCCAAATTGAGGCTTGAAATTGAAAGCACATTCAAACATCAAAACACCTCCTGTTTACTGCTGCGTCTGAGCTGTTGCCTCTTTCGAAAAACAATCACAGCCAATTCATCTTTTCTCTTGTCGTTGGGGGACTTGAGAGAAGACAAAAAAGCAAAAGCTGCGCATACAAAGCCCACTTCCCGCACAACCAAGCGAACGACATCAGATTAGCTCGTCTAATTAAAGCAGTTTGCTATCGACAGCCAGCTCTCAGGCCTCTCCCAATCCTCCACAATTACGCTAACAGGAAAAATCTGACGTGCTGCTGTGTGACTATGCTGCATGCATATTAAAATACTGTATGCATACAGCACCGAACTATTCTTCCACCATAGCAGTCTGGGTCCTTTCCTGAGCATCATATTAATCTACTTTTTTTGGACACATGCTCTGCAAATAGGTCCTCTGAGCATTCTCATCTTGACAATAGACACATGACAGAGGCAGACAGGAGCATCTCCCAATTTATCATTATAAGGACAAGTGATGCTTGGGATTCTCTGGTCATGAGAGCCTATAGAACTGCAAATAGTGAGGACTACGCTGAAGATCGTCAAGTGGAGGATGGGTAGAGAACACTCATCAGGAAGCCCAGGAGTCCTGGGAGACGCCGTAAGGATTAATGGATTGTCTTCTTGGGGATAGGATACAGTCAGGGCCTGATTTATCATAGAGCATGACAGTGTGTATTCTGATTACATTTACCAAAAGAGTTCCTGATATATTTGCTCAGAGATGAATTTGGTACTAAAATTACCCATTTTTTTACTGTAACAAAGCAGGTTTTCTTGATTAAACAACACAACAGTGGCAGATTTTAATAATCTGCCAAGGAAAACACACCATCTGGAATGTGGCTTTACAATCCGATAAAAGTACAATCCAAAACACTGTTAAAAAGGCCAAGTTTCTAGCCTTTAAAAATGCAAATGAATACATTTTTAAGTATGTGTCTAATTTGGGTAATTTCGTGTGGAGGCTCTGGAGATATTTTGTAGGTACTTACTTAACCTGTATTCAGTTGTACAAGTTATAACCTTGGAGGGTGTTCAAACTCTCATAACTCATTTATTAAAATGATTCTTTGTCATGATCCAGTGAAAGGTTCTTCAGGGAAATTAACCGGCAAAGGACCCTCTTTTGACACTACAGTCTTAAAAATAAAACTACTGCAAACAGTTCTTTGAACAGAGCCATAAAAGATCAACTCTAGTTCCCAAAGGAACCATTTTTGTAAACAAGATATGTAAGTCCAATTCAAGGCCTCTTCTTAGAACCTGCTCTCTAAACATCTTATTTTAATAAATAGTTCTATAGAGAGGTTATTTAGGAAGTGCCTCTATAGGATTTCTAGTCATATTGTAGCACAAAGCGACAGTTGGTGCATCGAAGTTCTGTGCCCACCAATCACTATTTCAAGAACTTACAAATAAAATGCTGCTACAATCTCCGTCATACAAGGTACCAAATCTCCTGCAACTCCTGGCGCCTCTTTTCATAATAAGTACCCCATTAATGCAGTGCTCCTTCATCTCGAGGAATCCTTCTAGGACTGCAGCCTTGCGAAAGTGCCTGGGGGGGATTTTCGCAAACTGGAGCACAAGTTCCCCCGGAGGGTCGCTAGGCATCTGCATGAGAAAAGGAGGGAGTGCTTCAAGGTCTGCTGAGCAGTTTCATTAATTGATAAATATTAATATTAACGACCTGATTTCAGTCCGTTTATAATGGCCATGAAACATCAGCTTAGACCTTGGTGATAAATGCCCAAGGGTCCTGATGGGGGAAAGTACAGGACAGGTTGGGAGGGGGGGATAAAAATAAAGGGTGGGAAGAAGTGATTTTCCATGGTAGTGGACCAGTCCTCAAAAGAGGTCTGAATTACAGAGGGCTGCAACAGTCTCAAGATGTTTTGAGTTTACGACACTCACTCAGTAACGCGGTGTATGAGTGAGGGAGTTGACGTCCCCCAGTATACTTTCCAACACCATTTTGGACTATTAAAAGTTATATTACATTTATTTTTTGTCATTTTTTCTGTTACTACAGTACAGTTTCCTTTTTCTGTGCCTTTGCTGTGTTTTTGTGTTCTAAATTATGATTTTGACTTAAACTTAGGCTAGGTGTGTTTCGACTAACACCAAAATTCGGGTTACATCACTGTTGTAGGAACGGATCTGTTGTAACCCCCAATATTCTTAAACCAAAAGTTGGCAAATATACCAACATGTCTCTTTCCATTATTGACATTTTGGCTGCACCATCCAACCCTAAGTTGCAGTGGAAGAAAAAAAAATACACTGCTTTCCCCAAATGATTAACAGTCTTACTTTTTATTGACTGAACCGAGAAAGAAATTGACCTTTTCATCCATTCAAATGTAATCCCTGCCCCCTCTGTGTTTCATAAAATTAATTAATGTGAAACTCAAATAAAGCTAAGCTTCTTACATGATTAAAAAAAAGGTTCAGAATTGCATAAAAACTTCACTCAGTGGAATTTTGCCCATTCCCAACACATGGATCTTCAGCGCACAGACCTGACAAAATGGACCATGTGTGCAGGGTGCCTGAGATTCATATCACTCTCAGTAATGGCAGGATAGCCTCCCAACCAGTGCCAGGGTGTGTTATCCTCCGGGCTTGGCGCTTGTTCTTAATGGATCATTTCAGGTCTGCTACATGACCCTTTGCCCAAGACCCCTGGGGGCCCAGCTTGAGAGCAAGTTAAAGTGAGAGGGAGAGGCAGGATTCGGGTCCTAAATCATCACAGAGGTGGATCTGATACTGCAGTAATATGAGGCAGTGAGTCTACAAAGTAGGTAAGAGAAACCAACTGGGTGCAAAACTCAATTCTCGTGAAATAAACAATCTTTGCAGGTGAAATAATGTTAATAATTTGTAAGATTAAAATTAAATTACTCAACCTTTTCTTTTCAGTAATTCCATCCAGTGATAGTCTTATTTCAGGGACAGATTATGTCTGAAATGAGCAAAATTATCAGAATTTCTTCCTGAAATATGCAGTTATCTGATATTTTCCAAAAATAAGTAAAGTATCTGATTTTGTCCTGAAATATGCAAAATTGTCTGCATTTCATCCTGAAATGAGCAAATATATCCAAAAATAAGAAAAATATATATTTTTATCAATCAGACCTGAAAAATATAAAAATAACTTAGTTTTTGCTGGAGTTTTTTATCTGCTCTTGAAATTAGCTACAACAATTTCTTGAAATAAGTAGAAACATCTAGATTTAAGTAAATTCGTCTGAAATTTAGAATAATATAATTAAAATATGAACATTTATTTATATATAATATGACATACTTAAACTAAATAAATAATTCATTCATTACACATAAATATATAAAAATGTTTAAATAAACATTTTAAAATCTTTAAATCAATTTATTTTAATTATATATCTTTGTATGTATTTATTTTTTTCATGCATCACTTCTTTTCATCATTGTCAGGATGGTGAGATCTAACAAATACTGTCTCATGACTGGCTCATCATCAGTAAAGGTAGATAGAGCTAGACAGGTAGATATCTCTAGATATATCACTGTAGTCACAGCTAAAATCAGTAATAGCCATCTGAAACCTTCTGCAGCAAAAGGACACTGAGGGACTCGATGGGCTGCGAGAGATGACATTAGTAGTGATGCCAGCATTTCTGTGTTGCTGTTGAAGGTGATTGATGAGAAACAGTCTGCACGTTTCCATGCTTTTCCACTGAACTAAGACTTCAAGCCTAACATTTTTAGCACATTTTAAAGCACTTGTGTGTTTTTTCCTCTCTCTGAATGTCGCTTGTGTACACAAAGCAATCTCTGCCTCTGATTGGCTTATGCTGACAAGCGTTACTTGGTTTAACCAGTTATTATAGTCCTTTCATAAAAAGGGCAGTAACTCTGGCGTGTATACCACAGCAAGACGAGACACACGGCAGTAGAGACGACAGACACACATCACATGTGTGGAAATACTTCACTCTAGACCACACAACATGGTGACCTGCGCAATCTGCGGGGTTAAAGTACAATAAAATTTTGAGCGTTCTGCACGGTCATCAGGGTTGGACACCTAGTCGACTCAACTTCAATGACTAGTCGACTCGACTTCGACTTTGTTGGCGGATAAGTCGACCTGAAAAAATCTGGAGTCCTTAATGCCCTAGAAACAATTACATAATATCTGGTAAAGACAGATCCAATTCAAATGCAATTAAACAATTTTTCAAACAAAAATTTACAGCAAAATAAAAATCTGATCATTTCAATGTTAAAGTGGTCCTTAAGTTACAATGTTCCAACGACAAAGATGTAACCCGATTTTGGTGTCGAAACTCACTCTAGCTTAAGTTAATAACCTGTCCTAAATAAACACAACTAAGAAAAACTGACAAAAAATGAGTGGAAAAAATGAATTCAGAAGGCCAAAAAGTCTCCTTACAAAGCAACACAAACTGAACACTTGCGCTTAGATAAGCGTACTCCCTCAAACGTACGGCACGTTACTGCACATTATGCGTATTCTTCCACCACGCACCACTAAACTAGTTCACCCACATAAGTGTTGTAAATTAGAAACGTTGTATGTCACGACAACTCAGAACGTGAGGACCTGTCTGTAATAATTTACTTGGATAAAAGTTGAAAAACAATAATAAGAGATCAATTAAAAATCTTGAAGTCAATGTTCCCATATAATATAGTAGAATTATTACTGTATTAACAATTATTTAATATATATTTTTATCATATGATGATATCCTTAAAGCTTTACAGGTGAAGGGAAAATCTCTCTTTACTTCTAATGGAAGTTAATGGAAGGAGAATTTCTGTTGATCTGTCCTTTATGAAATATTCACACATTATTATTTTTAACAAGATAATTATTTTTAAAACTAAAATATATTTTAGTAACAAATATGAAATCTAAAAGATGTTAAACATATTTAATACATACTAAATATTATTTATCGTTGCTAATCACAGACAGAGAAGACGCAGCTGACGAAAATCTATACTCATTCAAGAGCTAAGAAGTGCCCTGGACGTCCTCCCGAGGAGGGTCTTCTGTAACAGGGGGAAGACCGTGATTGGATGGTTTGGCTCCACGTGGATTGTGGACTCAAAGTGAGAATGTAACTCCTTCAGGGAGAAGGATTCGAGGACACATGCTGAGTAAACCACATCATCAAAGCATCTCGGCCAAGCCATATGGCGCTGGGGAGGGAAACCAAGGGATGGAGCAAAAAGTGACAGTTTTTAACACAAGCACAGAATCTGTGTTGCTAAATTTGGCCCTGCCTGGGATGAGAAGGGTCTTGAAAAGGTTCCAAAAAGTTCAGCTGACTATCTGACTGAAACTTCTATAGCCAATAGATATTTCTTTCCCACTCTCCTCCCCAGAGGGCTTGGCTGTGAGTCTGCAGCAGAGGATAAGAAGTGAACCCTTTACATCACTCAACTGATTTTGCATAATCAGATTGTCTAGATGTAAGCGGAGCCATCCGGAGTAGTGAAATCTGATTTTAATGGTTAAATAGTGGCACATCTGAACTAAAACTACTACAGTTTCCTCACACATCATGGTTATGAATGAGTTGGCTCATTCATAACCCAATCATATAATGACTTACTGTGAGGGAAAGTCAGTCATCTGGTTACATCTACAGTTTCTCCAGAATGGGACAAACCCACTCTGAACAATCCTATGAATAAACAAGCAGCAAACTAACAAAAGCAACTGCAAAGTGGAGATCTCCTTTTTTCACCTTAACTCTAATGACCTAGAAATGTTTTCTTGGAAGAAATGTCTTCTCTGCAATTTGACCAGGAATGCCTGAACATTTAAAATACAAAATATTTTCTTTTCAAATTTTAGCAAATACAAGACACGCATAAAAAGTTAGATTCAAATGCATGCCTCTGATTTAGTAAGAGCATAGGAAAAAGACAATTTAATTATGCCTTACTTATTCATGGCCAGATTTAACTACACCATTCCTGCTTTTACTAACTTTTAGCCTTGTTCCCATGATTTATTAACTTGTGGCCTTGACTTAACTATCTTGTTCTTATGCCTTACTAACTCATGGCCTTAACCTAGTTATCCTGCTTCCACGCCTTACTAACTTGTGGGCATGACTTACCCATGTCATTCTCATGTCTAACTAAGTTGTGGCTGTAACATAAATTAGTTAACTTGACCTAACTATTCTGTTTATATGCCTAACTAAGCCATGGCCACAACTTTACTATGTCAATCTCATGCCTCTCCACTTACCTATTTTGTTCCCACACTTTACTAACTTGTGGCCACAACTTAACTATGTCAGTCATATGTTTCCATGGCTTACAAACTCATGGCTACGTGCAAAGACCTCATTCCTATGCCTTAGTAAGATGTTTTTATTAAGGATGTCATGCCTATATTTAACTAAGTATACTCATGTGTTGCATGTCACCATAGTAAATGTTCAGGACGAAAGAAGATTACTGCATTACTCTGATCAAGCCCACTACAAATTAAAATGTACACCGCAATCCTTTGTGCTTGTTCTCTTTCATGTGTCAACTGAACTCTCCCTGCCCTGGTGCTAATGCTCGCCGCAGATAGATATGTCTGAGCTTGACTAGGGCACAGCAAAGGAGGACTTGTTATGAATTTTGAATAATGTATAAAGCCGCTCACACTAATTCGCTGTGACCCAGCTTGACCCAGCTGAGTTTCCCTGGTTTCCCAAAGTTAGGAGACAATAGAGTTCTGGAGCATGCCGAGGTCATGAAAAAACACAGCAAGGTAGACAAGGCCAGGCCATTAGGACTTTCAGACTGGATATGATTTATCATGTGTAGTATTAAGCATTCCTAACACATGTCAGGATAAAATCCTCCCCTCACGCTAAAATGATTGTTAGTCAATGCCTACTATGCGCTATCGAACCTTTTCAAAATCCAGTCAATATAAAAACACTTGACTAAGAGGGCGAGTGTACACAAATACCTTCTAAGTGGTACCACATGGACCGTAATGTCATTTACAAGGCTTCATCAATATTGATGATAGCTGAAGTCTACTGCAAATGTCAGGCAGAGACTAATCTAGCCTTGCTGCAGAATAAGGCCTTATGAAAGATGTATGCGGCAGCTAAAGAGGGCGACACAGATTTTCCTGGCTTCACCAAAGGAAGCCTTACTTTGGATGCAGTCTAAAAACTGACCTTTGACCCCTCTTTCATCACAATTCTACTCAGCCTGTGTATTACCACTGAACATAACATATAGCTCATATGCGCAATGCATACTTAGCATTTATAACACTAACCTGGGGACCTGAGATACAGCACTATACAAAACATTATGCAGTTTTGGGTATTTTTCAGACTTAACAAAGTCATCTGGAGTGGTTTGGTGAATGGAACCAGACGTCCAAAACGTTTAATGCTTCAAAAAGCCCCCTCATGGGAAGTTATTACAGAAGATCAAACTATGGTAAGGAAGTACTTCAGGCTTCAGGTGTCATATTCCTATTTCAACCTGTAATTTTCAATGAGATAACACTTATAAACAGAAATCTTGTTCCTTTTGCCACAACTCTGAACAAGCTGTGTGTACATTTCACACCAAATCCATTCCGAAAGACTGGAAGAATTGCCATTACACTAGGCCTACGCTGAAATGGGGGCACACATGTGTGCTGGACAGGGGGTACTCCAGGACAAAGCAGGCAAAGCAGATGTTTAAATGTATTTTATTAATCCCTAAACCTTATGTATTTACATACTGACCAATGCAAATGAAGCAACAAAAATCATGTCTGTTTAACAACAGCTTAAAATTAGCATCTTTGCACATCATTAACCATTTAGTATTAGTTAAATGTGCACCATCTCACAAAATAATTAATGTCATCCGTGTGCCATTAGTCCTTTTATGACAGATGCTAATATGAAAGTAAACTTGTTACCTGAATGTCAGTACAAGCTTCAAATGCCAATGTTTAAGCTAGAGCTGCCAAAAATGCTAATGTTCTACATTCCTATCATAGCACTAACATAACACTGCTAATTAGTTTTGTTACATTTCTCAGTGCTTTGGTGGTCTCAGTCAAGTGGTTTTTCAGTAAGCTGTCAAGCCTGAAATGCCAATTATGGCAGAAACTTTACCCCGTCATTTTTTTTTTTTGTAATTTATGGAGCTTGCACAAAAGGTGAATACATGCATCACACTGAGATGGCAGTGCTAAAGGTTAAAGATATTGGCTAAAGTCTATATGACTCTTCAATTAACAGGCCATACAAATCAATAAAAAAGCAGTATATTTCGATTTTAATAAGCCCAGTCATGTCACATGTTCTCAGTCCAACATTAAAAGAACACTCTAATAAATGCTACTTATTTTGATTACTAGCTCCAGACTTTCTCTGTCCCTTTCTCAGTTACACAATGACATCACTCTATTTGTCCCTGCATATATTTACCCTTTCTGTTTCCAGTTCGTCTTTACCCAGTTTGTTTATCCTATTTTCATGCTAAGTTTTGTATATGTAAATTAAAAAATCATTCACATCTGCTTCTGCTTCTTGTCCTCCCTACATGTGACTGATCACAACAGGGACGCAGCGAGTGGCAATTTTATTTATTATCAGTGCCTGGAGGAGTTAAGTGCTGGGCCAGGCGGGGGTGGGGGGAGGCCACTCCACAAGGTGGCCACGAGCTACTTAAATGGCTGTGGCTAATCCGTGAGGTAAGTTGAGACGGGCACATTAACCGGCTTGAAGGCTTGGTCAGGGCCTCTCTGAGGGGATTAGAGCCAACCTCTCTCCTTGGAACATCTCATGGGAGCAAGAGGCATACATTGTGTAACGGGGCTGAGAACAGCCTTGTGGTTGTGGTAACTGGGCCCACAAACCAGGCTTCCATGGCAGCTGACCTGAGATAACACCATGAAAAGCACCACGGGGGCTCCAGCCTCCTCGTCCCTGCCGTCTGCCTCTCAGTCTCCTGGTCACCTGCTAATCAGTGGTGTCCCCACTCCCAATCCCCTGTGTCTATCATAAATCTCAACCTTCCATGTCTAATACTCCCAAATTCTACTCGTCAGTCCCTGTTTCTCGTTTTCCAGTCCTCTCTTTGTCTAATGTTCAATATTCATCTCCTATTGCATAGTCCATTGTCTCGTCTTGTCAGGCCTCCTGTATCCAGTTCCCAGGATCACACCCCTCTGTCTACTTCAATGGCTTGTGCCCCTTTCACTGTCACTTTTGAACCATTCAGCCCTAACTCCAGTGTCAATCCCCTTTGTCCAATATCTTGTGTACAACTAGTGTGTCCAGTATTTTTCCTTTGTCCCCTCTGTCCATGTCCCTGTTTTCATCCACTCAGACTCTGAGGACCATGGTGCAACACAAAACCAAAAGCAAAACAGCACAAGACTACACAAGTGCAGACCGGACAAAACACAGCAAGAGAGAGTGCAATAAAAACCCAAGAACAGCAAGACAACACGACAAGACAACAAACAAAAGCTATATTACAGTTTGAAATAATACAGACTGTTATGAACATTAATTGTGCAAGTAATAGCAGCAGTAGAACAAATAATGTCTAGAATAAATAAATAACGGGTATTTACAGTGGCAGTTGGGGTGTAAGTCGTTTTGCTTAAGACAGAGCAGTTCAGCATGTATATGCACTGTGATTAGAGAAGAAAGAAGTTTAGGAGTGACTTTTTATGCCATCGCTAGATGAATGGACTCTGCATACACTGTACCCCTGTGTTTTGATTCTGTGTTTGCTTTACCAGCTTCGTAATTTACCTTGTTCTGTCCATCCACGAGACTGTCTCCAGTGGCCACCTGTTGTTCACGCCTCGGAAGATGCGCTTTAGAAGAGGTTCTGCCACATCTTGTCCTGTTGTTCGTCCTGTTGTTGTGCTTTTGTTTTCCATAGGCCATGTTGTTTTAGTTTGGTTACTAACCCTGCCCTTTTCTTGAACCTCTGATTGTTGCTTTCAGCCAGTCTGTTTTCCCGCTTTCCTTCCCCAGGTGTTCTCACTTCCCTATTGTCTATTTATACCTTGTCAGTTTGTTACACCTTTGTTGGTCAGCTGTGACACCATTTGTTTGTTCCTTTGTATACTTCACTTTTTAACCTTTCTGTTTCCTGTTGTCTATACTGCTTGTTTATCTTGTTTCCATGTTATGTTTTGTATATGTAAATAAATGTATATGTCATATAATCACACCCTGTCAATTCCTTTAGAAAATGTCCCTTGCTTATACTTATGGTATACGGTAGCCCCCCAGTTTTACGCAGATCAGGAGTCGCGGCTTCACTCACATGTGGATTTTATTTGAGAATCAAACTCAGTTTTAGGCAGAAATCCCCAGAATAACATGGAAACAGCAGCAACAGCAACAGTCCTTTCTAATGAGCCCTCATTTGTATTTTTTTTGCCCGAGTAGATCAGGTTTTATTCTCCGAAAACCGTTCCTCTTGCCACGGTGTCCCAATACTTTTTTCCCGCAACCTTCCAAATTGCACATATCGGCGGGGAATTTAAATTAAAATAGGTGAATACGGGTTTACCTTTAGGTTTAATGCAGTTTAATGCAAGGGTGATGCATTAAACTGAGTTTAAAATGGTAAAGTGTCCGGGAGCACATTTGGGTGCATATTTAGGGTTCACACTGTAAAAATAGGCATTTTTAGCCACTTTTTTCACCAAAACACAACAACACGTTTTTTCACTATATGCGGGTGCTCTTGGAGCGTAACCCCCGTGAAAAGCGGGGGATTACTGTACTTACAACTGAAGGACCGCAGAGGTGTTTAACACCCCCTGCTCCAACACGCCTCATTCAATGTGTAAAAAGCCTAAGATGCTTAACTCCATTAACAAGTTGGAACCAAGTACTTTTGCTTGCTATGGGAAATGGAAAATGATCCAGCTGTCCTCTACACCTGTGCAGGTAATTACAAGGCGCACAGATTTTTTTTTTTTATCAAACAATGAGCTTTAAAGGCAAACAAGCCTAGTGTACCAGTGTTTTGACAATGCCTTTGTCTTCTTCCTGGCAAAGAACAATCCAATTAGCATAAACATGTCAAAAGTAGCTGCAAATAATGTAACAATGCAGAACTCAAAATGTCACATTCGTCACGCAGCCAACACCTGAAAAATGCATGTTCATGCACAGAGTAAAAAAGTGCTTATCAAAGCCAGGACAACAGCCATAATAAATTTCCAATCAAACCCACCCCTAAAGTGGCCAAATTACAGGTGTTGATACATAAAACAGTGCACTGGGTTTTGAGCTAAATGAAGATATCAAAGTCAATTAATTCCGGCTCCCTGAGGCCAAGGGCTGAGTGGCCTTTTGAACAGTTGCAAAAACAAATCTTAGCACAAACTGAGTGGGAAAAAGCCCTTGCCAGCTAGTCCTCCACAAGCTCAGTTTGTAGCTTTCATGTCTATGTGCCTTGCATACCGGTTCCACCTCATACATTTAGCCTGACAGACCTCATGTCTAGTTCCCCCATTGACAGCTAATTATGTCTACATGCATCGCATGCCTACTGCCAACATGCCTACTACTCCCTATTCTGCTTTACAGATTGCCAGGATTAGCACCTATTTTTTTTAAAACCTTGCTAATATGCTCCCATAGGCTGCTTTTGTCATTACTACTTTACCATTTTTTGTGTGATCGAGATCCATATGTGAACCCTATGAGACTGCAGGGTCAAAATGTTCACCATTTTACAAACAGAAAGCACTGCAAAAGAAAACGCCTCATGTAGGTGAAGAGAGCTGAAGCTAAGCACGCAACAGGGCACTTTTATCATACGCGCCACTCACCAGGGTGGAAGTGTTGTTTGAGGGGCCACATTTGCATATCAGTGGCTTCTCTGTGCTAGGCTTCAGAAGATGCTGCCATACGAAAGGCTCCCCAAACATAATTCGTCAACTTCTTCGAAGCATGCCTTGTTTTCATGCGCAGCACTCAGCCTCTCAGAAGAGAAAGGGAGTTGCAGGAGGAAATCACCTGACAGAGGCTCTTTTGATTAGGTCCGACCAGGTGCCCTGAGCAATGCACCGAGATGCTCAACTCCAGCTTCAAATGATTTAGGCATAATTAATCAAAAGAGCGGAGGCCTGTGTCTGACTGGCCCATGAATTAGACGCTTGCTCTGTTAGAACACCTGTGAGGTGAAACAAAGAGCTCTTGTTGCCTTCGGTAATGTAAATCATTTTTTAACCACATGGTTCTGCCAGCAGCACCCATTCAATCCAAAACAAAGTAAGCAAAAGTGTTGGTTGAAGGGTAATTACCCAGCATGCTGCACCAACCTGTTAGCACACATTGATGCCGTTTATAAGTGAAAGCATTTTCCCACGTGGCTACATCCAATCGTAAACAACACTGAATGTGGTGACCTTGCCCCACGTGCCTGCCTATCTCAAACCCCCATCGGCTGTCTGAAACCCACCAGTTTTGCACATCAGCCCCAAGCACTTAGGGTAGGGGCAAAATCAAAAACACCCCCACTGCATAAAGCTAGAGCCCTCCAACTATATGTAACATTTGCAGGGTCAAAGGCACGTGAAAGTTTGTTCTTTCACCGTCTTTCTCTCTGTCTCTCTCCCTTTCTTTTCCTCCTTCAAACACACACACACACACACACCCACACACACACTCTCTCTCTCTCGGAGCCCCCTTATCCCCTGTGGCAGGCTGATAAGCATTGGGTGACAGCCGTCAGGAAGAAATATGTCACATTAGCCACAAGAAAGAACATTTACCTCAGCAGCTAATGCCATCTATCTGAACGCTGGCCACACACACACAGACACATCAGTCCGTAAATAATCAGCGGTGGCCTTTCACTGATGTAATGTAAAATAATTTGGGAAGTTAATCTGGGGTAACTATCATTGTCAGGAGGCAAATTAAAGTCTTCTTCCACTTCACGGACCCCCATCCCGCTCTTCAACTCAGTTCACTTCTGAGGGGCTTTTGGCAAACAACAGTATAATCCATAGCACTGAAATTTAGATATTTGATGTTTAGAAATATTCACTCATTTATTCAACCATTATTTAAGCTTATACTGAACCAGGATCTTTGGGGATGCTGGTGTCTATCCCAGTGGCGACACATCCTGGACAAGTCACAGGTCAGTCTCCTCTCTCTCTAGTTCTAACTCTATGTCTCACTCCCTTCACCTTGTTCTGTTAAGAGTGCTCAGAGCAATGGACACATGCTCTTGTTGCTGTGGCAACCAGGCTGTGGTTTCTCTTCCACTTGCTACCTGGCAGGGAAATGAAAAGGTGTTTATGAAGACACTTCCTCTGGACCACTCATCACACCTATAAGCAAACAGCAAAACCTTCTCCCTCCAGCAACAGCAACATTGTCTACCCTGCGGGCGTCAAATCTCCTTCATTAAGGATCTGTGTGGCTGCAGGTTTTTGTTCCAAACAATCAGAAGAACACCTAATCCACTGTTTGAAGACACTGGTGGTAAACACAAGGGTTTCAGAGGAAACTGAAAGGGCCAGATGTGCTTTTGCCTTGTTATAATTAGACAGAGACAGTGTTGGGCAAGTTACTCTAAAAACATCATTAAACTACTGATTACTGATTGATCCCTTTAAATATAATCAAATTACTAATGTAATTATTTTATTTAAAAAGGAATGAGTTATATTACTAGTTGGATTCCTAGTTACTTCCCCACCCTCTATAGAAACTCTTAAGTCAGCTCAAACACACTTTTTTATTAAGTGTTACAAACCTACAACAACTCACAACAATGTCCTTGCCTTCAACCGAGATGAATTTAAAGTAATAGCTATATTTTCAGCTACTGAAGGCGTACTTCTCCCTCTCCATGCTCACTTTGTTTTTGTTTGAGCCGGTAGGTCTCCCGTAGATTACGTCACGCGTGCGACTGTCAGATAGACATCTGCCTGCTGCTGACACATTACTATGAATTGTTATTTCTGTTTTTACAATATAGTTTTTCAAGCACTTGGATTTGATTGGCAACGCAGCACTAACGTAAAGTTAATTGAAATTGTAACGGTAATCTAATTATCAATTTTAAAATTATAACGCGTTAAATTGTTAAGTTACTAAAAAAAGAATCAAATTACAGAAACACTGGGCAGAGATGCATTTGAAGTAGTGGGAAGTGGTGGATTGGTCCATCAGGAAGAGAGTCAACAGTCTAATGGAGTATACAAGAACATCACGCTGTACTCAAATAATATACTAGCTCTGATGTTTATTTGAAGTAAAAAGATTGGCTCCCCACAAACACACTAAATGCACAAAAACAACCTCACTTTCAAGTCCATTTTTCAAGTGACCCTGAGGTTGTGGCTTCAGGAACCTGAGAGAGCCAGATGTGCTGCAGATATCGCAGGAAACTAAGTTTGCTTAGCAATTCATTTGAAACAGTGGAGACCAAACATCAGCGGGCTTGTCTGTCAGACAAAGGGACGAGGAGTCCAAACTAGTGTGAGAAAATTGATTTCTGGGCTCCTAGACAGAGAGGCTCCTAGCCACTGATGCTCACCCCAGATGGAGTCCGGACAGGAGGGCTCTGCTGCGGGCTGGCGAACGTCAGCATGACGGATGATTTTGCGGTCATGTCTAGGTCGAGTGGAGATAAAAATGGGGATTAAACAACAGAAACAAAGGTCCGAGTAGGTTTTTTTATTATCTTTCAGACAATGCAGGAGCGTTGAGCTAAATACCTGGATCATATTATCTTGGACTTTACTTTCACTTCTTCTCCATATTTTTTGTGTTTCCCAGAGATAGATGGAGGCACTGACCGGAAGGCACTCTGTTTGAAATATTAATCCGCTGTTTTGGTCCACTGGTCTGTTTTCTTCTTCGCTCGCTTTGTCGCTAAATTCAAAAGATGAAACGCGCATTTGATCTTGTTTTAGCTTCCTGGTTTCATGCATTTTGTATCAAGTCAAAAGCAAAATATGCGTCTCTTTCAGATCTTCTCAGGGTTTTAGGCCGCACCTGTTTTCCTCTACACCGTATTCTGGTGACCATATAGAAGTAATTTAATGCGAGTCTGTTTCTCCAAAGGCTCAAGAGCAAAGAGAAAGGCCTTCAAATAGCCCTCAAAGCAACTAGGGGGAGGCAGCTGTTACTGCTGTTACTGTCTGTGTTTAGTCAAGGCCTGATATGGACCAGGCCTGTAGTAGAAGGATGATCGACATTTGACTCTGGATTTGCTGTAGCTGAATCAACAATGTCTGGCTTGTTTGCATGGCAAAGTGTAAATAAAACACAGTTCTTGTCCTAAACAACCAGTGGCTACTGTGTGCACCTCTCATAGCCAGCCAATGTCAGGTCCACATTAAAGTTCAGGCATCTAATTTGGAAAACATAAAAACTGTATGATTCTTAATCTTCTGCTGGAAAATTAATCTGTTAAATATTTTGCTGCACTTCAGCTTCAGAGCATGCTGTTGGTAGAGAAGAGGGATTGTTCAGGATGCTGGCCTGTGTCACATTTGGTGTGACCGAGGGACCAGGGTGACATAAAAACAGAGCACCGAACCCTTTATCCATTATTCATCTACCGATTCCTTTGTTGGTTATTTTTAGCCTCGGAAACAGAGTGAGTTGGTGAGGCCGGAGGCTGGTCATTCCCTGCATCTGAGGGTAAAAGGATGAAATGTTTAAACAAACTGCGGTTCAATGATTGTCAGTCACGCTATGAAGCCCTGGTGATTGCAATAGCAAACTTTCATAGTACATGTGTGTGTGGGCTGTTTATGAATGCCCAAACTTTCTTAGGTACATGGCTTCTACTCTGCTTGAGTAAGATGACCTCATTAGATGGACAGGCCTGGATGAGCGGTCAGCTCAGCTTTCCTGTGTCTTCTGGAGGTGAACTGAGAGTGGGGAGATTGGAGCAGACAGAAGTAAGACATGAGGAACATGGGGTTGGACAGGAAGAAGTTGGACATGCTGAGCATGAAGAAAGTGATGAGCAGAGAAGAACGCAACTAAACTTTTGACTAATCAGCATGTCACATGCTAGCACATCAGAGCGCTACCTGGTCAGGGAGCATTAATATTGAAAAGGCCAGAATGGTAAGGGATGTTGGCACAGTTATTAGTGCTTGTGAGAGAGATGTTGACATGGCAAGAAGGCAGAAGGACAGTGGAAGATCATGGAACCTTTTACCCCAAATGAGAATCATCCTATTAAGTCCAGGGTAAAGCACCAAATGCAGGGTACTCACACTGTTCTCAAAGCCTAACCATCCTTATTGTCTAGTAAGACTGGCCTCAGTTTTGGGGCTTGACTAAGTGCAATCACAGTTACCTTTCAGATCAAACCTTGGTTAAAAGCCATGATACCACTCAAAACCCAGCCACAGGGTGACTCTATTAGCCAAAGACAAAACAACTGGGTAATCCCAAAACTGAAGTCACTCCTACTCAACAAATTCATATCAGTTTTATCCTTTAAGTCATTTGACTTTGGTCACAGAGGGACTCTACTAGCCAAAGCCAAACCACAGGTTCATCCTGCAAGTCAGTTCCTAATACCGAGGCCAGTCTTACAAGCCAAAGCCCAAACCACAAAGTCATCCAACTAGTCGGGCACCCAAACTGAGGTGCTACTAGCCAAAGTCCAATCCCAGGTTCAGTCCACAAACCCAAATAGAAGAACTATAGCTGTAGACTCCTCAGAAACAAAAAAAGAGCTTTCAGTCTGACAACAAAGGTCCATGAAAGTCAACTTCTCCACATCCACAGCCTATTTAATTGTTTAGTGAGGGGCATACAAGCTCTATTTGAATAATTGAAATCCACACCATGAAGGGAGAATAAACATAAATAAATGGAGAGTGAAATATAAAGTGGGAGGAACAGGGAAGCAAGAGGAAGACCATCTGGTGCTGCTCCCAGCTGTTGGTTAGTACGTCCTCTCTCTCTCTCTCTCTCTCTCTCTCTCTCTCTCTCTCTCTCTCTCTCTCTCTCTCTCTCTCTCTCTCTCCCTCT
>JBBJLR010000111.1:26645562-26658889 GCA_037577145.1 Brachypetersius gabonensis | reverse complement strand
TGTGTGTCTGTGTGTGTGTCTGTGTGTGTGTCTGTGTGTGTGTCTGTGTGTGTGTCTGTGTGTGTGTATGTGTGTGTCTGTGTATGTGTGTGTGTGTGTGTGTGTGTGTGTGTGTGTGTGTGTGTGTGTGTGTGTGCGCGCGCGTGTGCAGTATAGCTCACACTCTATCTCTCTGGCCTACCACGGCATCATTAATGTTGCAGAAGGAGCCTTGGGCATGGAAAGGATCTGATGATGTGAATCAATCTTGGGAAAACAAACAAAACACACACATTCACACTCGATAAAGCAGAGGGAGAGGCGGGCAGCCGCACCACACGCTCACCTTTGCTGACATTTGACAGCACAGCAGGAGCGGGGGCTAAAGGCCAGGCTCGCCCGCTGACCCACGGACTCTACCGGGAAGGGGTCAGAGTGAAGTTGCATGGCAGGGCGGCGGCTAATGACGATCCCAGCATGGGTATGGCCAGTGTCAAGTGAGGATAACCTCACTATGGATCAGCATGGGGGCCCGATAACAGTCCTCAATAACAAATTTCCTTACATCTTAAATCTGTTCTAAAAGCTGATGCTTACATGCACATTAAGTAGATTTCTGAAATTAGCACAAATCATTGAACTATGGGGTGAAACAGAGCTCACACATCCACACACATTACAATTTTAATTGTTGCAATTGTAAAATAATCTAAGATTGTTGTATAGTTAAACATTTCCAAGGTATATGAAATTATTTATATGTTTGGTTTTTTTTACGTTCTCCAAACATTTTTATTTGGAATGTTGAATCAAGTGTGTTCCATGATGTATAAAACAACAGTGACGTACATTTTACACAGACACACCGCCACAAATTACAAAAGCAATAACTACAAAAAAAATGATGCGGTCACTTACTTTTTTCCATGGCTGTATAGATACAAAGCACACCATGAAATATTCCATAAATAACTAACAGCTATCCTGTTTGGCACATTAAATCCAAAAGCATAAATGGCCGAATGATGGAGAAGAACCTCGTTTTTGACTTCATTTAATAAAATTCAAGGATGAAATCAGTGGTAAATTTCACCCAAGCCCCCAATTATCTCTGTAATCCCCCCTAATTGCAGAGAAAAGTTCTAAAGTACATGATAATGACCAATTAAACACTTATTTTGATCTCTTCATAAAACTATGTGCAGAACTATGAGTTCGTTTTGATGTCTGCATTGTTTTCTGATATTCTGAAGGGGAAAAATTGTAAATCCATAACCTAGTAAACCTAAAAAGAGAACATTTGCTAGGAGAAGGTTTGTCCAAACCTTTGGGTTGAAGAAAAGGTCTTTTGAATGGCACAACTGTCTAAACATTGTTACTACCACAATGTTTGATTCCAAAGGGAATTGGATCCCCAGTGGTGCCACAGCTGTATATGGCCAGGAGTCCAAGGGGTTTCACTCTCTCTGGATGGGGTTAGGATGACCTTCCCACTCTCCATCGCATAACAGAACTGACTATCTCCCAGTATTGGTGACATTGTGTGATTGGGGAAGTCCTAGCTAGTGTGTGGAATGGGCAAGACAAGAAAAGTTTAATTTAAACGGCTATCATTGGTAACTGTCCTGTCCTTTGTTGTTAACTTACAAGCCATTAACTGTCCTGTCCTTAGTCAGATAAAGAGAAGATGGTTGTTTGCAATAAGGCAGAGTTCATTGCAGGTGTATGAGGTTTTTTAAAACCAGTCTTGCGCCAGTCTTGCTTTCTCTCTGGGCTCATGGTAGGAGTTTACCAGTGTGGCCTGTGTATGTATATTAGTAAAACCTGTATTTCCCAACTGTGCTTTCTGAAAGAACTGTAACCTGCCTGTTCTAGCTGTGGTTTATGACAGGTTTTTGAAGTTTGTCTGTGTCTCTGACTATTGAAGTGCATTTGTTTTCTTTGTGCTGCATGAGCCAGTGCTTCAAGTTCCCCTTTGCTCCCTGTTTTCCACAGTATTCTGCAGTAAACCTGGTTTAACAGCTCATGCCTGTGGTTCCCATTCTCCTCACTCCCACACCAAGTGACATGCACGCCTGTCCTTTTTAGACAATGGAGACATGTGAGTAATGACCTTTGAGTGACTCTTTTTCTCCCTCACCTTGCTAAATTTAATGCTTCCACTATACATTTACTGGAAGGGGATCAACGGTACGATTAGGCACATTTTATCAACCGTGCAATTAGGTACATCTCAACAGATCCAAATCACAGAGGAGAAGAATGGGCCTGAATGTCACCCAGAGTGCCCAACTTCAGTGACCTGCTGCAATAAAATCAAGAATCAATCATGCTGTTTGTTGCTGAGGGCAGGAACAATTTTTTTATGGGTTGTAGAATGGGCAAAGAGGAAATTAATAACATGAACACCCCCTGAACCAACCCCTCATGCATAACATACAAACCCCCGTCACTAGGCACACACTGGAATATCTAAATGCAACGTTGGAGCAATGCCACTCACTAAGCCTCTGCTAAGGCAGCTTACGTAAACAGAAAATAATAACCATTCTATGATGGACAGGTGGAGAGCGGCACTGTAGTAGCCCTTTGCCCAGTACTATAAGCCTCAGCTACTGAGTGACCATTATTAATGTTGGCACTGGCATATTTCACATTAAGAGAACACAGCTGGATGCTCTGAGCTCAACAGCGTCCATCACACTTCCTCACTATTCTCCTACATAATTAATCTATCTCAATGTGCCTGGCTGAAGCCCCCTTATCCTCCACCACCCAATGCAGCATGCCTGGATGACAGAAAGCACACTACATGGAACAGTAGACAGTAATCCAGGGGCTATTAACTTGTTACCTGGCCATCAATCCTGGGGTAAGAAACAGTTTCAGTGAGCCATGTGTGTGTGAGCCTTCTGGAAATTGAGTGGTATTTTCATGCAATGAGGAATAGTCAGCTAGCATGCTAATCACCCAAGGCCAAGTAATGGAGTTATCTATTAATTGCCCATTTTCATGTGATGGCAATATCATCTCCGTCTTGCAAGAACAAGAATATAGCCATCCAGAAGTTTTAACTAAACCAATTACCCAATCCTACCTAGTTGGGGGGCATATGCCATGCTGAAGAGTTTTTGGCCTACTATCACTGTAACATCAACGCCTCGCAAAGGAATACTAACTGCTCATATTTTACTATATCCACCAACTCCTGAAATGACTAGCATTGCACCCAACAAAGGGGTTGCCAGGGAGGGCTGTCCAATCTATTCTAGTTAAAAAGCCAGTTATGCTCTTTGGACCACCAGTCACAGATACCTGTGTCTTCACAGGATGGAACCCACTATCTCACAAAAAACAAGACCAAAATATAAATGGTTTAACAGCAGGTGTAAAGAAAGCCAAAGGTAAGATTACTAAACAGTAATGTACCCTTTTATTGGGCAGCCATCACACTCTACCACCGGCTGTTGCTGTTTTGCGGGGAATGTGTCTGAGCCATTGCTTTCCAAAAGAAAGAACATCATTGTTCTCCTACTTAAAGTGCACAAATTCAGTCTAGCTTTCTTCCTGCCTGTATGCCCATCTTTTCAAATCCCAAACACCACCTTATCTGAGTATTCTCTCTTTTTCTCTCTCTCTCAGCTCTCAGTCCCAGTCCTCCAGCATGGACCAATAAGGAGCTCTGCTTTCTCTGCAGCATGGAGCACTCAGCACGGATAAGGGGGCTGGAGTGGGCCGTGGACTCTGCAGGCTTACGTGTGATTATAAGCTGCACTACTCTGGTGAGACAGGCCTGAGTGCGGATGAGATGCAGGCTGATCCAAGCATAAGAGAATGGATTATTTAGACAACCCTCATCAGCACAGTGCTTGCAATCCTGCTTCAGCTGTTGCAGGATCTTCTGTGCATAGTGAAAGAACCCAACAAGGAGAACTGGTCTGAAAAGGCAATGCTGCAAGAAGGCATGTTTCTAAGCTTGCAGAATTGAGCTTGCTCAGCACAAGCGGACAGTTGGACTGCACAGCAACTGTAAAGTTCTAATCTGTCTTATTAGAAGCATAGAATGATCCACAGCACTAGTGTACTTTCACTTTGTGTCGTGGTGCATGCAGTTTGATGAGAGCATGTGTTTTTCTTGCTAAAAATCTTAATCTCAGTTAACTAGAATAACTCCAAGAACATAGGATTGAAATTGGATAACCATCCTCTTTTCTTCTGAATGAGGACTTCCTTGATTAGAAATGCCCTCTTTTTCTTCATCAGTGTTTTAAGACTTTGCAAAGACATGCACTGACATTCATCCTAAATGCCACCCTCCTATAATCATTTTCCAAAGGACTAGTAGCTCATTACCTCTTGGTATTTTCCTCTGCCGTAATGTAGAACATCCCCCAATTAACCTGTCAGTTCTTTTTCTAAGTGACACCACTTTGCATATTTCCTGCAAGGTTCATTTTATTTGCAATTGTACAAGTGCTATAATAGTTTTTCAAGTAAAGTCCCAGTTCCCCAGTGGACTCATGCGACTTTTGCCTTCCACTGCATTCACAGAGCAACTAATGTTAGGGAGAAGCAAATGAGACACTGAACAAGAACAATGAGCATATGCTGGTGTTTCTCTGGCACTGGGCCGAATTAACAGGCCTCATAAGTGAATATCCCGTCCCGACAGGGTTTGACAAAAACCATGTTCCTCTCCTGCATGGCGGCCTATCGCTCCACTTCCAAAATAATGCAATTAAAAACTGCAATTGAGCGTGTGCAGGGATAAATGCGGTGCTTGGAGTGAAACACAACATTGATTTTAGGTGCACCAGAGACAATTAGCTCTGCTCGATGCTGAAAGGATGTTTTTTTTTGTGGACAAAAGGAGAGATGGGTAGAAGGCCACATCTAGCCTTACTGCCCCGGGCCTCCTGTCCTGTGTTGAATGCGCGGTTGGTGAGAAAAATAGGCTCAAAAAACACACACTCAGTCACACACACACAAACACCCACTCAAAGGCCTGCAGAAAATCCCAGTGCTTAGACACACCGCCAAAGCGAACAATGGGAGAGACAAATAAACACCAGAGCCACTGCTGTGTGGACTGAGAGCCTGAGCTCCAGCCAGCTCCAGCAAGGCCATTTTAAATACTTTTACTGTCAACTTTTCACTACAGTAGGTTGTGAGATCCCAACACTGCAAATGCTATTAATGCTGCTTGGGCTATTTAAGTGTCGCTACAAATACCCAAAAGGTATGCATAATTAAATCAAAACTTGGGAGTAGCAAAACACCCACTCACTCTCTTTATCTCTGCCTCTTCCTCCTCCTCTCCCCTCCAGCCTCCATCTCAAGAGAATGAGAGAAAGATGCTCTGCAGAGCAAAAGACCATAGAAAGGCTCTTTTTTTTTTTAGGTATTTAGGAATGGCTCCAATTCGGACTGCTAAAACTTCCTGTACCATTGGAGCAGCTAATCCCCCATCCTGACACCACAGAGAGCATTAAATCTGTATATTTTTGTCAGTCATGCCTGGCAGAATGTTTAACACATGGCTAATATACCTCAATCAGTTGATAGGCCATGAAGATACTGAAGGTTAGCCATGATAGGTCATTTGCAATAACATTTTATAATTTTCAATACTGTAATTTAGTTTGCAAGTACAAACAAATATATTAGATTCAGTACGAGCGTTTGAAAAGTAAAAAGAACAATTTTTTAAAAATGGGACATTAAGTAGTTTTGAGAAAGAAAGCATCTCTAATCCTGTCAGTGGTAAGGGTTTGTAACTTACGAAACGATTTTGTGTGGATCAGAGGTGTGGTTAAAGTTATGGGTAAGCCACTGCAGAGTAATATTTTAAATAAGGCCGTGGCATTCTTCATGTTTTTGTTTGAAGTCCTAATGATCTCACGGACTGTTTTACAGTGGAACTGAGTGGAGCACTGATTGGATTTGGCTTCAGGTCCTTTTAGGATAGGTTATAATAAAAATCTGGTCATGGGTGGTTACTAGAGGCACTTTAGAATGCCAGGAGACACCGCTATCTATGACCAACTAAAAGCCTTTAGTGGATATGTAAATAAGGTCTCTGCATTATAGAAAATTGCAAGGTGTTTAGAAGCTAAGCATTAAAATGTCTTTGCAGGTCTAAATAGGTCCAAGTAAGCCCTTTACTCTGTGCTGAATCCTTTTCCCATACACCATATCAGAGTTGTCATGAGTCCTCTAGGAGAAAAGTGCTGCTTCCAACCCACAGCCGAATGGTCGGGGGACCATGAGGCATTTACAGTGTGAAGTAAAAGCTGAGCATTTGACTGCCGTCGAAGTAATCCTCTCCCTCTGGACTCCTTGGAATCCAGTGTGAAGGCCACTAAACAGTGTGGGCAGTGTTCGGGCATTCAGGAGGTACTGTTGGTTTGCAAGAAAAGTAAATTTATTCCATGTGGATTGAAAAGATGTTCTCTCGTATCTTGACCCATGCCCAAAAGTCCTGGTAAGGCATGCATCTCTCAGTTCATTCAAAAATGCCTCCCACATTCAAAATATTACTGCAAAAAGACTAGATTTACTGCAGTTCGTGCAGAGCTTGTACACTCTCTCACTTGCTTGTGTCGGAGGATGAGCATCGCATGTAGGCGAGGGATATGTCGAGTGCCAAAAGTGAAGTCCAATCAAACTGTGAGGAATCAGAGCTACAGAGAAATTGACCATAAAATCTGAAGGACATTCAAATATTGGAGGGCAATGGTTTCCAGCTGATATGAGGCAATATATCCTGTTGTATTTATGGTGTTCTGTACCACATTCACCACAGCTGTGTTGAGTGGTAGCAAAACCCCAAAACAATTGCTCATAAAGTAAAGGCACTATATTACAGTCCAGTAAAGACAGCATCTATGATTGAGAATAAGTCCTTTGTCTTGGGCTTTTAAAGTGTACAATGATATAAGACTCTTCTTAGTCTTGCCCCCTAGTGGTGGAGCGAAATCTTCAGATCAGAGTCTCTCACTGTTTTCAAGTGTCATTTGAAGACCCACCTCTTCAAGAAGCACCTTGGTGGCTTACTAGGCCTCTTGTTATTGCTTATTATTTTCTTCTTTCCTATAATGAAAGAAAAAAGCAAACAAAAAGACATTCGGGCACTCCTAACTACATGCCTCCTTTCGTTTGCCTTAAGCTCTTCGACAGGAGTTGACTGGGTGTGTAACCTTGCTGGCATTAACTGAATAGCGAATGTTGATTTACGTATAGCATTTCAGGTATGAAGACCAGATGTGGACTACTTAAGCATTGATGTACGTCACTCTGGATAAGAGCATCCGCTGAATACCGTAAATGTAAAATGTGAATTATGCCATTGCATACTATAAAACGTGTTTACTGGTTTCTCTTATGCGTCACCGAATAACCACTGCCATCTGCCTACACCCTTTAACCTTTTCAGAGTGTGCTAATTCATCCCTCCCTCTTGCACTGTCTTGCATCGGCAGGCAGAGATTTGGTGCTCTACAGGTGCTCTACAGCACTCTGCTCCCGCACCACAGACCTGTTGCCATGTCAACCACACAAAGGCCCTCAATAGATGTTGTTTGCCAAGACAGAGGAAGGTGGACATAGGGAGAAAGGAATAGAGAGACACCTCTTTGCAGACCAAGGGCTAGAATAATCATTGACAAATGGCGTATTGGAAATCCAATTTGCTCATTAGGCATGGGGGGGGGGGGGACTGCCACTGCGGCTACAGCTAAGACCAGCGCTGCAAGGGACCAGCACTGCCTGAATACATCAGTGGTTAATGTGCTGCAAACTAGTGTATAAATAGTACATACATCGTGGTCAGTGCCAAAGGGATTTTTAGTGGGATTTTGGATTTGGATTCCCACCTCCTTCTTTTGTTCTGGAGCTACCAAACATCAGCTTTCAAAACAGCAGTAAGCCATTCATCAGGTCACTGCGGATCTGGGCAAATCACGCAAACACACTGTGAAGATAGGCCAGGAGGGTATTGTGTCCTCAGGGACTGGCTGTTTCTCACCATTCATCCATTTTTGGCCACTGAAAAAGCAGTTTTAATTCCAGCACGTCTAATAATCATCCTTCATCATCCTTCATTTTTGACATTCATCCTTCCTCATCACTGTTGCCAGATTTGGAAACTAAAAGGAAAATATCTACAGCTCAAAGGACAGTGAGCTTTGATTTGGGGGGGATTATGTCTTTGCAAAAGCAGGTGCTCCTTTAAGGCAAAGAAAAAACAAGAGAAGTTGCAACTTTTCTTCCCTTTGTTTATTATTCCTTTCACTTTCACTTTTGAAAGCTAAGGAAAAAAACCAGACTGCACTCAAAACAGGTGAATGGATGGACTGGAACCACAATATAGCTCTGCTGACAGACAGAGAGGTTATTTCAGGTCCGAGGATCTTTCTTGGATAATGTCATGTGCGGGTTTCTCTGTGCCTACAAATCGGAGAAAAGCAAAGACAGTCAGTGGGAAAAAAGCCTTATAACATGATAATATCGATACTTTCCAAGACCTCAGTGCTGGAACGTCTGAACTAGGCCTGGGGCTACCGGGCAGGCATTGTCAGCGCTGGCGCTGGATTTCACACATAGTCTGACAGGAGTCTTTGATGACCTCAGATCAAACAGCTTGTTTCACAGTTAGAAGACATCTACCATATTATCAATCATCTGCTCCACTGGACACATTCGTGTATATTTTAGGTGGTGTGGATGCTTCATTATTATTATTTAAAACAGACAGATTCATAATCTCCTTATTCTCATCCTTTTCCCCTCTCCATCTCTCTCGTTGCCTTGGTACCAATGTGCGTGAGCCTGTCAGCTATGCTCAACAAGTACTAATTCCATGAATATGCATGTTCCTCCTCATTACTAGAGTTTCCTCATGGATCTATGTTTTTGAAAGCGGATCCCCGAGGAGGCCTTGTGCATTATTTACAGGACAAGTGCATATGGGCATGACACACATGCTTAATGGTGATTCTTATTTGTCTGACCTAATAACCAGCACACACAGAAGATGTGAAAGAATTGTGGAGGAAGTGTGTTGACACTGCCTGAGGATCGAAGAGCGGTATTTTTAAAGCAATGTCTGTGGGTAGATGCATTTATTCCACAGTGATTGTGCTATGGGATTAGAGCTAGGCAACAGCTACGGATGCAAATCGTACCACATAGACTTCACACTCTAGTAGAAGTTCTTCCCTTGTAGCTTCATCTGGTCTACAGTTTGCGTTCGCCATCAGGGCTCAGTTTCTGACCACTTTGCTGCTCTTGGCTGGATAATTACAGGTGATGGACCACTCTCAACCCAGCAGCTCCTACACAATACCATCGCAACAGTGGCCATGTGGTCAGAAACCGGAGACAAACAGAACAGAGGCCCAGAGAGCAAAAATCATGCGGTGTTTTCTGAAAGACAACAGCTGAATTACAAAAGCATGCCAATAACAATGACCCATCCACATGATGTAGCAAACACATAAAGTGTCACTTGACATCCTCATTCACATGCTGATGCCTGGCACACTAGAAAGTGTAATTGAAAAGCACAGAGGCCAAACAAAATCCTCCAGCTGATAATCACAACAGCGGCAAAGCCACTCCCCGTAAACAGAGTGGCAAGCCGATAATGTGCGGCGCAAGCATGTAATCAAGAGAGAGCGCATTCCTCGAGCTCCCCCTTCTCAAAAGGATAATAAATAAATAAGCAAATAAAGTACAAAAGTGTGCTAGTTTGAAGATGCACTCGTTTTCAGAAATCAAGGGTGGCATATCAAATGACTTAGCATTAGGCATTTTGCTATGCAAATCAGTTTCATTATCATAAACAGAGAAGGAGAAAAACACTACCGAGGAACGGAAGGGGAAAAAGGGAATGGGGGTGGGAGGGCTGGGGGCAATTAGGAGCCATGACCAAATCTTCCAAAATGCAAGAAGCAACTGTGCTCTTTTTTTTACCTCTGCACTTTTGAAATTATATAAATCTAATTGTAATGATTTTTTGATTTTCTTCTGTCCTCATCTGCGGTGGGCTTTCTGCATGAGCGGGGAGACTCACTGAGTGCTTGTACCCATCTCAGACCTCGCTAAAAGATAGCAAGATCCCGGTAATAGCTACCTGCTGTGTGACATAACTACTGGTCTTTAATTGCGGCATTTAGATGTGGGGTTGTGTACCTTATAATTGGAAGCATTTGGCCGCCGTAATTTCCACACCATATTCCTAGCACCTTCGTCAACCATTAAGCTTTTTTTGTCTTTTTCTTCATGTTTGTTTCTACTCTTAGCGAACCATGAGAACAGGTTTGTCTTTCTCGTTCTTGGATGAGTGTGCACTGAATTCTCTGTAAAAAAAAAAATAATACAGGGATCTTGACTGGCAAAAGTAATCAGAAAATGAAAGAGGGTGTTTTTTAATACTTCTCACCAGAGAAGCAAAGAGTAGAGAGGCCTTTCCATGTTGTTTCCTCTCTTAGAGAGAAAGCATGGAGTCCTGATGTTTGGTGTCTGTCAGCATCCTCTGAACCTCCTGCCCCTCTCCCCCTGTTTTCAGTCCCAGTCAAGCACACTCGTGAACCGCCAGGAGTGCTTGACGTGTTCTCCTGAGTCATCTACTATTCCGGCTGGACTGATTATCAGTGGCCACAGGCTTAGCAGGCGATAGCCTCGACAGCACCCAAGACTGAAAGAACATAATTAGTCACTTTGAGGACGCCTTGGCTTGCATGACTAGGTGCTATAACGTTATAGCAATCTTTAAGGCTACACTACCGGAGAAATGCATTGTTTGTGACAGTGTGCTGCCTCCCACATCACAAATGCTGCTTGATAATCGGGCGCAGCATAGCGCAGTGTGTGTTACCAGCCTGTGGGAGAAGTGCCAATAGACCAAACTACTAGGCTTGAGCTCGTGCACGAAACCCTGCACTTATCCAGCCAAGGGCATGACGTGACATCTTCAGAAAGCCTTTTCCCCTAAAAGCAAAGTGGTCTTCTCCAAACTGGGCTCAGTAATGACATCCCGTCAAAATTGCTCCTTTTTTTTTTAGATATACGCTGATTCAATCAAGGTAGCCTGATACAATCCTTAAATCTCATCAGCCATAAAACTGCCTTCGACCTATGACATGCTTGCTTCGGAACACTGAGAGCATTACCGCAAGCTTCACTGAGGACGTGAAAGGCTTGCAGTGGTGACTGAACCAAAATGCCGTACCAGACAGACGCAAACGTTTACATTCTCCCTCCAAAACTGGGCCTCCTTTCTGACCTGGTGGAACTGTACAGTCTGTATGCATGAATTAATCTCTAAAAATGTTCAGTGCTGCCCTGTCTTCTTGACTTAAATGAATGTGCTGAGTGGAATTATGCATGCTTTTCCAGCATCTTGTATCTTGTTTGACACTGCTAATAGGCCCATGCCCTCTTAATTGCCTGCTAGTAATACACACATTGGCTTGCAATGCATATGTTTCCACTCAAAACAACACACCACTCCACAAATATTTTAAGCCAGGAGTTAATGAGGTTGTTCTGTATTGCAATTGAGAGTGGAAAAGCGGTTTTAAAAAGAAAGAAATGAGTATGTTCCCCTTCACTCAACTAATTACTGGGCTTGTAAACCTCAGGGCTCGTTCAGGATCACATTGGACCAAAAAAGGTTTTAAAAGAGACCAACGATAAGAACCTTTCCAAAAGTTATATTTAGCCATGGCAATGACAAAACACACCTTTGTGCTTTGGTCAAGCCAGGGTTTCCCTCAGAGAAGACTGGATCTGCTGAAGCCTCCTTGACATTTAAGTGTTTCCCACAAAAAGGCACCATGTTTCAGGAAGAATGGCTGCTCAATAAGAGCTAGGGGTCCTCCGGGACTCTTTAGTCTGACTGGTGCTCTTAAGATGGCCATGCAATTGTATCCTGCTGGTTCTTCTGGTACAAAAAAAGCTAAGATGCTCGGATCTCTTTAGAAATGGACAGCATATGGACAAAGCACACAGAGCGATTTTTAATGAGTGCTCTTCATGATTCTGTCTCCCGGAGCTACAAAAAAACAAAAAACTATTTTGGGCTTCTCGATGGGATTATATAAGCTCGATTTGGAGAGGAAATCCAATGCGAAATCTGATCTGATAACTTGAATGGCTTTGGCTCAACAAAATAAAGCTTTTTACTGAGGCATGAAGCTACAGCACCAAGTCTCCTCACCTCCACCTCACCCTCAGCAACTATAAAAGCCACAAAACAAGCCTTCCTGCCTGATTGGCACACCATTAGAAGAAATGTCTCCCAACAATTCAGCAGATCAGCCAAAACGCACAGGCACTACTGATTTTGGTCAGGCAATACACAACCAGCCATGCTTGCTAACAGTGTGTCAGAAACAAGCAAGTCTACTAGAGATGACTGAACACCTCCACATGGTTGAGATGGATGTGACAGACAGACTTAATTGTGGGATTTATGACATCAGCCTTGTAGCCTTCAGTGCCAAACTTGAGGCACATCTTGGTGGATCTGGTCCATTTGATGGTCTTTTCACCACAGTGTACCTTTGAAGGCACAGTCATAGTAACAGCACCGACTGGGAAGAACAGAGGAAAGGAGGTGTGAGAACATCATCGATAGCAGCACATTGCCGCTAATTTGCCCACCTGTCACTCTGGCTGTCACATAAAGACTTGGGATCAGGTGCCCCATTGTGGCCTGTTAGCGGCTTAGCTGTGGACACCTTCACCAGACACTCTGCAGTTTAGCTTGAGTTTGAATTACATATTACTATCTATGATTCAGCTTATTATTTGCATTATCTTTGTGAGTTTTAGTCACAAGTCTTATTTACAGTCTCGATATTGCCCGGTTTGTAGATTATTAGTAATATTATTATGGATTTATTATTATGGAAGTGATTTCATTGACCTTTATTTACCCCAAAATTATGTAAATACGACCAACAAGTAGGGTGCAGTCAAATCCAATGATTGTGTGAGGTGTTGTAATCACTGCTATAGACTGTTTCCTCACATAAACAGCTCTGGTGTCTACACTCTGCTTGCTGGCCTTATTTACGTCACATCAATAAATAAAGGGGAAATAAAAAAAATAAAATCTGGCTGACATCTTGGCAGACTAAACCCATTTAAATGCAATATTAAACAAACATGTTTTAGGATTCTTTTTAAAAGTGCTACATGATATTCTGGCATCCAGCGACCACTCTGCCTACAGATCACCCTCATTGTTTTCACCCTCATTTAGCGGGGGAGCTACAAGGAGTGAGGTTGGCATGGGGGGGGGGGGGGGGGGGGGGGGGGGGAAAAAAGAGGGAAGGGG
>JBBJLR010000111.1:26616878-26628141 GCA_037577145.1 Brachypetersius gabonensis | reverse complement strand
AGCAAGGTACCGTCCCCACACACTGCTCCCCGGGCACCGTGTTCATGGCTGCCCCCTGCTTCACTTGGTGAATGGGTCGAATGCAGAGGAAGAATTTCGTGCTGTTCACACTGTGTGCAGAGGTGTGTTCACATATGACAGAATGATCACTTTCACTTAAATTTACCAGAAAATTCAAGGCATTAGCCTTTGTTTTGTTGACTGTTAATGTTAGAGAACTTTAATAAACGTTGCTCAGTGTTGGACACCTGTGTTCCACGACTGCATCTGTGTGATGAAGTCATCAAACGACTAGTCGACTCGACTTCAATTTTGTTGGAGGATAAGTCGATCTGAAAAAATCTGAAGTCATTAATGCCCTACTGTCTACCCATAATTTTAAAGAGGAAACACATCAGCAGCACCTGAATTGTAAAAGCTATTTAATGCTAGCGGCACTCCCTTGTGGAGAAATTGTCTGCCTGCTAAAGCTGCTCAGTATAAAGGTGCTCAGTATCCAAAAACAACAGAAACTCAAACTAAATTACTTGATTTTCTGACCTAAAATAAGGACACAGTGCATATATTGTCAATTTTAATAAGCAAATACTGTTTATGTGATGAATTAAAAAAAGCGGCACATTCAGTTCCTGATATGTTGCTGACTGTAGAACAGTGTGACCAGGGGGGTATTCCACAAAACTGGTTCAAGGGAAAGTCTGGCGTACTTCGAAAAGTCTAACTTAGTTAAGTGGGAGTTCCGTTCCATCAACGTGGTTTAAATGAGACCCCGCTGTGATTCCGTGGTAACTTAGACAGGAGAACAAGTCTGGTTCAGACCAGGTTAAAGTTCTTGCTTATTCTAGCTTTGTCTCAAGAAATGTCGGACGAGTGGAAACGGATTCCCGAAAGATCGTTCCGTCATGAGATTTCCCCGCTATCTCAACTCATTAAAAAAAGGGACTGTACACGTCTTAGCATTTTCATTGCATTAAAATATTACATATTTATAGTATTGCAAATATCAATCAATGCAACAAATGAAATCAGAAATAAAAAATATATACTAATAATAAGAACATACAGCATAAAACACTTTATTATTTAAAGTATAACATTAAAAAATATTATTAGTGGATTGCCTAGTGGTTAGGGCGTTGGTCCAGCAATCAAAAGGTTAGGGGTTCGAATCTCAACTGCTAGTATCACCACTGAGGTTCCCTTGAATAAGGTACAGTCCTCACACACTGCTCTCCAGCGCCCCTCGCTGGCAACAGCCCACTGCTTCACTTGGTGAATTGGTTAAAATGCAGAGGAAGAATTTTACATTGTTCACATTGAGCTATGGTGTGTTCAGGTGTGACTGTAAGGGTTAATAAAAAAATTAAATTAAGGTAATTAAGGTCAGGCCTATTTAAGCAGCACTGAGACTGACACCTGACTGGAGACTCAGCAGAAAGAAGAAAAACTCAAGTATGGCCTGTTCAGAAGACCCAAAGGGCATGCAAACCACCAGCCCCAAGGGACCTTAGGGTCTTTCATGTTGGGGTGTCATTTGAACTGTAGGAATGTAATACACAGCAGTACTTACTTCTACATGGGAGTTTAATGGAGTTCTGCTTGGGGACAGGAGTTATGCCTGCCATACCTTTTAGCCCCTTACCCAGAACCACAGACTGAGGCAGAGAAGGCCTGGAACACCGCCCACAGCACAAGGCCACAAATGGTCTATAAAAGTCAAGGTTTAACATTCATACACACCACATTTCTTTTAGACCAACTTTTCAGGCTAACATATTTCTTTCTGTAGATTAGATGCCTGATAGGCATCAGAGTAAGGCAGGAAAGATGCTCACACTGATGGTGGAGGAGCAGTGGGAGGACATTCCTGCTCCTGAAGAGGGAACAGATGGAAGGAGTGTGAGGAACCCTTACAGAGACTCCATTTCACAGCCCTGGAGATGGCCATGCCTCTGACGTTCTGAATTTAAAAACACACATGCGGAAAATTTAGAATTTTCTTTATTCAAAGATGTGTATTAATCAGACATTTTTTTAAGCTGTGAAGGGAGAACAGAAAAGTAAACTCTGTTCAAACCATATGTCTTTGTGGTTTGTGTACTTGCATCCTTCTCTACTTTCTTGATGTCTAACATTTTTTATCAGAAGCCTTTTGTATTCCATGTCTAGCTTCTCCCTTTCTTTTAAACATGGCACATATATCCTGTGATAAGGGTTAATGGGTCACAAAGAAGCTTGGTATGTTGGTTATAATAAGTATGTTGGTTAAAATAAGTATGTTGGTTATATTAAGGCAGGGCTATTCAACTTCAATAGTAAGTGGCCGAATATGAAAATCACTGGGGGTTCGGGGGCCACAGAATATTTGTTGATGGTACTCTTGATGGTAATAGATATTACATTAGTATGAGCGAATAACACATTTTCTTTAACTTTAATACTTTCACATAAGGAGCTTTTTAACCATGGTCCATATTCATATTTAGGGCCCGTATCAGCCCTCCCGCCCCTGTGAAGTGGGCGTAGTAGCTGGCTTAGTCTTGTTTATGGACTTTATGTCAGTGCCGCTTTAACCGTCAAAAATAGTAGTTTTAACGGTGTCCGGTTCTAAACGAGAACTCCGACCTTTAAAGTCGCAAGAGTAGATACATGTTATACAAACTTCTTGCAGCGAGGGGGCAGTTAATCACTGTACCACAAAATCACATGACTTACACATTTAACCTGTCTGCTATAGTTTCAAGTTTCAATGTC
Source organism: Brachypetersius gabonensis (assembly GCA_037577145.1). NCBI lineage: Eukaryota > Metazoa > Chordata > Actinopteri > Characiformes > Alestidae > Brachypetersius > Brachypetersius gabonensis. The sequence continues at coordinate 26,625,387 of JBBJLR010000111.1, read as the reverse complement.
ATGTACAGATAACAATGTTGTGTTCTTCTGTTGAAAAAGAAAGAAAGAATGGCTGCTCTCGTTTTGCCCTTGTTCCGCGTCATTTCATCTACGTCTCGGCCATCCATTCATTTGGCATTCTTAAACATCTCGGGTGCGAGACTATGCGAGTCGGTCTTGAAATAGCCTTGATTGGAAAAGCCTGAACCACGGTAGTGGAACGACTTGAGACTTAACTGGGAGATGACACTAGTCTGAGTCTCACTTTTTCAGGGGAGTCTGGCTTTTGTTAGCTACTTTCATGGAATACCCCCCTGGTTTCAGTCGGGTCAAGACATGTCACTACCTGTCGAGCCATATTGTACACAGGTATCAGTCAGTTAGAAATTAACAGCAGCAGCAGCTCTAAAACAGGACTATGATAGAGTTGCTCTACAACAGGATACTGAAAGAGTCGCTGTAAAATGACAATAAGCAAGCAATGTCTTTTACAAGATTCAGAAGTTTATGTTTAATTTGGAACAGTCAGAAAAACTTGTATGGTCCACACTAGATAGCACTAATAGCCACAGTTTGCCTCTGAAAGATGACTAATATTTTTAACTGTATATTTCATTGCCTCTATCTAGGCCTCTGTCCAAGAACATAGCAGAGCAGGTTAGTTACACAGCTGCCAGCCAGAAAGACATTGCATGTTTTCTCTCCAGTGGTGCGTTATCTTTTCGCTTCTCATGGATGAGAAGGATGAGAACTGTTTAATTAACTGTTTAATTATCCAAGTTTTGGGGGTCATACATCAACTGAACTTTCCTCGAATGAAAAGCTACTAATGAACTGGATAATACCAAAGCAGGAGCAGCTGCTATGGCTAATCAGTTTCACTTGTGCTGTCTCTTAAAGTAGCATTTTCAAACTCTTTAGGCAATTTGCCTGGAAATTGAAACATGGAAAGATGTCTATGCTTTTGGGTCTGTAGGGCTGTGTTGTTTTGTAAATAGTGCACATCAGTAACACACACATGCAAATGCAAAAGTAACTGGTCTGGGGGGTATTCCATGAAAGTAGGTAAATAAAGCCAGACTTACCCAAAAAGGTGAGACTTGAAATAGTGCCATCTACCAGGTAAGCCTCAAGTCGTTTCACTAATGCATTCCAGGTAATATAAGTGCATCAGAAGAAAAAATAAATAAATAAGAAAAAATAAGAAGAAACGGTCAAATTAAATAGTTTTATTTCAAGCAAAGGAGAAGCAGGTAAGTGACTGGTTCGTGGCAACACCGTTTGCACGTGCGCAGCTCATTCACATGTATGCCAGCTGCCGTGCGGTCACGGGAATATGCTGCTCCTTTCAGCCAGAGCTAGCGCTCACTGATCAGAGCAGACACAGGGAGATGAGTAACTGTACGGGAAAGCAAGACTTCGCGCTTACAGGACAGTACTGGCGACATTTGGAAAGTTGCTAAGATTTGTCCAAAAGTCGCTAGATTTGTCGCTAGGCGCTTTTTTGAAAAAAGTCGTCAAGGAGGTCTGAAAAGTCGCTAAATCTAGCAACAAAGTCGCTAAGTTGGCAACACTGAGCGCATTCACGCGAGATATTTAAGAAGTCCAAATAAATCGATGGCCGAGATATAGATGAAATGACGTGGAACCAGGGCAAAACGACAGCAGCCTTTTTTCTTTCTTTTTCAACAGAAGAATACAAAAATATTATAACAAAAAAGCCAATCATGTAGCCATAAATAAAGCCAGAGTGGTGGCTTGGCAGAATATAGCAGACAGGTTAAATGCATAAGCTGCACAAAACATCTGAAACTCAAATAAGACCAAACCCCAGTGTCAACATAAAAGTCTGTCACAAAAAAACAACAGTGGCCTCTGGTGGTCCCTGACTGGGGCTGTAACATATTTGTGGTACAGTGATTAACAGTCACCTCGCTGCAAGAAGTGTCCCAGTTTTAACCTCCAGGCCATCAGGCCCTTCTCTCTATTGGCTTCATATGTTTGTTTTGCTTTATAGTGTAACTTTTTTGTTACCATAAAGTAACTTTCAATTGAATTTTGTCTTTCCATGTTACTAATATATTGATTATCTATGTAAGTTAGCAGAGGTCTAGAAAATAAAATTTCAGCCTATGTGTAACCCCATGACTACAAAGACTTTGGGTTGTTAAATACAGCCCTACTGACTTGTTTGATCAAAATCTGACCCTCTTGCCTATTCATTGACTTGAATATCCATCCTTCACTATTACATCTCAACAGTAGCAATCTCAGCGGAGAGGGAAGCACCTGGCAGCAAGTGAAAACTAAACATTAAAATATCTTCCACAGTCGTAAGTATCTTATGAAAATATGTAAATTGGATGACAATAGTTTACAAAATTCATAATTCATAAATTATTGTAGCCACTAAGAAAATGAGCCAGGCCACTGCTAATGGGAGGGGGGGGCACTGTTACTGCTGGGGTCTCCACCTGAGCACCTCCCACTAGTAGAGGACCTCGCACTGAGCTTCAATAAAGGACAGCCTTAACTGGAAGGAATAGAAGGGTGGTATCAAGAGAGATCATCCTCCCAGGTTCCTGGGAAAATATGTAGAAGCTATTGTCTACTTCTTTTCCTCTAGGTGTCCACCCCTTAATATAACCAACATACTTATTATAACCAGCATACTAAGCTTCTTTGTGACCCATTAACCCTCATCACAGGATACATGTGCCATTTATAAAAGAAAGCTGCCCCTGTCTGTTGAAAAGGAGAAGTTAGACATTGAATACAAAAGGCTTTAAATAAAAAATAAAAATAAAAATTAGACATCAAGAAACCAGAGAAGGCACAAAGCACAAAGGCATATGGTTTAAACAGAGTTTAATTTTCTGTTCCCTCTCCACAGCTTAAAAATGTCTGATTATTACACATATTTGAATAAAGAAAATTCTCAATTTTCAGCATGTTTTCTTTTTAATTCAGAACCGTGGAGTTATGATCATCACCAGTGGCTGTGAAATAGGAGTCTCTATAAATGTTCCTGACATTTTTCTGACGGTTTCTGATAGTTTGTGCAGAAATTCTTTGGTTATGCAAACCGATTGTTGCTGCAGCGTCTGGGTGGCTGATCTCAGACAATCATGGAGGTGAACATGCTGGATGTGGAGGTCCTGGGCTGGTGTGGTTACACGTGGTCTGCGGTTGTGAGGCCGGTTGGATGTACTGCCAAATTCTCTGAAACGCCTTTGGAGACGACTTATGGTAGAGAAATGAACATTCATTTCATGGGCAACAGCTCTGGTACATATTCCTGCAGTCAGCATGCCAACTACAAGATTACAACATCTGTGGCTTTGTGGGGCGTGATCAAACCGCACATTTCAGAGTGGCCTTTTATTGTGGGCAGTCTAATATTTATGCTGTCTAATCAGCACCTTGATATGCCACAACTGTAAGAATTCTCATGGCGGAACGATCTCTCAGGAATCTGTTTCGACACGGCCCACATTCTTTGAGACAAAGCTAGACTAAGCGAGAACTTTAACTTGGTCCAGCCCAGACTTGCTCTCCTGTGTAAGTTGCCATGGAAACACAGTAAGGACTTAAATAAGTGAGACTTTCCGAAATAAGCCAGACTTTTCCTTAATCCAGTTTTGTGAAATACCCCCCTGGTTTCAGGTGTGAGTGCATGCAAGACATAAGCCTTGCATTACTCAGAATTCATACATGTGTATGCAGAGCGAAGCAGACCTTCATGCAGGCCTTGAATAAACAATTTACAACCTTAGGTGTAAAAAGTCTGGTGCCTGTGTATGCATATGGGTGTGTGTGTGTGTGTGTGTGTGTGTGTGTGTGTGTGTGTGTGTGTGTGTGTGTGTGTGTGTGTGTGTGTGTGACATACGTCTAAGGTGAGGTGAGTCTCTGCAGGATGCAGGATGGGGCAGAAGGCCAAACGGCATACTATGCCAGGCTTTAGAGTGCTACTAATTGATGAAAGGCCCTGAAAGAATAAAATGATGGCTGCATTACGTTCATGCTCTCTTCCTTTCCCTCCCTCTCTTTTCCTCTCTCTCTCTTTCTCTCTCTCTCCCTCTCCCTCTCTCTCTTTTTCTCTCTCCCTCTGACTTGGCAGTGGCTCCTATAGCTGCAGAGAGCACACTGTTTCACTCTGAGTCACACATATTCATTACCACTTGACAAAGGCCTGTGGTCCTTTCTGATATTTCTCGGCACAAATTCAGAGAGTCCATTAATGCATGCCAGCGCATTTCAGAACTGCTCCAAAGAATCTTTTTCATGGCATCATAATGATCATATTGCTGCCATAATGGATAAAGGACGATGGATTTAGACGTATCAAGTGGTAAAGATGTATCAAGGTTACAGCACGAGGGCAGGGGCTCCAATTCCCGTAGGATTTACTTCTTACCCCACTCCAATACATCCGGGTTGATTATCCTGAGACATCTCAGCATTTTAGAGTTGGTAAACGGCCTGAGAGATTTTCTCTTACCCCAGTGCTTCCGTTTAAAGTTTAGTACATTTAGTGGTTTTTCACATGCTTTGGTTACTCTCAGAGATCTGTCCTTCTGCTCTTAGAGAGCTTTTCCTTCTGAATATTGGTTCCTTTCTTTTCCTTGGTTCCTCACAGTGGTTCTTCTTCATGTTCCTAAAGAGTCTTGGCTCCTTTTATTTTGAGTCTTTGCTGCTTTTCTTTTAGGTATTCATTTTTCTCCATGGTTCTCCTTCCTGCCCTTTTACTGTCTTTTCGTTTGTTTTTTCTTAGTTGTATTTCTTTATGCTCTTACAGAGTTTTCCTTTTAAATATTCTCTCAGTGACTGTTCCTCATGGGGTGAGATTCCTTTTGAGTCCTTGCTTCAGTGTTTCTTCTTCATTTTTTTAGGGGTTGTTGGGGAAGGGGGATTTATTCATATGGTGCTTCCATCAACAATATCTATTTTGGAAAGCACCATATGAATAAATCTTAAATTAAATTCAGTTCTGCGAGCTGAATCACATTATAATTATTACACAAATTAATTCATGAACAGGAAAGCACTAAGGAGGTACATGACGGATTAAATGAAGAATGCTATGAATGTGACATTCAAGGAAATACAACTTTTTTAGAAGGATGAGGATCCACACATCATACATATGCAACATATCTTTGAAATAATATTTGTCCAGAGCTTATTCCATGGCTGGAAGATCTGAAATTCTCTGCTAAATTGTAGATGTCAAAGCATGCAATTAATCTTAGAGAGTGGTGTGCTTAAATACAGATTCACTGAAACGCTGATATAACTGTGCAAATGTCAGAAATCACACATTAATTTATTAATTCCCAGTCAAAGCAGCCATTAATGTACTTTAGTAATGTATATTTAACAGAAAATTACATCAAATCCTCCAACAGAGACTGATATCAAATACACCACTATTTAATTGGTCAATTCTCGCACTTTAACTCTTCCATCCTTCAAATCCTAAACCCAGCCAGTACCAGCAGTGTCTTCCCGAAAAAAAGCTGTTGCTAAAGCTCTCACTGACATTATGTTCTCCTTCAAACAGACACACGTTCATGCAAACAGTTTTACACACACACACACACACGCACACACACACACACACACACACACACACACCTCAGCTGCCTTTCTCATGTGCAAATAAATGTTCTAAAAGACTTGGTAGCCCACTAAAACCAGGACGAACAGTTAAACAGCACTTAATCTTTTACAGAAAAACAGGTGTTTCTGTCCATCTTCCCACTATGCCACATGCTGTCCTAACAAAGAAGCTGTTACCAACCAAAAATAACATGCCTCTCTGTGTTTACACCCCTGGCTCTGTATCTGGTGTTTTGTCGGCCAACCCCAACACTACCTGTCCTCTGTTGTTTCATTCTTGTTGCCATTTTATAGAGCTTTGTTTTCGTGTTCCCTGGTACACAGTTTTTTGTATTCTGTTTTATATTCGTTTATGTAAATAAAGTCATTATTTGCATTTGTGTCCCTTCTACATCCTCCCTTACACACACAATGTTACACGGAACAGCGAAAGTGGACATCTTACATGTAGAGTAAGGTTTTATGGGTGTTAAATTGCAATCTGGTTAAAAATGGTTTAAAAATGGTGCAGATTTCATGACGTTTGAATAACTTTAAACTTTACAAAAACCACAGAAAAATAATTTTTTGGGAAATCTGAGAGCCTCCCAAAAAACAAAAGCTATTATAAAGAAATATATATTTATTTTCTCTTTTTATTTTTTTTATAAAAAAAAAATTTTTTTTCACAGTAATAAGATGCTAATATCATTTCTAAATCTAATTTAAACTTTTTTATCTGATTACATTAATAAAACTATCCAAAGTGTTTCCATTCTTCAGGGTGAATGACCACTGGGAGTCATACAGAGAGGGGTTAATGGCCATTTTTACTGTGAATTTAATAAATGAAGGGATGCTGTCTGACTCTTGCACAATTGCCCTGTCAGAAGCCATTATAAAATGATCCAAGAATGAATGAGAAAGTATTCTTAGTTTCCACCAGCACTGTCATCCTAATGTGTAGCATTCTAAGATTTCTCCAACTGGGCCCTCTGATGAAGAACCACTCGGTGAAAGGCTTAACAAAGTAAGAGGGCAAGGCATTTAAAAAAAAAAAAAAAACAGGAAGATGATTAATTGCAGCTCCAAGCAGTTGCCAATGCACTCATGTAAAATGCTCAGAAAAGCGAGCGACTGTGTGACGCAAAGCTTCGATTAGAGCTCACTGCTCAACCTGCCCCTCAAATCATCCCCACCTGCTGATTTATGACTAAATTAAAGCCAGTCCTGTTCAAGCTGTGATGCATTTTCAAAAGGTATTCAACATTCTTTAATAGCAAATACATACTGAATTATTTTGCGGACATTTTTTGTTTGGGATGAATTTAGGAAGTGATGTCCAAGACCCACCTCATGGAAGTGAAGGAGCTTTGGTAGGCAAATAAACATACATAAATGTGACTGACCATCAGTACTTGATAAATATTGTCCACAAACAGCATTAGCAGCATTAGGAGGAAACCCTGGCGTCCATAACCTAATAATATTACATGGGTTACTGCTGGAGAGGTTACTTTTCTCCATACAGTTGAATTTTACTCTTTTTGTGCAGAGGTTCTTCAACCTCAACATATTTGTTAATCTCTGTAACCAACACTTGCCTACACATCCAATTACAGAATCCATTAGCCCTTCTATGTGATTATGTCATAGTTCCTTTAGTTTGCCTAAACAGAATAGACTGAACAGCGGCTAAAGTCCACACCTGTCCTAAACAGTCTTCTGTTCGCAAACTGTCAGACCAGAATGTGTGATCTCTACAGGCAACAGCCGAGCAGATACCAAGCGTTTCAGTTTAATGAAGTGACAAAGGTGAACGTCACATCAGAATTAACAACACTGAAGCTCTAGTGGAATCTGAAGGACATCCAGGGTGTGTAGAGAAAGTTGCTGAAGAGCTACTTGCTGAAAAATGCAAACGTTTGCTCTATGTCAGATGACCTTGCGTAGACTTAAGCCTTAAAAGAGCAATTTGGCAAAAAAATCTTTCCCTTTAGCCAAATGCCAACTGTTATGAATGGTCAAATTTGTCTCTTTAGTAAGCAAGTTATGAAAGCTAATACCCCACCAATTAGCATCAAACTGCAAGCCTAAATTGTATTAACTTATATTATCACACATTGACTTGCTTATGTGGTATCTGACACCATAAGACTGAATTTGTACTTTTTTTAATTTACCAAGCATGAGGTTTTAGATCTAATGGGTATTATGATAACAAGCAAGATCTGCAACACCTGTTCTCCATTTTCACTTAAGTGATTATTAATATTTTCAAGGTCCTAATTAATAAATATTAATAAACTAATTTCACACCACACAGTGTGAATAGTGTGGAATTCTTTCTCTGCATTTAATCTATTCACCAAGTGAAGCATTAGGCTGCCACCAACAGGGGGCCCCCAGGGAGCAGTGTGTGGTGACAGTACCTCGCTCAAGGTTACCTCAGTGGTGCCACTAGCAGTCTTGGGATTCAAACCCACAACCTTCTGATCACAGGGGCAACTCCCTAAACACCCGGCCACATGCTGCTCCAACCTTTAAGCCTTTTTACTTGTTTATGTAGTTGTCTTATGTGTGTTCAATATGTCTTAAACCATTGGACAAGGCAACTGGCAACCACCAGCTAAAAGACAGAACTATCACATATTTTTTAGACAAATGTTTCAGTTATATCCATCTCTCTACAGGTGTTGTCCTTTCAGCACTGTATATACAGCGGCCTTATATACAGCAATTAGTTGCTCACGATCTTCAAGTGAACTCTGTGCCCTCTGTCTGTCCAGTGCTTTAATTTCATTTGTGATTTGAAATGTTTTCAGTGCACTCCTGCACAGTTTGCTTAGACTCAGAAAGAGAGAGAGAGTGTGTGTGTGTGTGTGTGTGTGTGTGTGTGTGTGTGTGTGTGTGTGTGTGTGTGTGTGTG
>JBBJLR010000111.1:26603694-26616778 GCA_037577145.1 Brachypetersius gabonensis | reverse complement strand
CTCTCTCTCTCTCTCTCTCTCTCTCTCTCTCTCTCTCTCTCTCTCTCTCTCTCTCTCTCTCTCTCTCTCTGCCTGAGGGAAGAGATTTTTTTTACAGGCTCTCTCCAAGGGACACAGCACCATCCAATGGCTAATTGATGAAACACTCCCCTTCTATCTTGAGCAGAATGGCCGGTTGAGCCCGTTCCAGTCTGCACTTGCTCGTCATCGCTCTTAGCTGTCGCTGGTGACGCAGTGGAGCTAAATTTAGTTCCTCAGCTCATGGGGTGCCAACGAGGCTTCCGGCCCGCAGCAGGGAGTCCTCGTTGGGGCAGCAGCGTGATGGAGAGGGTGATTAGCTCACGAAAGAGTGTGGTAAATACTGCATGAAGACACGTGAGGGAGGGAGACTGAGAGAAAGGGTACAGGGAGAATAAAAAAGGTGGACAAGGCTTTAATCTCTGTGCTTCGGTCCCTCTTTTTGTCCAGGGGGTCTATGAGATGCCCCCTCTCTGTTACACCCTCTATTTGAAAATGATAAGGCCAGCAGCTGATCCAGAATCAGTGTTCCCCCAAAGCTGACAGAGTCCATTTTGAGTTATCACTGATTCGAAGGCATGCCTGGAAAAGTGCGTCAGATCACAGTTTGATGTACAAACTACGTTCCTTAAAGAGGCTTCAGAGAAAGAGAAAAGCTTTACCTAAGGGTCTGCTTCTGATTCGCAGTGAACAGGGTATTATAACCTTATGTGGCCACATGCAGTGATTGCAGCTTTTATCCCAAACCTCTAAGGGCCACTTTCTTTTCCTGTAATTAAAACCACCCTGCAAGTCACTGCAACCTTTTGACTAAAATGTTTCTGAAGCGGTTCACCAGTGAGAGGTGTTTTTGTAATACTAAATTTAGGCGTTGTCTGCTTGGCCTACACCTCACAGCCAAAGGTGAACTTCAGAACACAGCCAAGTTCACTGAGACTGGTAGTTAATGAAGACTCATGGATCAAGAGAAATTCACAGTCACAATAACATGCTGCGAAGGCGAGTTTAGCATGGAGCCCAGTGGCAGAACCATTTCTTATTAGAGACAGCATGCCTGGACCTTTCAACTCTTAAACCTTGGCTTCATGCATAATGAAGAGGTCAGAGCCCAGAGACGAGGTAGGTCTTGCAAAACAGAGGTTCAAAACAGTTCTTGATCTCAGGGAATTATAGGCACTGTTATCACCCTTTCAGATGTGATATAACTGAATAGGACCTAGAGGATGGGGTGCAAACTAGGAAACATCTTCAGAAACCGATCCAGCCTTTGAGAAAAAGCCTTTCGTGTACAATGAAGACCAAGAAAACCTTGAGTTTTATATGATATAATACAGACAGAAAACTCTCTTTCCTCTAGTTTCTCAATATGTCTAATCAGAATACTGTTTTGCATAATCACTGTCTGCAGGAATGTTAGAACGAAAAAGACAGCTGGTTGCTGGACTGGGCTGCAAACCACATGTGATCCTTATAGATCCATTTCTTGATGCTGCCTAACACTAATAATACATCCCACCCTGTACGGGCCATACAACCAGTGAATCCTACAGATCTTCATAATCTTTCCTCTCACTTGAATCCTCCCTGCACGATCAGATAAAGCCCAGATGATGATGGGTTCTCCTTTTGAGTACTTCTCAGTGCTTCTCCCTCCCACTCTTGGAGTGTCTTGTTTCCTCTTAGTGATTCTTTCTCATGCTAATAGGGAGTTTTAACTTTGGAGTCTTGGGCCATACTCATTTTTCTACCATTTTTGAAAAGCTTATTTGTAAGTTTCTGTTGTTGAAAGCACCGCTGTAGAAATAAAGCTGAACTGAATGAAGTTGAACTGAACATGACCCAAACATTGTGGTTTTTCTGTTTATGGTAATTGTCTCTGCTCCTGGGTAAATAAGTGCTGCTCCCAGTTTGGGCAATGGTAGGCAGCAAAATGACAAATCTCGAATGTAAATTGCATCAGATTAATGCCTTCTGTTTGTAATGCATTCATAGATGGTAAATATGCCTAAAATGCCAAGCCCACATGAAGCCCCATTTGTATTCTGTAAAAACAATTCTAATATGAATTGACAGAATGTAATATTAATTTGTAATCATAAGGCAAAGGATAAGAGTTTGCAGCAGTGGCTTAAAATTCATTCCACTGTTGGGCTAACAGGCGGCATTATGCACGAATATGCTAATTCAGGTCTCGCAGGGTTTCCTCTCTCATACTTTTTTCTGGACAGACGGAGTCCAGTGACCACAGATGAGTACTCCCTGCCCAATCCCCAACTACCCCACTAATGAACTGTGGAAACTGTCTTTCAGGAGGAAGCTGATGTTGAGACTGTGTAGAGAATCTGTCCTCACCTCTTCTTCCTCATACAGAGGCACACTGTAATCGATGTTCTTTTGATATTTATTTGTCTACCTGGTTTAGATTTGTTGATGGACAGGTTGCGTGAGCCATTATCTAGACCTTTATCAGTGGTTAGTTGACTCCAGAGCCATATTTGGCTTGCTATTTTTGGATTATGAACCCACTTCAAAGCTAGCAGTGATACAAAAAAACTCCTTCTGCTCCCGATACACTCATACCAGTGCTAAAAACAACAACACAGTCAATATTATTGCTGCGCTGAGAATGCTACAGAATCCAACAGCAGTCTTGCAGTCAGAAATTGACCAGTGAGAGAGAGGCTGACAAATTGCACAGCCACAGATGGGCTACAGTGAGTAACTCCATGCCACTGTACTACTGTAATGACCTTCTGGCAGGACTCATGTGGATCTTAAAAAAATGCTCTAAATAGTCCAGCAGGCTAGCCCCATTGTATCTTAATGAATTTAAGTGAGTCTAAGTGAAGTCCCATTGCTCTTGGATTGTCCATTACGTGCAGACCAGCTTACAGGACTTGTGTGGTGTCCCACTAAGTTGGGAGGAGTTATTATTGTGTATGTTTTGGTATTTGTTGAAGACTATTTTTTTTTAACAGGCTGGGGCTGGAACTTTTAGGTCGACAGTGCATGGTTGACAGGCTAATTAAAATGGCTGCCAGCCTCCACTCTAAGCGGATTTTGGGCAGAGAGAAGGACATCAGTCAAGAAGAGTCAAGTGGACGTACAGACTTGGTGGACTTACTGTGCAGACTTGGTGCTGTGAGGGGTTTAGTGATCGGCCTGCGCAACAGCTGTCAGCACTTTGTTACGTCCTCCCTGTCTCTGGGTCTAGTTCTGAGCGATCCAGCAAGGAGGTCTGGCAGGAGGAGAGCGGCGTTTTTGTATCTGATGGCAGCGGAGAATGGACACTACTCAGATTCAGAGCACATTCAGATCTCATAGTGAGATGAGTGGCTGGCCTTTGGGGTCTAGTTGGGTTTGGAAGTCTTGGCATGTTGTTTATTCACTGCCACAAAGGAGCCCTGTGCCAGGGCAGGTGTGGCACAGGCCTTTGTCTGAGGAACTGAGAATTTAGAATTGTGGAGGTGTTTTCCTCTTTATTTGTGTAAGCTATGGTGGTGATAAGGCAATGTTCAAGTTGTTTATTGGTTTCGTTCAGGTCTTGTCCGATGGTGGCAGCGTTGGCCAAGACAGGGATTCTTTTCCTGTTACTTTGTGTTTATGCATCCCCCCTCTCTCTCCCCTTAAGGGTGCTGTTACCTAGATATCTACTTGTATGTGTGTTTAAAATCTTTGTGTCTACTGTGATCTGAAACTGTGAAGTGTGCCTTACCTGTAGCGTGATACATGTTTGTTGGGTATTGGGTGCATGATCAATCCTGATTTCCTGTTGGCTGTTGGGCCAAAAAAAAACCTTCAGACTGGGCTGGTGGCGCCTGACCCAGCAAGTATTTTACTACACAAATACCCATTTACACCTGTCTTACTCTATACTGAGCTCATTAGCTGTTAATGTCCTCATGTCAATCATGCAGTTCATTCTCTTTCTTTTTGGATGACCCTCTGACCTGGCGTCTGTTGTCTGCCCTTTCATGAGTCACATGTCTTTTTCTCATTATGCATTATTGTATGTTGTATGGATAATTAGTCGTTTCCTTGGTCATTAGTCATTTCACCTTTGTATGACTCATATGCTACATTATGTAAATAGCTTTTGTTACCATTTTGGTGTCGACCGGAGGAGGATGGGTTTCTTTTATGAATCTTGGATCTCCTCAAGGTTTCTTAGTCTTGCTCCCTGTGTGTTTCTCCTTTCCACTGTCACCCTTGGTTTGCTCACTCAAAGCCAGGATCTAGGTTTCTGCTTTGTGCTTATGCCAGTTGTGTAGAGCACTATGCAAATACACTTGAAACTTAATTTATACAGCGGACCTATAAGGCAGATGGAGCTCGAATAGGCCAGTGGATGTAGATTGAGACTGATAGGCTGGAGCTCTATGCCAATGAAATAAGACCACAATTAATGGGCACACCAGCACAGGGAAAGTCAAACCCAGTGCTTGAAAGGTCTTATTTTTCAACTTATTCTCTTGAGCATTTGTTCCTAGGCTTGCTTAAACATGGATTTCACATCCACAGACAGAACACAGACCTCTGAAACTTTTTCACTCGACCTGCATTATTAAACACCAGTGTGAACAAGAGAGCAGTGCGTTCAGTGGCGGCGGGGCAGTGTAAAGCGGCACACTGTGTGGCCCTTGTGTGCCTCTGCTGTGCGCTGATCCAGTGGTGATCGATCAGCTCCCTGGAGTGCTGCTGACCAGCTGGCCATTCGTTAACACATGGGCTGTAATTTCCTGGTGGCCGCAGAGGAGGAGAAGGAGGATAAAAGCGCTGGCTGTGTCCTGGTGTGACCAAGTCACTGAGGACCAGCTCCTGGTTGAAATTACAGCTTTCACTCTTAACCAGTGCGCAAAAAGGAAAGTGGGAGTAGAGGGAGGGCTCCAGAATGTATTGATTAGGATGGACAAAAAGGAGAAAAGCAGGGCTGGAGAGGAGAAAGGGATGTGAAAGTCTCAGCTGGATGAAAGACATTGGCTACAGACAGCTGCACTGCTGAACAGAAGTTTGCTTCTTTAGTTTTGCACAGTAGCTACAAGGCTAATTTAGCTAGCAAGTAATGGAGGATTACCACCAATCAGCAGGGCATCTTAAATAGACTTCCTTATTTCTTTTGTAACACTGTTCAACACAGTGTTTACCTGCAGACAATCCTATAAATGTTTTTTAGATAAAACTTACAATATTATTGTTTGCATAGAAAACAATGTTGGTGCCTTGTAGCACTACAACTTACCTCAAAGTTTACCACAGAGTACGGACGGGCAGAGTTTAACGTTCAGATTTCCAAGTTCACATTCAACCCAAAAAGATCATTTTAAGCCACAAAAGACTATTTTACGAATTTAATAAAAGGCTTTTTTTGTTCTTTTGGAAAAAAAAAAATGCTGGAGGCAATGAATTCTCAAATCCTGTAAATATGTTTAGAGATCAGCCATGATGATTAGAGCTAGGCAGTTTGTGCCATAAATATTAAAACATGATAAAGCATGGAAAAAGCACACACATATGCTCCTAAAAACTAAGCTAACAGCACTACGCTTCAGTATATTTGGCTGTTCTTGTTTAAACAAGCTCATAAAAGACATCACACCATCTGACATACACCCACTGGTTAGACTAGATCTCATTCACAGTCAGTAACATGTCTAGAACCTCCAGAAGGCCCAGAGTGACATTATCTCTTCTGAAACTCTTCTCAACCACCCTTTCCACCTCAACCTATTAGGCGTCTGCTTCTCGGGATGTCCATCTCCATCACCAGGGCAGATGCAGCACACATCTCAATGTATTGCCAGTGATCTGATACTTTAAAGATACAAAGGAAGTCTACTAATGCAATGCAAAAAGAGCCATTATTTATTTTACATATTTGTTTGAATACTGCTATTTATGTTTGATTTCCAGAAAACTCTTACAATAGTCTTACAATAGGTCAAATAAAAAGTCTGGACCTTGCCTAAAATCAGTCCTTCTTTTCTGTTCTCTGGCCACAGTTACTCTTTATTTACATCACACACAGACACACACAGACATTTACATTTACGGCATTTATCAGACACTTTTATCCAAAGCGACTTCCACTCTCTAACTACTCTCCCTAGAGCAACTTGGGGTTAAGGGTCTTGCTCAGGGACCCAGTGGTGGTGCTGGAGGTAGGATTCGAACCTGTGACCTTTTGGTTCGGAGTCTGGGTCTTTCACAACTGCTTTCAAATGTGAAATTATTATTGCCACTGACGACTGTTATACAAATCAGGGAAACTTACTCTCCCTAACCTATTCACAGTCTCTGACATATCTAGAGCCTCTAGAAGGCCTAGAGTGACTTTCTCCCAAACTCATTTAGCTACATCTGGATACCACAGAGAAAAAAACATCTGCAATTTAGGAATTTTATTCATGTTCGGTTAGAATCACTTCCAGATAAATGCTAGCTTTTCATCTCAGACATGTCTTGGCTGATAGATAATTGTGTAAATGAGATGTTTTGTGATGTTTTGTTCTCTTAAGCTGCTGGCTTAGGTAAAACCAAGCATTGGCAAACCCAGGGCCCTGAGGTCCTGTTTCTGGCTCTATGTGAATACAAACTGTTCCTGTAGTAGTAAAGCACTTGGTAGTATGACTGTGTGCTGCTTGTTTGCTTCAGTTTGTTGACAGGTAGTTTTGCATCACTTTCATACACCACATAGTAATGCATTTTTAATGGACTGGGGAAAGAGCAGAGAGTGGGAGACCAAAAGCTCTTTCATCTTCACGCATCCCTACAGCTCCTTGTATGGCAACACATAACTCGACACAGACTGAGGACAGACATCTGTTTGTGTGAGTGAGCGAGAACTGAACACACAGCTCCAGACAACAAATAAAAATCACCAACGTCGCTGGAGCCTTGCGGGCGGAGTTTTTTAGCTGTCTCAAGAAACCTGCTACGAAGCCCCTCCAGTTCCTGTGTAAAATACAGTCATGTTCAAACAGAATTTTGTGGGCTACAATTGGTCCAGACAGAATTCTGTTGGGTTACAGCCAGTTCGGACAGACTGTTGAGGGGTTACAGGTCAATCTCAACAGAATTTTGTGGGCTGGAGTAAATTCAGACAGGGCTACAGTTCAGTTCAAACTGAATTTTGTACAGTTTTGAGTTAACCATCAGGTTCTGACACCATCCAATTCAATCCAGGCAGACTTTTGTGGGGCCACAGTTTAATTCAGACAATTTTGTGGGCTCAGTGGGGCTCAGAAATTTGTGGGGTTACAGTTGGGTTCAGACAGAATTTGTGGGCTATAGTCGGTCCAGACAGACTTTTGTAGGGGTTGCAGTTGTTTTGTGGGGCTACAGTTGGGTCCAGATGGACAGTGCAGCTACAATTCAATTCAGACAGAATATTTTTAGTTATGTTTCAGTTCAGACAGAATTTTTAATGCCTAGAGGTTGGTCCAGACATACTTCTGGTGGTTTACATTCATATGCAGACAGAATGTTGTGGTGACACAGTTCAGTTCAGACAATTATGGAGGCTATAGTCCCCCGATTCTGACCCCATTTTGGTCAGTTCAGACATATAGTTCAATTCAGAATTTTGTGGCGCTACAATTCAATTCAAAACATTATTTTTTCCCCTTATTTTATACTTCTTATTGTTTTGTTTTGTTACTGCACAACAATGTCTAATTTCTGTTGTGCACTGTGGAACCTGAGTTTTGCCATTTAGTCTCTCTGTATAATTGTATATGGCTGAGATGACAAAGTTCACTTTGACTTTGAATCGGTTCAGACAGAATTTTGTTCTGCTGCAGCCACAGTCAGTGGAAACATAATTATTTTCTGATACAGTCGCTCCTAAGGGAAGTCCAAGGTTGGGGTTCTAATAAAGTGGCCAGTATTTGAAAGTATAAAGTAGATGTAGTGAGTGGAAGTACAAGGCTGATTTTCTAATGAAGCGCATGGTGAGTGTACACAGGTGAAGTCAGACCAAGCCGCCTGCGAACCTGCTTTTAACTCAGAGCACGTGTGGCCAGGTAAGCCTGTTTAAAAGGCAGAGTTGATGTTCATTGTTACTAATTCAGGATTTGAGTAGAAATGCGAGGTTTAATTAATCACGCAGGCCAGGACTCACGAGCATGGCAGCGTTCGCAAATGAAACACATCAAGGAGCAGGACTAATAAAGCAACCCTGACGCTCTCAAGAGGAATGCAAATGAGATGGTTCGGTGATGAGACAGAGGGCGAGAGCGAGAGAGAGAGGGTTGTAGCCATGTGAGAAACAGTTATAAGTCTGAAAACGAGTCAGTATTGATCTTGACTTTAATTGGCTCCCAGCTCTCACTACACATGTGGATAAATAAACCCGTATCGCCCGTGAAGTCAGGCCCTCGCAGTATCAACCCTTTGCATTTAAAATGCCGCCAGTTATTTTCAGAGGGAACAAGCAGGAAAGTGCCGTCTTTCAGCTCCAGGGCTGACGTTCGTTTTCAAAACGGCCTTGATACTTCTTTGAGAATACATTTATCAAAGGCTGTGCTGGAGCCGACATGTTTCTCTCTTAGTTCCTCCATCTATTCAAAGGCCTTTTGGTTTGTGCAAAGACAGCAGAACGACAGGACGGAAAGACAATTCAGGAAATGAAACAAATCTAATGGCTCTTGGGGTCGTTAATTAAGATAAATTAGTGCATTTTAATATCCTTGCTTATTTATGCAGCAGAATTCCTAACACTTTAGCAATGTGTTTGCCACCTGCTGCTCATCAACTGAAAATGACTTTGGCCAGCTGACATACTGGTTTGAAGAAATTCAACAAATTGGATTATCCCTGAGCTTGAAATCGCAGTAGCTCACTTGACTCTTTACACCACAGGATGCAACAGGAGAACCCAGATCCTGTTTCCGCAGGATCCGGCCCAAAATAAACCTCCAGCTTCGGAGCAATGTGATGGAGCCCCATCAATGGTTTTGGAAAGGAGTTGGAAGGCATTTGTGATCCAGAATTAACAATCTAACATCAGTGCCTTACTTCACCGATGCTCTTGCGGCTGAATGTCATCAAATTCTCAAAACAAAGCAACGTCTAGTATAAAGTACAGGCTGTTAGTGCAGCAGAGGGGGACAAATGTCCTCTGGCAACACCCATGGTGGGGTGGGAGGTGGAGGACCAAAGTGAATTGGTCTAGCCTTTCCCAAGTCCATCACTGGCACTATGCCTGCCTTATTACACACACCAGGGTCCCTGCTAGGTTAAGAGTGGTCCACCATCCAGCTCTGAGGTCAGAAACCAGCCACCGATGAAGGGCTGCATGGGCTACTGTCTGTAACTGAATACCTGTAGCATTTCTAATAAAGAGGACAGGGAGGGTCACTTAGAAAACTTTAGAGAATGCTTATGTCCACTAATTTCATAGGATTTCATTAACATAATGCTCATTTGGCACTTACTATTCTACTCATTAGCAGCAACATGAACCTTTCCATCTGAAGTGGTTTGTTTGGTGCCAGTGAACAAAATACCAGTGGTTCAGGGCCCCTTGTTGGGAAGAAGGCGAGCTGGAAGGCCGGTGGGGTTTCCATGAACCGCTTAGCTCAGACCACCTACTCCACTCTGGCTGAAATAACGCAGGGTTTAGACTCCAACAGGCCCATCCAGCTGATGAGGAGAGCATCTGAAGTGCCCTTAAGCAGAAGCCAGCGTTTTTGCAGGCTCTCCTCTGTTCCGTCTAGTGTAATTGCCTGCTAAATACAGGATCGCCGTTCCACACAACAGCAAATGGACTCTTAAATGTGATGGCAGGGGTTTGTTCGAACTTGCTGATAAATTCACCATGAACAGCCCCTGCAAATACATCTTCAAAAAGACTATTAGCCGGTGACAACGCCAAGACCAAAGCACTTTTACAGCAAGGGCGGCCGGGCAATTATTAGGAAGCGGCGCTTCAGAGGAAGCTGCGGAGGTAGGTAGTTACGAACGACTGACCCACGTCGGACCCCAAAAGGGCCATGGCTTCATGAAGGGAAAGTAATTATCTTCCTGGGAGGGGGATCCACAGGGGGCGAAAGAGAGAGAAGGATGGGGCAAGCCACGCCTCTCGTCTCCTGATCACTCTGCCGCAACAAGGAGATCAATCAGGAATAAATTAGGACGGAACAATGAAACAATGATGGAATTCGCAGAGCAGGGAAGAGTAACAGAGCAGAAACATGGACACACGCGCGGTCTCAGGCGCACTCCTCTGGAGACGCAGACTCGGGGCCTTTTTTACACCATTAATTGATTAATCTAGTCCAGGATTAGACTTAATCTCCGCCTGGGAAAAGAAGAGCGTGACGCAGGATTTGTCTACACTTTACTTAATGTCCTTTTACATCAGTAAGCAGCCCTTACTGAACACACACACCCCAGTGTAAGTGTCTGGCAGTCAGGAAAGGTCTTTCATATCTCATTAAAGTGCAATTCCACAGAATTTACTAAAAGTAAACAAGGCTATTCATAGCGGGTTCCGTGTGAAAGTGTGGACTGAATAAAACCAGGCTTCTGTCTCTAAAGGCTCCATCGCAGAAAGTTATTGTTATGAAATTGGCTGCCTGATGCCTGAGACACTATTTTACCAGAGTTTTGAGAAGCTTCTAAATCCCTGGTAAAAACCCATTCATGGTGGAGGGATACTTACAGGGCATCATGAGGCAAATTACTCCCCAAAGAAAGCAGACTTAGTTCAGATTTGTCACTATTTTATCATCATCAACATTCCATCATAACACAATGGATACATAATGGTTAACTGTGGGTTGAAC
Organism: Brachypetersius gabonensis; assembly: GCA_037577145.1. Classification (NCBI taxonomy): domain Eukaryota; kingdom Metazoa; phylum Chordata; class Actinopteri; order Characiformes; family Alestidae; genus Brachypetersius; species Brachypetersius gabonensis. The sequence goes on along the minus strand of JBBJLR010000111.1, from coordinate 26,605,973 downwards.
GTAAATAAAATGGCTACACTTGTATTGATGTTGTGATCTTCCCAAGACATTTAGAGGTCTTTAAAACAGGTGTACAGGCCACTGAGTACGTCATTTTATTAGCTTTGCATGTACTATACATGTTTAGTCTTTGAGGTTCTCAAATTGTAAAAACATTTTTTACTTTAAACCTGTCCTTCACATTTGCTTCCATTCTGTCCGTTCACATTAAGTGACATTACTGTGCCATCAAGAAGTTTTCAGAGCTCAGGTTCAATAGCTTAAAAATTCCTTAAAAATGTGTTGTTTTCTCCACCCTTGACGAGGTCCAACACTTCAGAAAAAGTGTTCTCAGAAATAAGCTTGGAATTTTAGCCTCGGTGGGCTGTTCTGTTTTGATGGTCTTCTACAGATTATCTAGACACTTTAATTGTTAAATGGTCTGGATTATCCGCAGTATTAGGTTTAGGATTCAATTTAGATTAAAGTTAGGTTTTAATGTTAATAGAATTTTTTTTCTTTTAGATTTTTTTTATTTAGTAGATCTTGGGTTGAATGCTAAAGACAAGCTGAGCATCTACATCTGAAAAAGGTATTACCAAATCACTACCAGTCAAAAGTTTGGACACACCTTCTCATTCAGCGATTTGCTTTGTTTTTATTATTGGCTACATTTCAGATGAAATACATTTGGCTAATTATAATTATTCGTATTATAGGAGGACAAGTATAAAGGCAGGCTCTCGTGCCTGAGCTTAGGGTGTTGTCATAAAGATGATCAGCCAATCTGCAGTATTGACAATTCCCAACTTTTGTAATGTAGTAGGACATGAATTTATGTGGTTTATGTGCCTCAAATTTCAGTGCCAGAAGAAAGTCTCCATGAAACAAAGATGGCAGGGTTTAGTACCTGCACCACTGAGTAAATCCCACTGATATGATTCAATACTAATGCTGAGGACTTTGTGTCCTACTGCCTGGAGCGTCTGGGTTAAATAACTAATGACTGCTAACAGGACCTGGAGTGTAAAGACCTCACACATATCCACCCACTAGGTAGGACCAACAAGGGTCAGCAGAAAGGTAACCAGCAGTGGAAAACGTCAAGAGCCCCTCCCTCACCTGCAACATGGTTGCTGAGGTGTTCCTCTGGTCTGGAAGAAGCTCAGACAGGGCTGTAGGAAAAAGCAGCTGCAGAGTGTGGGTGGAAAAGATTAGCTGCGATTAAGAAAATCCCATTAAAAAAAAAAGACAAATCCATTCAAAAAAAACAAAAAAACACTGAGTTTGACAAAAAGGCTACAAATGGGATCAAAGATATTGGAATCCTTTGGTAAATGTCCTGAGACCCTTTTAATTGTGCTTGCTCCTTCAACATGAAAGAGGAACCAAAAAGTAATTCAGATTCTCTGATAAGCCTTTGTGCTTGTTTGTTTACAGATTTGTAATTGCTTTCATTTGCATATCAGCTTGTCAAATGGAGAAAATTCTTTACGCTGGAGGAGGAAAGTATCCTGGAGGAAGAAACACCTCCAAAATCACAGCCCAGGGTCTATAGCAGGCCAACAGGAGTGATAGTTTGAGGGGAAAAAATAAAAACACCAGTCTCCCTGAAGTGGGCAGTATGATGAGAGCAAGCTGAGCTTGGTAGAGCTTGGAAAAATATCTAATCCATACAGTTTTCCACTTCACCCCAGATGTGTTTGGAGTCCACCTGCTCCACCCTACTGAAGAGCTGGACATGACTTGAGCAGTTTTGGGGATGTAAAGAATTTAGGTGACTATTGACTTTATTTAGTGTGAGCACCGTTAGCCTTGCTGCTCTACATCGAAAGAAGCAAAATATGGAATCTTGGTTGTTTGATTGCATCTGGTGGAAAACTATTCATTCAAGGCATTCACCCAGCTGCCGGCTAGTTGAGTGTTTGACCAAATGCTGTAGGCCTCAAATGCTGTGGTGATCTGAAAGTCACAGGTTTGAATCCCAAGACTGCTAGTGGCACATCTGAAGTACCCCAAGATACCGTCCCCACACACTGTGTGAAATTCTTTCTCTGTATTTGATCCATTTACCAAGTGAAGCAAGGAACACAATGTGAATAAAGTCCCTGCATTATTAAGTATTACACAACAAGTCAAAATCAAGAGATAAGTTTGTGGGTTTTGTAGTTTTTTCATGCTGATATCAAATCTGTGTTTAGTTTGTCCCCCACATAGATTTTCTGTGATGAAGCTAGTTATGTATTGCATGATAGTTGGTATAATGATCATATAATAATCATATGCTGAGTGTTTTTGAA
>JBBJLR010000111.1:26582341-26603594 GCA_037577145.1 Brachypetersius gabonensis | reverse complement strand
GCTGAGTGTTTTTGAAGAAACAGTGGTAGCTGACTGACTCTGATCATTATATCTATGCCACAGTGTGGCCTGTCTGAAAAAAACGCATGCAAGTCTATTGCAAACGTAATATTACTCATAATTCAAACAGTTGATGTGAAAAACTGGTTTAGAAAAGTGTGATGTGGTTTCTGATGATTTCAAAAATAATTTTTGTGTCATCACTGTATTGCTGGGCTGTTTTGCTTCCAGTGATGGTCGGCAAGCCCTTGTTCGGAAACTGATGACATTTTAGAGCAGTTTCACCATTGCTGTCTCTTTTCAGTAGCTGTGTAGCTCTTCAGGACATCACTAACTCGAATGGACACAGGAGCATTTTCAGACGCATTGCTGAATTTATCAAAAGTACACAGAGCACTGGCTGAGACCAGCGAGGGAGGGGATAACCGTCGTCTCTTAGCAGGAGAGGTAGTTGCCAAATTTCTTCTGAGCACACCTGAATACCCCCTAGAAGCTTTGTGATCACACACTCAACTACAAACCGGTAGGTGTGAACTTCAGGACAGGCCGTTACTCTACATCAGTCGAAATCAATACTTTTGACACTCAAACTTCCAGGATCAATTTTTAGTCCTAATCTTGGGGCCCAATGCTCAAGGGAAGATTTCTTTTTTTTTAAGGCACGTTATAAAAAAAAACAAATTCCTCACATTTCTATGCAAACAGAGTGTGATGAACATTGAAATCAACCCACCAATTCAGCAGGTTAGCCTCACTCTTGCACAAGTTTTTAAGCCTGGACTGATTTGAATGAGGTCATTTGCATGTCTTAAAAGGCAAAGTGACAAACAGCCTGTATACAAAGTTGGGCAAAATCTGATTTCTTCGATTCAAGTTCAGAAGCAACAGAAACTCCTATGAGGCTCTGAAACGGTGTGCCTGATGACCTCCGCCCCGTGGGCTCAGTGGTTTTGGCCCGGACTCGCAGCCCACTGCGGCCTTGCTGGCATGCTTTGAAAGGAAGTACTTTCTCCACTTCATGCCCTGTCACTAATCCTCCCTCAAGTGAAAATTTGGTTTCTTTTCGGCTACTTTCACTCTGACAGTCTTGCAACCCCCCTCCTCTTCATCCAGCCCTCCATGGCCTTTGCCCCCCGGGAGACGCTTCATTAGGTTTAATAAGTGAAGTGTGCCAGCGCTGTCTGTGCGCAACACGTGGTAAAAGACCCCTTCCCTCCCCCAGCCTCTCGCCCCACATGCCAGAATCAAATATTCTTTTGTTTATCAGGAGCATTCGAGACTGCAGAGTGGGGATGGTCTTGTTGTAATTGGATGAAAGTGTGCGGAGTGCGTAATTGGATTAGGCAGAGTGTGCTGCTGCCTGTCCACTGTGACTGAATGAACTCCTCTTTCAGGCTGCCTTCATGCAAGACTGTGTTCTCTGAGGGGTAAGTAAACGATCTTATACCATTCACTTGGTCACTTATCGGTTCATTCTCTTAACCCCTGACTTGTTTAGAAGGTTTTAACTTAATTCGAGTTGCAGGGCTTCCCACCCTTGGCCGCAGGGAACTGCAGTGTTTTGGCCGTGTCCACTGCTCACTGAGGCGCACCTAATCCACTTTTGATGAGTTTGGTTCATGCACTCCCCGCAGTCATTATCAAAGGGACTCTTCATCTCTATTCACATCTGCCCGCACACGACCCTCAGCACCACGCCCCCCTTGCAGTACCGCACATGGAAGGGGCTTGGCAATAAATACCGCCTCTGCACCCAAAAGAGTGCAAGAAGGGATGCTGAAAGCCTCTGAGAAAAGTGCAGCGATGTCTTACCATGGCTCTTACGGGACGCTCTTGCTGAGGGATGCTGCTGCTCCACACCGGTGGGACCCCAAGGACACGGCAGAGGTCCAGGCGTTGCTCTGCAGTGACTGGACAGAGGACGGGCTGCAGGTCAGAGCTCGCTGCGAGGTGGCCGAACAGGACCAGTGCACCTTAGCCAGGGCACGCAGGCGCCGGAGGCTAGCGGCCAATGCACGGGAGCGCAGGAGGATGCTGGGCCTGAACGTGGCTTTCGACAGGCTCAGAAGCGTCATCCCCAATGTGGAGAGCGCCAGGAAGCTGTCAAAGTCGGAGACACTCCAGATGGCGCAGATCTACATCAGCACGCTCAGCGATCTGCTTCAGGGTGAGGGCCGCGGACACTGGCGCATCACAACACAAAGGGAGCACACAGGACAGGCCACAGCAGCACCATGTCCACAATCAGACCAGACAGCCAAACAGGACACTCCATGCCAGCACAACCTACACATCGGAGACACGGTCTGATCAAATGTGGAATGGAAAGCCGCGATTCACTGCTGGGAAAAAAGCAATGGAGCCAAGTGATGAGTTCTTAGCATAAGTACTTTGTTTAAATGTAGAGTATATTTTTGCACTTTGTTAGGGATAATTTAATAACGGTTACATGGTGAAATAAAATGTTTTATATAAAAGAAAGTTGGGTGTCTCGTGTTGAATTTGCCACATCTCTCTCGAACACGAGCTGCGAAAACCACCAAGCGCCGTCAAGATGTATTGAAAGTAGCAATTTTTATTTGAGTTAAAATTATGTACAAGTAACCAAAGACATAATTTCTGAAATCGGTACAAAGTTCAGGTTCCTGCAGTTGGCTTTTGGATGCCTCTTTAATTTCACCTCAAACACAACTGAGAAAAATGCTGTATAAAATAAAAATAAGATTGAATTCTGAAAAGTAGTCTATCATTCTAGATTTCCAATAGCCAATATTTACACAAGTATGTACAGAAATTGTGTGGTTCCATTCATTTCCAGAATTTGTGAATTTGAAAACATTGGGATGTTTAGCAGGTGGGATACAGCCCTGACAGAAAACAAACACATACACACACGCACACTGTGGCTTGAACAGCCCAAGAACCAATGGAAATACATATAAAAAAGAAACATAAAAAAAAAGATTTTGCATGTCTGACTGTACAACTCATTACTAACTTCAAATGGAACATAAAACTTTAAACGGCAGATAAGTGGATGAGGGCCTTGTGTTGTGGGTGTAGCTAGCGAATAAAAACAACAGATATTACAGTGAACTGATGGCTTCTGCACCATTAAAAGCTTATGTGGTGGATGTCTTTGTATCAAACACTTTACTGTACTGCAGTGCTCATAAGGTTACATGACACCAATGCAAGTCTTTAATAACTTATATAAACCTACAAAGACATTTATAAATGTTTAATCCAACACACGCCAGCTGTCAGAACACTAAAAAGAAACTGACTAAAACAGCCTTTATGACAACTGATGCTTGTCGGTCTTTAAAAATGTCTACACAGGTTTATGTCAGATTCCATAAATGGCTAATGTAGAGGTCGTGTAGCCTTAGGAATGCCACCCTTCAGCAAAGTGTTGGTCAGAGCTCAAAGTAAAAGTACAGCATATTTCAGAGGTGCTGTTTAAAAAAAAAAACTGGCCAACAGACAGACAACGTTTGAGTGCTTTATGGTTAGAAACCTAATAAAATCGTGCTGTGCCCTTGTGTCAGAATAAATTAATTATAAAAGGAATAAGTATACCAACAAGAATACCAACATAAACTAGCTGGGCACGCTATAAGAAAGAGTATGTTCTGGACACACGGGCACACAAACAGAAGCTGGAGGGTTAACCGTACTGAACTTGAACTTGACTAGACATAACATAATGCCGCACAGTAAGCGACCGACTTACAGCGACTGACAATTTCTCCCATGACGTTTCTCCCTTTGACCCATGATTTCTCTTCACTTTCAGCCACCTAATCAGAGAAGAAATTAGTCATTCATAGCCAGACGTCAAGATCCCTAAACAGAAGGTAATGAGGAGAATCAGTGTGAACCAGAGGGCCACAGCATTCAACATCGCCTAGAATTCTGTCTTGGATTCGGCCAAGTTGGTGCTCTTCACTTTTAAAATTCAAAAGAAAAAAGTAGTGGCAAAGCCTCCAGTCAGAGCAACTTAAGTCAGAGCAATGCTCGATCAAAGCCATCCATTGCTCGTGGCACCGGGGCACGCTGACGGTGAGAAGTATTGATTTGGGGGGGTTAAAGAAAAACAGATCTTTACAAAAGTGGCCCAGCACAGCACAGTAGCATTCTCGCAGGGCAGCACTGACAAAATGGGTTTTTTTGAACGCGAGGACAGAATTCTGATATACTTTCCCTGTTGTACTGATGTCAATTTATTATTATATAACAAAATAAATAAAAACCTAAGACAAGAAAGAGATGCAACTGAAGCTCGTCTGAACTGGTAGGAATAAACAAACAAGCGTTCCACTGAAAATGCTTTGAAGAACTGCAAATAGTCAGGACATGACTGCTATTCCAGAAAACTGCAAAAAAAAAAAAAAAAGATGGTGGTTGTATAGTGCTGGTGGTCTCAAGGGTTGCTCTGTGCAGCTCTCTCCGAGGCATTCTGCCTGGTGTGTGTATGCGTTTGTGAGCAAAGGTGAGCTCTGCTGATGCACTAGCAGTGTTCCAGATAATCGATGACCCGAGAGATTGATTTCTGCCCCGTCGTGCCCATGTCACACTGTGGATGAAAGACACAAATAAATGAACAAATAAATATTCAGAAATGCCCAAACATTCCAAAAAGCTATATATCTATCTGCAACAATTTTGAATAGAAAGAGTTTTTAAAAAGAACATCAGCTGATTTATACTGCAAAACACTTATTTCTCTAATCAAGAAGCATAATACAGCACTGATATTTTAAGTGGTAGATCCACTCGAACACCACATATGAAGAAAAAAAAATCTGTCTTATAGAAGTAAATAAAATACAAACATCACTTACAGTGAGGTTCATAAAATTCAGGAACTTCTTCAGCATTTCTGTCATTATGGAGAAATCTCCTTTTGGAAGGCTTTCCCGCACAGTACTAACGTTCACCTGGGAAAGGAACACACTGATGATCAGTTTAAAGCAACATCTATATAAAACACAGGCAGCCAGGAGATAACACTCTGAAGTGTTATCATTTGTAACTGAAGAAATGCGGTCACGGTTCCAGGATGGTCTGTTGACTTTGTGTAATCTATATGGTAACAAGCACTTTTGATCCTATTTTAAGAGCAGGGTCACTATAAGAATTTTCAAGTATAAAGTAACTGTGATTAATCACAAATCTCATTTGACCGAAGGTCTCACATTACTTTTTCATATTTTTATTTATTCATTTTTACCCAATATGAGCAGATAGGTTCAGCCACATTTTTGCTTGGTTTTTTTGGTTTTTTTTTTTATTGTTTCAGTAACTAATTTGGCAGATTGCAGCAAACCCTTATGGGGGCTCTCAAAAAGTGATGCATGTCTGGACGACGGCCATAGCTGCTATAAAAAAAAGAGGTTAAACCTTTCTAGGAATATAATGGCACTATTGCAGACAGAAGAATAAGACTTAACAAAAACAAGTGTGTCTAAAAGCCTTTAAGCTGAAAACGGAGCCAGATGTCCTCGTATCTGAGCACCAAAGTGGCAAAGCGAGGGAGAGACAGAAAGATTCTTGCCTTGAGAGCCATGACCCTGAAATTACCATCCAAAGCAAACACTGGTACTGTCAAACACATTTCAGCCTGACTCTGCTCTAATGGACCTGCCTTCTTAAGACCGCAATTAAGACCCAACAATAATGCCCCAACATTCAGCTACAAAGCAAAACAAGAGTCTCTCAATAATGGTTATCTGTCAGGGCTTGAAGGAGACTTTGTTCTTCAGAGTCCATCTTTAACGATCGTGGAACTAGGGATCTTGCGGGTTACGGAACTCTGCGGCTTTGGAGAAGATATCCGCGTACAACATGATCAGATGCGGGAGCACAAAGACACCCTGAAGCAGACAAGAATTTCCTTTGTTTTTTTTGTAATGTTTCTTGTAGTCCTACAAGCATACGAGTTTCTAAAGAACAGTGTCTATGTGCTAACAGGCATAGAGGCTTTTTGCTAATATATATAATAGCCCTAATATATATAACATATAAACAAGACCGAAAAACTATTTCGAAGTGTGTGCATGCACATGTGCATCTTTATTTGTGTAAACTTACAGGGCTTCCTTGGCAGAGGCAGCCTAAAAGCAGTGCAGTATAGGAGGCCACAATGCTGTCCTCCATGTGCTTCCCTGCATGCTGGAGAGCTATAAAGAGACAGAGGCAAACAGAATGTGAGGACCGTCACTCCAGTACTTTCACTTCACCTCAGTAAAGGAGACACTCAAACCCTAAGATAAAAGATGATCCTATTATTAAAGGAAACCAGTACTGTTTACATTAAATAACAGGATTTTTAGTGCCATGCGCACACATGTTCGCTCCTGACCTTTGTTGAGGTCCAGCTCCTCCTCTTCATCTTCTTTCTTATCCTCTTTCTTGTTATCCGTGGGATTGTTTTCTGAGGCCACCCACTGGATCTCTCCCGACGATGTCTCCTGCCACTCTCCACTCTGGTCCAGATTGGCTTTGGGCACGTCGTTGATGAAGTCGTCAGTCTCCGCCTCTGCTAACACTGCTGCATGCTCTCGCTGGAGAAAGAGCTACACACACGCACACATCAATAAACTACAAGATTTTATCATCTTCCCAAACCAAACGCCTTAAACTGACCGGCTGGTGGCACCAGATTGATCAATTGAATATTATGATCAAGAAGTTCCAGAGAATGATGTGTAAAAGCCAGGCTTGTTTGATCAAAACATGTAGTTGTCATACAGATGACAATGAAACATCTTGTATTAAAAAATAAATAAAAATGGTGTTTAAGGTATGTGCATCCTTTTTGGGCAATCAACAAAAATTAAAATTTGAAATTACACCAATAGACTTTTCTTTGAATTGAGGTTTTTACCTGGGAAGAAACATCGCTGAAAAGGGGGGGCGGGGGAGCCAGAATCCCCGTCAGGCTGAGGAACAGACAACGTTTCCTGCTTCCCAGCTTTATTCTATCAAACATCCGACCTTTGGAAAACAATCTGGACGATCTAAGGGCCAGGATCATTTCCATCTGGACATTTAGAGCTGAAGTCTTTGTTTTAACGGATATGGCTGTATACCTCACTCCCTAACTCGGCCATTGTACTTGAGGGTCTTTCAATTAATCGGCAGGACATAACAAAGGAGTCAGAGAAGTGCAGAGGAGGTAGCGTGTGCAAAATGATCAACAAACAGTGGCGTGCGGCCACCGACAATTTTGCCGGGGTGATCTTGAATACCTGCAGACCTTTTTATCTGCCAAGAGAGTATTTTTTACCGCTGTTTACTCCCTCCATGCGGACACCACTTGGGTGCTGGACAAACTGTATGTTATCGATCAGCAGAGAACATAACACCCAAAGGCGGCTTAAATTGTGGCTGGTGACTTTAACAAAGCCAACCTAAAGAAAGTCTGAAAGTATCACCAGCATGTAAACTTTCCAACATGCAGTCATATCATCCTGGACCATGTTTACACCCCGTACGCACATGCACACAAAGCGCACCTACGACCGGCCCTTGGGCAAATCAGCTTATAGGCACAGGCTGAAACGTATGGAGCCTATGATGCGATCTGTTCAGCGCTGGACCCGCCAATCAGGCATCGCACTGTATAACTGCTTCCACCTTAGGGACTGGGAACTTTTCTGGTTTGCTGCAGTCAATATCAATAACTATGCTGACTACATAACGGGATACATACACAAATGTCTCAAAGGAGTCATACTGCAGGTTAATGTGCGGACTTACCCCAGCCCTAAGTTGTGGTTTAACTGAGAGGTCAGAGATCCATGTGAATACAGTAAAACCTGTACACACCCAGAAAATCAATAAAAATAACTAAGGGACAATATAAAGATGGTGACAATGTCACCTCCTCCACACTGACACTCAACACCAGTGCTCACCAGTGATGTGTCCTCAGACCCCTGCTGTATACGCTGTTCAACCACACACAGCTCCTGTACTATCTTCAAATATGCAGAAAACACTGCCATCACTGGCAGAGGGGGGAGCCCTGACATCACAGAGTCAGGACAAGAATTTGCTTCTCAACGTCAGCAAGACCAGCAACCTGCTTCTCTACAACCAAGGAGCTCATTGCGGAGGAGGAAACATCCCCATCTGCATAAAGAGGTCATTTGACACATCTACAGTTTCCAGACAACATCCTTGAAAAACTGCCACAAACGCAGAAAAAATAGTAAACATTGCTTTGTTGTGTATTTAGGAATTGCACACATTTGTTTTTGCGCAACTCACCTTCACCAGGGCAGTGATTGCGCTGTGGGACCCCTCTGTGTTAAGTTCCTCCTTGTCTGACACACACATGGAGGCCCACACTTCTCCTTCAGCCATCTCCATTTCCATCAGGCAGTGTCTGTTCCTGGCACTGTATTCCACCAAGTTAATCAGCAGGCCCAGACCCTACACACACAAAGAATCACAGATACATACATTCAGAATTTAAATTCAAGAGTATTAAAACCTTGAAGATAACATTCCTAAATAATGTTCTGGTATAAGAAAAAATAAATGGTTGAAGGAAGGACTCACCAGAACTCTGATGTCAAAGCGCTGCTCCTGAGGCAAATACTGAGGAACCTTCAGCACACAGTTCAGTGCTGTAATGATCAGATCCTCCTGCTCACCTGTCTTTGTGCTTCCCCATTCTGTACATGCACACAAAAAGGTTGGTTAGCTTGTGTTTTATTTTTCTTCTTCCCATTGAACATTTTTACAGCCATTAAGGCTTCCAGCTCACTTTCAGCAACGAACTGTTAAGCCTTCCATTAACCTTAAATTAAAAGCACCTGCGTAATATTGGGTAAGATGCTTTAACCTGTTGAGGACTAAACTCCAAAAGAGCTCTGAATGTTTGCTGTAGTACAACATTAGCTGCAGATTCTGAGAGTTGCAAGGTGGGGTCTACATGGATCAGTCTAGTTTGTGCACTTTTAAAATTAAATTGGGCTTGCAACGGCTACTACCATAAAGCAAATGGATGGTTTTTGTGGCATTTAGAGCATTAAACTTATTCCTCTGTACCTGAACTGCTACAAACAATGAGGAAACTCTTCAGAACGCAGGGGGCGCCTTCTTATCACAACACTGCTCCAGCAAGCAGAGATTAAAAAAGGGAGCGATTTTGAAAGTGGTCAAATGTGCAGGTTTTGTTTCACTGTAAAAGCAACAGCAGCCATCAGGGAACAGTTTTAGTCAGCTACTCCAAGATGGCTCACATTTGTAAGAATAATGAGAACCATTTACATTTACAGCGCACAAAACTGCAGCAGACAGTACATCAGTGTTGGACAAAGATACGTGTTTCTATGCCAGAGGCAATTGGGCTCGGATTCAATGTTCTTACTGAAGATGACTTAAAGGAAAGGAGTTCAGTAGTTGCATATTACTGCATATGCTGCATATTGTAGGTCTTTTTGTAAAACCTTATTATATATTATTTTTATCTGCTACACAGAGGTCCCTGAGGAGAATCCTCGATATATTTGATTTCACATTCAACGCAAAAGGTCACCGTGGTTTAAAATTGTGTTAATTACAAACATTAAAGAACCATTGTTCATCTTAAATTGTGTAATATTCAGCTACCATAACAGCAAAAAGGCCCTGGCCAGAGTTTTCCCAGGGACTCCTTCATGCAAAAGTGTCCCCTAACCACAAAGACATGCATGCTGGGAATAGTGCTTCTATCAGTGATCTTGCCCACACAGACCCAAACACTGGCGAAAGACCTGGAGCTAGCCCTTGGTGACTGTAGCCGTTTATTCTGTGCGTGTGTTTACTGATGCACCTCTATACAAAAGTACTTCTATTTCATACGTAACTGACTTAAGCACACAAGCTTAATACTACATTTTAAATATTTAAATAAAATATTTTGCTTATTGTGACATCATCTCAGTCCCCGACAGCAATTCTACATCACACATTTAATCAAAAACGTCGATATACCTAAAAATGAACAACTATAGCCACTCCATCTTTTCTTTGCAGTTTCCATAACAGTGGTTAACCTGTTTCGTTCAGTGTTACCCAGCGTAGCCTTCCTACTCAAAGCCCAGAAACAAAGATCTCTTTGGCAATTTACAGAGCTAAATCTCCTGCAGGCTGTACCACAACGAGCTCCACAAACGTGTTACAGTTTCAACTCAAGCTAAATGAATTATACGTGCAGCGTTGCCACAGCAACCCAGCAGCTGAGGACCAAGAAAGCACTAATTCTCAACAGCACTACAATGTGGGAATAGCGGACAGAAATTTCAGATTCCAAGCACAATTAATATTCGAGGCCACAACCCTGAGATTTTCCATTATGACAGTATGCAAATACGCAAAAAAAAAACTAATATTTGATTCATAAGCCACTAGAAAACAAAGAAAAATCAAACGGAATGAAAGAAGCATGAATTATGAACTGTTTGAAAAACAGTCTTATTGGCAATAACAAAGCACAAACCCAGTTGCTTTGCTGGGAGAAGATCAAACACCACAGTGACTGCTTCATTGTTTTAAAAAGAAAAACAATATAGTTTGGATTGGGGGTACAGTCACCGTCTCTCCAGCACCTCAAACGGTCTAAGCAAACTGACTTGCCTTTAGTTTGTTTGTTGTCTTGCAAAGGTGGACTCACCATTGTCGTGCGTGAGGTTGAGCAGGACGCCTATAACAGCCCTCATGCAGTCCTGTACCGCTTTACCCACGCTGCTGTTACTGCAGTTGGGCAGCAGCGTTCCAGATGAGCTCCTGCTCACCTCTCTGCTGTATCTCTGAATCATTTCTTCACAGTGACGCAGAGCCCTGGAAGAAAGTGACACGCACATTACGTAATGTGTAATACATTAAGTGAGACTAACATCCAGCAGGTGACTGTAATAAACACCCTAACCTTAATTTTTTGTTTATTCAGTTAACCTCAAATACAAGTACACTAGGAGTGAAAAACACTGCTTTTAATTTTTTTTTCAGTTGAAGAACAGATGGTGAACGTTATGGCTAATCCCAACTCCAATTTCTTTACACCTAAATTGGATGATGGCTGGCTTTTTTAATTATTTATTTATTTTTAAACCCAAAGCTCACACTATGTTGGCTTAATCAACACACTAACACATTTTATTGGCCAAATGTGCAACACTGATTACACTCGCTCTTTAAAAGGGCCAAATTGGCAACCTCTAAGAACATGAATCAAAGTGCTGCATGAAAGTCCTGCAAAGTCATGCAGTGACATTTTCTTGCTGGTTTAGCAGCAGTGCAAAAAGGAATAAATAAAAGGAATAAATTAAAGAAAAATTTACCAGGTACCACTGACAAGAAAATGTTATTCAAATCATGTTTTTTATAAATGTGGCTGACTGGTTTTTAAATTACAAAATGTTTAACAAATAATATATAGTGGTAAATAAATGAGTAAGAGTAGGCCATTTATTTTGCAATGTGAGGTTTTCATTACTCATATTATAGAAGTGAGAACATCTGATTGGATAACAAGCATTTTGCCACATATCTACACTGTGAGATACTTCACCATGCATGAATGGGAGAAGATATACCTCCAAACCTAAGCTCCTCTTTCACATACACACGCGCACACACATCTGTCTTTAACAAAAGCATGAATCTGTGAAGTGGAAACGAGAGGACATCACAGTTTGTATGAGGCCCTCAAACAATGCCTGCTGTTTTAGGAGCAGGCCAGGGAGGCTGAGAGAGCGAAACAAAGCTTGTCCTCTATTAGACCCCAAGTCATAATTGAAAAGCCTGCACGCGCATGTGCATGAACCCAAGGCCACGTGCTATCGAACACACAGGCAGCCTGTGAGAGCGTCAACAGTGCATGCAGTATCGGGGGGTTCAGCTTCATGTTGGCTGCCTCTAAATAATGCGATTACCATAACGAGGGCTCGTTTGTAATGGGGAAGGGAAGCAGAGGCAGGGTTCATGTGTTCATGAACTGCATATCTTGAGCACACAAGCAGCACTGCATATTTGGTGCACACTGCACAATACACTGCCTTTATTAACCATTATTAATGTCACAATCTAGATTTCTATTTTTAGTAATATTAGGACTGGTCTGGAACAAAAAACAAGTTTGATTGTATATGTTTCTATATTTGGTGTTCATCCATAACCCTTCAGACTTCAGGCTTATTGAACACATTTTAAATTAGACATTTTATCTGAAAACCAGGTGAAAATGGCTTTTACTGGAAGGACATGATGCTAAAGAGAGGGGGGAATAATTTGTCATTACTATTTCCTTTCAAACATTTAAATGGTTACTGGTTTAGCTCTAAATCGAACTGTTAAAGCCTGAGGCATTTGACAGCAGCTCACTTGTTTAGATGCTGAAGATCAAAGAGTCAGAGATTGAGAGGCTATAAAAATGTAGTCTAAATCACTGAAAAAACTAAATAAGTATTCACTAAGTATGTGATGAAATTCATGAACCCTATTTTCAGTTCCACCTTAAGTGGTACAATTTTCTAAGTGCTGCACAATTCCTTTCTAAAGTGGAATGGAAAATTTCACCACAATCCTGGCAATAAACCTGCTGTATAAAGATGCAGGAACATAACTGCTATCGATAAACCAGCTCAAACTGAAAAAGATAAGCAACAATCCAGACAGATTGTCCTCATCTGACACAGTGTTAACTTTAAACATAATTTATGACTAAAATATTTACAATTACTGAAACTATAGTTAAATACAAAATAGACATAGAGGCATTTTCAAGAGTGGTAAACGTTGCAAAAAAGCTATTTGTGCCAGTACTATGTGATAGTGATAGATGTTATCCTTTGGGAGCTGCTTTGGGTAGCAAACCTTTTAAAACAGCCAAAAACTGGCTGGTTAGCATTAACAATATCTGTTGGTGCTACTTAAAAAAAAGGGAAAAAAAAATAAAAAAAATTATTTTTTTCACAAGAAAAAAAAATAACTTTCTTCACATTGTACCAGCACTCAGGAAACATGAGTAATAATGGTACCACCATCAATACCACCCTGCACTAGACACAAGCAACTGCCTGACGATAATCAAATGAGGAGCAGCTGTGTGCGAGTGTAAAGGCTTTGTTGACTAATCCAGCCTCACTCACTGGTCTGGGATATGTGTGCAGGCAAGGCAAGGTCGGATCACAGGGCACCGAGCAGTAGTCTGACCCTGGCCATGGAGGATAGAAGCCGGAGGTTAATTACATTAGTGGCGGAAGGGCAGCCAGACATCCAAATGTTGCGTGAATGAAACAAGCATCAGACAGACAAGAAAGAAAAAAAGTAGCCTAACTTCCATGTCAACCTCATATGGAAATTCAGTAATTCAGGTCAACTGTGGAGCACAAATTCCACAGGCCTTTTCACACTGAACAACAGAGTGATTTCCTTTAGTTAAAGTTTTTTTTTTAAGTTTTTATTTTAGAAGTTCATAAAGCATACGCTGAAACCGAGCTGACAATTCTTCATTAAAACACACTAATCTTTACATTGAATTGTTATTAAAATTTCAGTTGAAGCAGGGCTTAATTACTGGAGTATATTTACTTCGAGACTGGAGTTTTTAGTGGAAACTGGAGACTGGAAATGCATTAATCTCTGAGTAATACCTAGTAAGACTCAAAAGGCCTCAACCCTGCTGTGGCAAGTTCAATTCAATTATGGCTTCTCTAGCAGCATCCGGGACAAACAGCTGGGCCTTAGCTGACTTAATACACTTGACACCTACTGGATGTTTTGATGACAAAATTGTAAAAATTACATTTAAATGTATATGCTATTTAAACATATTTCATATTTATATTTAAGGCACTATTCAAGTCATTTTAGCCAAATACACAATAAAATGAGTCCTCAAGGATCATAGTGCAACACAAAAAACAAAAATAGAGTTACTATACAAGTGCAGCAGGACAGAACTCCAACAGAGAGTAAAAGCACAACAGCAACAGTACATTAATTTACAGGATAAAACACAGGCAGTGCAGCCAGAAGGAGCAGTAATTTACTATAGATTGGATACAGAATTATGACAAGCTGTTTTCTGGCAAGTGGTTAGTGTGCAAACAAACAAAAAAAGAGAAATGTGGTGACAGTCATTGATGTGCATTACTCATTCCAATGCACGTGTGCAAATATTGTGTGTGTATCTACTACAACTGCTCTTTTTTCGGATCCCAGAGTGGCCACTGTGACCTAGCGTACCGCCATCTGTTACCATGCAACATTGTCATGTGGAAGTGATGTTGCAACGTGACAGACTTCACATTTTGTGCTGCTACACGCAATTCTGTGCTATTTCAGGCTAGATGTGTGACTTCATTAGATCAGATTTATTTTTTTCTCTCGGACATCGGCTTGAACATTTTCTGCCTAATACTACATTCATGACCAAACTACATTTGAAAAGGACGAAAAAGAACTGTGCATAATTCTCCAACGCACATTAAGGTGACTTGCCCATCCAAGCTCTCTTCCCATACATTCCAGAAGCAATTCAACTACAAAAATATATATTTTTAAATGATCAATACTCGGCCCCTGATCAATAAGTCCAAAATCTCAATACATAAGTACTACTCCGGATATTAATGGACATTTTGGCACAGGAACCATGTCAGTATGAAGGCCCTGATAAACTACACGATTAGATGCACGTAGGATACTGAAAATAAGATACATACTGTGCAGGCATGGCATTCAATCAAATCTTTTCATAGATTCACAAACCAGATTCTGCCTCTTTTCTCAACTTGACCCAACAGTAGGCCTTCATAATTTTTCTTTCTTCAAAAGATGCTGCAGAATCGCTTGACTTTCACTGGAGTTCTAACTTTTGACCATTTTAAAAATCAACCTTGTATGCTACCGATTGGCCAGGACAACCCATTGACAGCTGGGTGGGCTTGTGGACTTTAGCCAGAAGAGACTGTTGAGGATAACAAGAAAACTATCTGCTCTCTGACCAAGCTGCAGAGCTCCAGGTCAAGCTATGTTAAAAGGTAAAATAATTTCTGTAGCAGCCAGACCTTTGAGCACTAATGAATTTTCAGGGTGTTTTGTGTGTCAGCTTACTTAGCAGAAGAGACAATGAGTTGGGAGTCTTTGTAGGCGATCAGGTAGGCCTGGTTCTCTGGGTTATGAAGTGTGACCTAGAGAAGACAATGGAAGGGGGAACAGAGCGGGGGAGAGAGAGCAAGCAAGATATTAAAATAATTAGGAATTAAAAATATATAAATTAGAGCAGAACCACCTAGTTTTTTTTTGTAATAAGAATGGAAAAAAATGACCCAATTACAATAGCACAACGGGTACATTTACACAGAGAAAGAAAACAATATTTTCCATTCTTGTTACAGTTGAGAGACACTTCAGTATATCATAATATGTAACCGTATATAACACCAACATAACTCCCAGTATATTGAAAAACACAAATGGATATGCAACATGGCTTAAGACCTGCACCTTGTTTGTAATTTATTTAATTACTTGTAGGAACATGAGGATGGCTTGACATATTTGTCAGTCGTTTCAAGAAGATTAAACAATACATTTTGCAGCCCTTGTTAAGAAGATAAGTAAAGAACAGCTGTCATTTTAAGAGCTGGTTTTGGCGGCAGTGGAAGCTGATGTAGCTCTGACGTGACCCAGCGGCTCCACTCATGCCACGGATCGATCCTGAGCGGCTGGACGCCAGAGTCAAGGCAGGCTGCTCTCACCTCATTAGGAACACACTCACTATGAGCTGTGTTTCCCCCTGCACTGAAGAATTAAGACTACAGGCTAAAGAGGAAGCCACAGAGGTTTACAGCAGTCACCCATGGTAAACTACACAATTACAGATCTGCCCTGCAACCACCTTCTGGGTTTAACTGTTCAGAAAAACATCTTGTAGACTGGTTTAGCGCCTAACGATTTTCAGAGAGGCAGACAAAACCATTGCTGTGTTTGCTATTCACAAGAGATTATTTTCTATAAATTTTTTACACACCAATCCCTTAGTCTAGCATTATTCTGCAGACCCCTGTTTGACGTACTTATGACAAGCTTCTGTTTGAAGTGCATCATCAAGTTAAGTGAGAGTGTGAATGAGTGAGAGAAAAAGACACTCACACTCTCCAGAACCCGTAGACATCTCTCAGCTCCCCACAGCGAGGCCACCAGGTTCTCCTTGTCATCCTCTCGGCTCAAATTTTCCACGCACTCTTTCACTGGAGGGTAGAGAATGCAGCGGTCACACACATGCGCACACAAACTAGAAAACGCACTGCTGTTTCCAGTCCTGTATTACTCACTAATGCCCATTTTTTTGGTGTATTCTTATTTTGTATCATTTGGCAATTCAGGCACAAGCAACTAAATGCAATTATGTTTGCTTATAGGTTAATTTAACATACAAATGGAACTGAGAAAATATAAAGTCAGACATAGACACACAAGTGCACACCTTTATCTACGATGTGATCAAGGCCTCCGAGTAAACGAAGCTCCTCTTTGAACCAGTCTCCTGCCCTCTTCGATGTTAGCGATAAAAGCGTCTCCATGGCGAGATGCCCGGTCTGCACAAATTACAAACCAAGAAAGAAAAAACACTTAAATGAAGTTTAAAACTCTAGCACACAACAGGAATGATTTTCAACTGCACAATGGAAGATATAAACCATTTGGCAATGCAGTGCTCAAGGGGACAGTAAGGAATAAAAGTGTATCATATTTTCTGAAAAAATTACGTCTGAAGTGCAGGACTCAAGTCACAAATCTCTTACGTAATTTTATGCAAAAATATATCAGTAGACACTGTCTATGCTGGAGCAAGTAGAAATGGACGACCTTTTAACAGATACTACCTATGTGAACTAAAGCTGGGAATTTCACAACTTTTAAAATCATAACAGCGCACACAACATTTTTACAGTGTTGTCTTTTTTTTTGCAAGGCTGTGCACTCCAGACAGGGAGCATTGCACAACTGGTCTTAGCTGTCAAAACCTCTAATCTCAGTCTTGCCCACCATACACACGAGACGAAGCTAAAGTGGACCGGACCTGTCTGTACTTTCAAACACAGCAAAAATGGGTTGCGAAATGCAGAGATCACTGTGAGAGCTGGAGAAATACTGTACAGCAAACTGACAGCTGAACTGAAATTGTAAAGATATTTACTTGAACACTCAACCACCTTACGGGAAAAACACACTTCACAACATAACCTCACACAGTATGAGTGTGTGCTGTCTCAGGCTATATGATGACAGGTTTAAAACTCCACATTCAACCATATCCAACCCAGCATTCTCTGCTGATATTATCAACATCCATACCAGATATCAGACTGGCCATTTCTAGCATTAAGTCAAGACCTTTAACCATCCAAAAACTATTTTTAAACATTTTACAGCCCAGACACAAGACCACTTAGATCTACACTTATCTCTAGTGTGTGTAAACCCAAGTCTTTCAGACACTGAGATTTCAAAAGCCCTCTTCAGCACCAAAAACACTGTACCGTGATGTTCTCCAGATCCAAGTGCTTGTTGTGGACTGTCTCACAGAGCTTGCGGATCTTCTCCTTGACTTTGTTCATCTCTTTTGTTGTTAGTTGACTGTCAGCACACTTGTCCTGCTCCAGTTCCAGCAACCGTATCATCAGTTCCAAACTGGCCCGGTCCAAGTCCATGTTTAACCGGTCTCGGCTCAGAATGTACATCAGAGACGCGGTGCATAGAGCTAGATTCTAAAAAAGAGAGAGAGGTTAAGAGAGAGAGTTTCTCATTTTGTTCTTGTTTACTAATGTTATGTTTTCCAATTGGACAGGTGTAGGCCAATACGACTAATAAATACAAGAGAATGTAGTTAATATACAACTGAAGAGTGTAAAAAAGACTTTACATTGTGTTTGTAGATGTGTATGAAAAACAAGTGGTTGGCTTACAGGATGCTGGGGGGCATCATTGATGGTTTTAAAGACCTGAGCCACTTTTCCTCTGGCCCTCAGGTGCATTCTAAAACTGGGCAAAGCACATCGCGCAGCCAAGCTAATAATACTGAAGAGAAAGAGAAATGCATTCAGACTTATCAAATGAAACAGCAGACCGGCGACATCAAATCAGTTACAAGTTCTTATAGGGTTTATGTGCACCAATTACTGTCAGGACCAGTCTTTCCGATACATGCAGTTGGTCAATACAATAGAAGTAGTGACATGACATACTTGGACAAGTGTACTTTTATATAATTCATCACAAGATCACACAGACCAATCCCATCACTGTTCTCCAAACGCTGAGTCTGTAACTTGAACTGATTCTCATGTAAGTTTATAAACTGGTGAGTCATTGTGTGCAGGCCTGGGTCCTACCTAAGGCAGCGTGTATTTAGAGGCTGACCACTCTTGAGGCCGGTGGCCAGGTACTCAAAATCATCTGTGAACTCCTGGTTTTCGCCAAATTCCACCACGTCGTTGAAGTGTTTCACATGCTGGACTACTGTGTATAACTGCAGGAAGATGAAGTAAAAGAAAAGACTAGAGTTATTGTCATGCACGTGTCTTTATGCTATCAGAATGATAAGCTATGTGCTTATCTTAAACTGACAATAACACAGCCACAGGACGCAAAAAAGGGCCTCAATATTAAGGAATATTAGATGTCGGATTTGTAGGCTGATGCTCATTTTCAATTTCAATTTTTGATGTACATATCTACTGATGCTGAAACTTGAATTTGAAAAGCATATATTATTTATTTTTACAAGCTTAATGTAGGTAAAATTAGAACAATTGTTCCATCACCACCCAAACCTGCTTACTAAATTTCAGTTTCACATATCGGTCAAACCCAAACATCTGTCAGATGTAGATCATTTTCAGGTAAATATCGGTCAATGCCATTATGATTCTGATATCATCGTGCATCCCTACTCAACATATCAACACACTGCAGCAAAATCAGGCAACTAAGCCCTATATTATCTTAACATAGAAGCACAAAAAAGATGTGGACCGACAAGACAAGACATTTGACAAGCTGCATACTTACATAACTACGGGTTTGTGCAAACACACCAAATATTAGTGGAGAAAAATAGACTATTCCCAGATCTTGGCCGAAGGCCAGTGACCATTGCTCTCACACAAACATATAACAGGTGAAGGCAGCAGTAGGTGTAGCTTAATGATGCAGAGATATTTCCCGGTTCGTTTTTCATGCCTACACGATTTCAGTGCTGCAGTTGAACTCTCCTCTAGCTGTGCATGGTAGAGCCACAGAGCTTTTCACAATGCAGTTTCACTTTAGCGTAGGATCGTTCAGTGTTAGGACCCACCACGCATCGCACAAAATGATGATTCCAATATTTATTATGAAAAATCTCAGCAAAAAAAAATCTAATTCTAACATCCCAAAACCTTCTCTCATGCTACTCATACTAGCTAATCATTAAGACAGACTTTTGGATACAGACTGACTTATTGTTAGCTATAAAAATGAACAAAACCATGCAGGTCAACACAGTGTTAAACCTGTATTCAGGCTGCAGAAGGAGTGTTGAAATAGATTTTTATGAAGATATTCATAAATAAATATAAATACAAAATTTTTTATATATATATATATATATATATATATATATATATACACATACATACATATACACATATAAAATTCTGTATTCTGACGATCGAGTATTCTGACGATTTTTCATCGATTAATCTAATAAATCATACTTGTGTTTTTAAACAACTATATCAATAGTGAGTTATGCAACATGAAAGGCCTCTTAAAATGAGCCAGCAATTTTCCTCACAAAAAAGGTTTTTATTCAAACTCAATACTTTTATTAGATCAAAACTTAAAACCTTTGGCTTATTGGCTCCAGAACTAAAACCATTTAATCAACCTTTCTGGGAAACATTTATGATGTACATTGGTATCTTTATTAACAGTAAAGAAAACAAAAACGTTCTGTTATTTAGTTATTTTGTCATTTTCTCTGTCTGTATGCACTTTAAGGTTTGTTTGTAAAATCTAAAATGACATTTAAATATTTTATTATTATTATTATGCTACTGAGTTTAAATTTTGCTGATCAATTTGAATTAATTATTATTTATTGATTATATATTTTTTATATGAAATAGTCAAAACTTTTTTACAGTTTAAATACGGATTAAAAATTTATTTCTTGTGGTGCTTTTAGCGGCTCTCTTCGTTTTTCACAGCCAGTGTGAAAGTGCCAGTGTGCGTCACTAACTTACAAGAAAAGAACATTGTTTTTTAACTTGAAAAATATATTTTCGTATATGACCAGGAGAGTGGGCGCGAATCGTCAGAAATTCTGCGGGAGCGGGATTAAAAAATTTGTCCCGTGCAGGGCTTTAATTCTTGTCTTCTGCTCTGAGCTGTGTGCTCTTCTTTGGTGCAAAAAACCCTACTCTCTGCGGCAAAAATAACATGTTCCCCGGGTCACATGCAGGTGGACTTTGGTGACTAATTAAACGAAGCCTCGGGGCAAAGAATTTGAATTTTTTGTAATCGAATCATTCGAGTTACTCGAATAATCGTTTCAGGGGTGGGCATAGATTAATTTTTTTATCTAGATTAATCTCACTGTAATCTTGGAATTAATCTACATTAATCTAGATTAAAATGGCTCATTTGAATTCTGCCGAAGGTCTGAAGCCCCTTCCCCCCCAAAAAATGACCCCAAACCATTTTTAAATCAACATTCTAATGTGATGGGTGTGTGTGCTTTCTCACCGCTAACGGGTCGAAACAAGCAAGACACGCTGACAGAGCTGCTCTGAGCGAGTTTTCTATTTCTGTACTTTGTTTTCATGTCTGTTGAGTGAGCAAAAGTGGTCTCACACAAATCCGTGGAATGGTAAAGCAAGATTGTTTTAACTGCATCTCACCGCAACTCAGCATGGCACGAGAGCTCCTGGACCACAAGTGGCAGATCACCTCTCTCTACAGTATATACAGTGGTACCCGACATAAGGAACGCAATCCGTTCCAGGGGCGCATTGGTTATGCGCGGAGTTTATTATGCTTTGTCTTCATGTGAGAATAAATCCCTCTGGCCGGATTCAGCCATTTTTAAAAATGTGAAATGCACGTGCACGGTCGCAGTGGCATTAGTTACGCAGAGCGTTCGTTCTGTGAGGCATTTGTTAAACGGGAAACCATTGTATATTTATAACATAGTATAACC
>JBBJLR010000111.1:26540846-26576825 GCA_037577145.1 Brachypetersius gabonensis | reverse complement strand
CACACACAGACACACACAGACACACACAGACACACACAGACACACACAGACACACACAGACACACACAGACACACACCAAATATATTGATCAAGACAAAGTGTGAATGAAAGTGCTGAGTCAGCCAGAGAAACATTATAAGCACCATCAAGTGCTGTTTCTGAGAGATGAATGGTGCTGTGATAAAATGTTATACTGCAAACCTCTGACTGCTATCCTGGCGGTTTAGCCATGCTGTAATGATCAGATTTTTTTTTTAAACGTATCGCTGGCCTGGACCCCACAATAATGCCACATACAGTTATGCAGACCAAATTATCTTTAGACTTTGGAAATTAGTCATTACTAAGAGCCATAAAATAGCAGTCGTAAAACTATGTTTCAGAAAAGAGGGGGAAAAAAAACATGCAAAGCTGTGAAATTTATCGGGCTGACTGTACAGAGCAGCTGCATTCAGCTACCAACCCACACTACCCCTAGCGAATGAAGAACTGGCAAACAAGACCATGATGAACACACAAAATGAAAGGCAAAAATTTAAATGATTAAAAAAATGCATTAAAAACACCCTACAGCCATCGCAGCTGAAACATAAAACAAAGAACAGAGTGCAAGAGAGATAATTGGAAAAAGGCAGCTCTGCCTCTGTTTGAGAGAAGACACCGATATACACAAGCAGCCGGGCGCAATTACTAAGGCGGAGAAGAGGAATGACAGCAGAGAGTTATGGACAGAGACCAGTGCCGGAGAACTGACTGAGCAGGACTGCAGCAGAGCAGCAAAAGATCAAGCACTGTGGGATGGAACAAGGTAAGAAAAACAAATGTATGATACATTTAAGCCCTGTCACCTTCGGTGCAGTGGTCAGTTTTGTCTCCCACAGCATTGCTGTGTTTGTGTATGTATGAGAGAGCAAGAGAGAGACAGAGTGTGGACAGAGAACATTAAACCAGTTTTGCCTCTGGCTTGTCCCCAACAAGAAGTCTGCACTCATTTACTGACACCACCCGCACGCATACAAGGCACACACTCTTCTCACACAGCCTGCTAGGGAAAAATAACACACTAGTAGTCCAAAGTTTGGACAAAATCATCTGCAACAATATAAAATCAATCAATTGCAAGCCACAGCAATAGAACAATTAAATTATTAAAACATCTTGTAAGGTTTCATATTAGTTTCACATTACTGTACAAAGCGTAGATGGAATTGTTTGGTACAGTGATTTGCTACTAACACACAATTCTTCTAAATCGTAGGAGACTTGGACACTAACTTCAAAGTTATAAAGCACCCGAGATCCAAAATCTCTTCTAGTGCTGTCACAGCATCCCCCTGCAATTGTGCTTAGAGAGAAGACTGTAACTCAGACTGTTGCCACCTTAATGCGAGCATTGCTGCTCCCAGGTTCATCTCCTGACATGAGTTGCTCCTGAGAAGCATCGTGATTGAGACTTCAAAGGCAATAAAAAAAAAAAAAACAATACAAACCGCCAGGACAGCACATAATATGCTCGTAAACAGTCTATCAAATACCTTAATAAATGGATGACCGTGGAATGGATGACATGTAAGCAGACAAATAATTTTACTGGCTGCACCTCCAACAACAGAAACAGCATAAACAATAGAATGTGTGGAGACCAGTGAGGAATAGGGATGTTACGATGGCAGATTTTAAGATTTTGTCACATGCATAGCCATACAAGTACAACAGACAGTGAAATGTATCCTAAATCGCTCCTTTTTGACTGTGCAAACATTATAAAAAAAATAAGTAAATTTTAAATTAAAAATCTGGAATTTTCCGAAATTTTTCTGAAATGTGTAAACTTGATATAAGTGTATATATTCAAGTACAATTTCAATGGTTATTTCACATGCATTAATTCCTCAAAGTAGACAATCAAGTTTTTTTCCTTTTATTTACTGCTGTAAAAAGACGTCGTCTTCAATATCTCCGTCTTTATTTTTGGGGCATCCAAAAACTCCTATACGGCAGACTTCAGTCACTTCACTAGTGGAAATAATGTGCATTGAGTTTTTCCTATGCCACTCTTTAGTGTGGTCACGTGAGCATCGTTCGCGGATCGTACTGTCTGTTTTTCTACCATAAGTGCAGAGCTGGTGAAACGTTTTCATTTTGGGATAGTCTTGACAATATGTTGATAGTCAATCTACGCTTTTAGGAGCTCAACAGTGTTGAGGAGCCTTTACAATTACAGTAAACCCCCAGTTTTACACAGATCAGGATTCAGGATCCAGTCACACGCGGATTTTTTCAGAGAACGGAAGTGATAGTTTCACATCGCGGAAACTGCTCCAATATTCTCCCTTTTTTTGCTATTTTTTCATGGCAATATTTTTTTTCTAATTTAAGTTCTAAATCAGTCCATCCCTCCCTCCCTCCGTCCATCCGTCCGTCCGTCCCTCCCTCCCTCCATGGGGGCATGTTTGGGGTTTACACTATTCAAATAGGCATTTTTAGGTTTTTGGGGTTTTTTTTGGTTTTTTTTTTTTAAACCAAAACACAATGCGGTTTTTCATTATACGCAAGTGCTTGTGTAACATATCCCCTGCGAATAACGAGGGTTTACTGTAATCGTGGCGCTTTAAATCGTGGTTAATCGTAAAACCGGTTAATCGTGGCATCCCTAGTGAAGAAATTATTGATACACAAAAGACAGGTCAGCTCAACAGTACTGTAATTTTGGGGGTTTTTTTGCTTTGTGTGTTTTCTGTTTTTTTGTCTGATCGATGTCAGATCATTGTTGTGTGTAAACAATGCAGAAAAACCATCCCGAACCAGCCTGGGAATACAACAAACTTGTTTTATCACATTGCCACATCATGCCATCAGTCACAACCTCTATCTGCTATATCTCAAGAAACAACCTAGACAGTCGACAACGCAAACGTAATCAAACAATATAAGACATGACATTTAAATGGTACAAGGACAAGCAGTGCATTAGCATACTTCACTGCTAAGGAAATGCTACAACTATGACGACTGACTGACTGATTGTTCTTAATCCCTTGTTTGGCAACATCAAACGATTTCTGGGCAAGCCGAACATGTGAGGCATATATTTGACCGTTCATTTCAGAGACAGCTTATGGGGTCTGATGAGAAATTACCACATATTTTCCTGAAGACCCCACCGGCAAATTGACTGCACAAGCCTTTACTGATGCACTCGTCTCATGGGGTGTGAATCACCACAAACAACTTGACAAATATAACCAAATAAATGTCTTAATGGATGAACTCGCCTGCAGTTTTGGCCACCACATGCATTCAGCTATTGGTGAGTAGCGGTACTAGGGACCATTCCTGACCATTTCAATACTAAAAATAACTGCCAAAAAACTGTAATGTAAAAACAATATTAAATGCGTTTCACCCTATGATGTTACGCATTTTTAGATACATTAAATACATTATTTTATGTGGCAAGCATTTCAGAATTACATGCATATATTTGCAAGAGTTATATCACTTTGCTGTATAGTTGATCATTTTGCTAATTTAAGGAAGGACAAAGGGTCATTGGTGCGTAACACAAAGCACAAAGCAGTGTTCGCATTTTCATATTAATGAAAAACAAAGATCTGGCAGTGGCTCAGGAACAGCTCAATCTTCCCAAACACCTGCTTTAACAGTCACCAAGTAAGTGAAGCTCCCGCCAGATAATGAGGACAAGAGTGCTGGAGCAAGAAAAGGCAATCCTTTTCTGGGAAGTCATACATGACACTGTCATATGTGAAGCCTGTGCTTCATTCTGTAACAATTATTCGATACTATAGAATGTTACTTTAATCTCATGAGAGAGTTGAAGACCAAAATCATAGAACACCTTCTTGAAAAATATACAGACTGATGAACTGCTAGATGTGGCTACCTCAGACGTTCCAAGATTCAAGGCTCAGTACTTCAAGCCAGACGAGGCAGAAGACATTAAAACGAGTTGTCAAAAATGATGCATGGCAACCAACGCCATGTCAGTATAAAGAAAACGCATATCTTGGGATAGTTTCTTCAAAACAGTCCTGATGCAAATGTTTTGGCCATTTAACGAACGGCAAAAAGTTTAAGCTCAAGTTAAAGTGATAATATTCAACCTTTTTCCATGTAATTATTGAAAACTGGTTGTTTAAAATGAGCAATACTTATGGATATCAATGGAAATAAAACATTTTATAATCTGACATTTTTCAGCAATATCACCCAGCCATACTTAACACCTGCCAACGAGCAGCACAAACTGTATACTGGAGGATTCTTTTTTTTTTTTGGAAATGCAATGAACACATCACACATGTGACAGTTTCATTTTCTCTACATGTTTCTTTCGAAGTTGTTCAACTGGGATCTGCTTTGAATTATTAAGGTTTGAATGTCTGAGGAAGCTGGTTGTTTATGTCTCCAAGAGCGAATTTGTGCTGATTTGTGTCTTTTATTAACCCATTTAGGGATAAACCACCACATTTAAAACCACTTCAAACTAACATTCCAGTTTTCTTTAAGAACCAACAAACTTTAGAACTTGTTCAATTGAATGCATTTTGGTACACAGCTGCCTTCACAAGATGATAATTTTTAATTAAATTACAACAAACAATGAAACACTTTATTTTATAACTGGCCTGAGCTTTAGATTTTTTTTCTTGCATTTGTGTTTCTTCGCCTTTTGTCCCTTTCTGGCCTCCATTGCCGTGATATCTCAGAGACACATTTTGAAGGCAACTTGACCGCCCGCTATCTCTCTTCATGTATAACAGAGGAGACTCAAGCACAAAAATAAACACTCAGCCCCTGATCACGTGTTCAACATGCTGTGTAAACACACACTGAGGGAACAAAGTATTCGCACAAGCGAAAGCAGCATCTTCTTTGGCTAAAAATTAAATAGTAATATGAAAAAAAAAAAACATAAGAACAGTCGTGTGATTGCTGATTCAATCACTAATAAATCTTTTTAGTGTTTGCTTCACACTAATGACTGGGCTTGTTTTAGCCAGAAAAAAGGACAACCATAAAAACCAGTGCAACAGTTAGGGAACAAACATACAAATACACTTTTTTGCAAGGCATATTGTAGTAAAAGTAAAGTATTTAAAGCTGCTTCATTTGTTGGATTTGATCAAACACTCACAAAGCATCTATGACTAAGTGCTGTTAGATGCTTATTTATTCACTTTCATTCATACAGGACACACCCCTTTCACACAATATGCAAACATCCATCACATTCTTCTCTCATTTAGCAGCTATTACAGGGGTGTTTCATTAAAATTTTTGGAAATACCACCATAAATACTGACCAGAAGCACTATTTTGAGTAACAAAAGGCAAATGTCATAATTCGAGTACAAATTTGTCTGTGAAAAAATAGAAATCCTGGGCAATAATTCTGATAATGGCCACCTCTCCAAATTAAACCTCACAATACCTGTGGAAATAGCTGTACTAGGTGGCTGGTGATAAACATTTTCATGTGAAGCAAGAGATAAGTAAACAATGAAATATCCTCAAGGGGTGGGCAATATGGCAAATACATATCATGATACTTCAAAAAAATCTATGATATACCGTGTGTCACTATTTATGATGAAACACTGGTGTTGTAATCAAAACATTCTATAAAAAAGTATATGTACAAATTATTTTTTAATTCATCCTTTCAAACAGTGCATCTTTGCAAACACCTAATTACACACTCTTTATAATAAAACATGTATCTGGTCAGTGTTAAGATCCTCAATGGGTTTAAAAAAAAAAAAAAAAAGGATACTTCAGCATAATTTAATCAGGATACTGAGGAGTATTATAGTATTTCCCAATTCCACTTCAATTTGCCAAAAATAAAAAAAGATCAGGGGGAGATACCAACCCAGAAGACTTCAAACACTTGCCTGGAGGCTTCGCACTGAACGAGAAAACCGCAGGAGCTTTGACTCAGTGGCATCAAGTCCTCTACTGTGACAACACAGCAGGCCACCAAGCTAGTGGACTCATTTGGCTGGCAAATTCTTATGTAATTGGAGATCTGTCACATGCTCATAGGAAGGAAAACGCGTCACATCTCTCTTCATAAACAAAATGAAGACCTAAATCCAAATAAACAAACGAAGTCTAAAATGGTTAAGAATAACCCAAATATTATTGTTACAAAATGCTCTCTATGTCCGTCTGTGTGTGTATGCATGTATTTATATAATTATATACATGGATTAAAGCAACAAAAAAAAAAAAGCATCAGACGGAAGAGATGACGGGGGTGTTAACGGAGGGTTGGGGGGGGGGGTTATTGAGCAGTGTATTTTAGGTGAATGTACTAAACCAAATCACTTCAAGTGGTTCGGTTCAGTACGTTCACTTAAAAGACCGCGAACGACACAACACTACTTCCCACTGCCATTCCTCTGTTAACAGCAAGAAAACAGACTCCAAAACTGCTGTTACTATTTATTTTTTTAAAGGAGCATAAGCTCTCACAGCACTTGCGACACCGGAGCCACTGTCCTGCATATCGAGCTTCTGAGTTTTGGATTCTTAATCTATTTAAGCGATGGGTTTTCTCCACTGTTTCCGACCTTTCACACTACTGACTTCCAATCTTAGAACTTCCGTTCTATTCCGATTTTTTAAAAAAATTTTACGTACTACTACTAGCTTATTGTGTCCTATTATTATTATTGTTATTATTACTATTATTGGATGCGCCAGGCAACAAAAAGCCCTTTTGCAGATCATAAATGGTCGTAGCACAGCAAAACAACACCTTTTATGGAAGTTCTGTCGTTTTTTTGTGAATCACAAAGCTTCAGACGTCATCCCGAGCCTTGTCTGGACTTCCTGTGTCGCGTAGAAGTTATAAGAATTTAACAAACATTGAAAAATACCGCTAGCAGAGGGGGAGAGGGGTGGGGGGGGGGGGGGGGAGAGAGAGGGGAGGTTGGTGTTTACTTTGCGAGCACAGAGGTGACTCGGTGAGCACTGGAGAGATGGAGGGGCTGTTTATCAGTGTTTTTTACTTCGATAATCAAATATAATTCAGCGAAAATGAGTCTAAAACCCAGAATGAACGTCTGTGAGGCGCTGAAGCTGTGTTTTTCCACTAGAAGACGATGTAAACGTGTTCGTGCAGGACAGAGAACACGAGGAGCGCATGGAGCTAGCCCACATAAAGCATGGATCCCAGCCAGAGTGAGTCTGTTGTGAACTGTTTGTACAATTTTCATATATGCATCTAATACCCTATCTGAACACTGGGGGTCCTGTGGCACACTTGCTTGCATGCTGAATAATGTTTATTTGGCTAATGTTTACAAAAAGTTCTTGTTTTAGGAGAAGTGTTTTTTTACAATTTCAAGCTGTAAATAAATCTCTGTATGTGTGTTTGACAGTAATTTCTTAAAAAAAATAAACATTTAAAAAAAGCTAATTTTTGCCCTGTTATGTTTGTTTTTTTGCCCCAACACTCAAATTCCACATTGCTGTTTATATTTTTGTTTAAACATAGTAATGCAAAATACATCAAATATTTTTGGAGTTTCTTAATAACTGAGGGGATTATGATCAGAGGAAGCTTAAGTTTAAAATAAAAATGTTTAAATGTAAAATTTATGGTCCTTATTTTAAATGGGTCATAAAAAATATCAATAATTATCGATATCGACTGATGTTGTGATACAGTTTTCAGCCATATCACCCATATAAATACATATATACATACACATATATACACACATTACAACAAACACCTGACCACTCAGAAGCTAGCAGCTTACAAGAGAGCTGCCTGCATAGAGAATCCAAACTAGCACTGAGCCACATCTCCCCAATTAAAAATGCAGCAAAATGCATCTACAACAGCATCAAGGCACTCACAATCCTTTTAGAGTTTTGAGCATTGCATGACCAATAACAAAATCCAGGGCTCATTGTTGAAGCAGATACACATCAGTCACCAAAAAATTTCAGACACGCACCAACAGGGAAGACACTCCAGAACATTGAAGATGGACGATGAAAGATGACAAAGCCGTCCCACTGGGTAAACCGTTCAACCTTATATGGATGAATAATCCAACAAGAAGTCAAGTCTGATTACAATTTGTAGTTGAGGACACATTATATTTGTTTTTCAGAGCTGTGCCATCAGGACTGTGTCAAAACCCGCTTGTAGTTTTTTTTTCCAGTCGGATGCAGACAATCCATTTCCGTACCCTGAATAAACTTTCTAATCATGGATAGAGAAAAAAAATTAAAATAGCTCACTGACTTACCCGTTTGGGTCCACTGAAGATTTTTCTGCTGCTCTCCTTTGCTTTCTCCTGAGGTTTGGCCTGAGGCTTCTTCAGAGCCTCAGACATGGTGCAAGAGTTGGCTTCGGGTGCCTCCAAAAGATCTGAGAGGACATATTTCACCACATAGTCTAAGAAT
Organism: Brachypetersius gabonensis; assembly: GCA_037577145.1. Taxonomy (NCBI): domain Eukaryota; kingdom Metazoa; phylum Chordata; class Actinopteri; order Characiformes; family Alestidae; genus Brachypetersius; species Brachypetersius gabonensis. The sequence continues at coordinate 26,568,373 of JBBJLR010000111.1, read as the reverse complement.
ACCGGTAACACCCAAATGACTGTCTAGCTGTGATGTAATGATACACAAATAGTCCCATACAATATGTATTTTGTTGGACTATAATGAGGCATACTTGATACAGGCAAAATTAGAAATCACAACTCATATCAATTCTTTAGTTAATGCCCAATTGTCAAAAGAACACAACAAAAGGAAGAGCACTGAGTTTGTACTTACTTTTTTACCATGAAGCAACCTATTTAATTTATAGCTTGTATTCTTGCATCATTTGTATAAAAAGATCTGATAAACGTGTGTTTTGTTATACCTCTATTGGACAGATCAGACTTCCATTTATCAGTATCTTTAAAACTGCACATTTCCCACTTATCCCAGATGTTTTCAAGCAAAAATTATATTTTTAATAGGCATGGATCATGACTATCAGGCTCATTAAATAAAGAAAAAAAACTGCTATCAACATGCCTTAAACACAGTACTACTGTCAGAAGCCAGTGTTGAGATTAACGTGTTACTACCAGGCGCATCAGTGTTTTATTTTCCTGTGAAAAGCATGACTGGCTCCTTGTCTTTATGTTTGTGTGCATACACACATTGTGAGTGTCCAAATTCCTTCGTATTTATGATGGTCCTTAAACCATATACACATGTCTGATCAACCTTAATGATTATCTGAATGTCTGAGAGGTCCTGGAATTTTTGGTGATTAATTTTTACAAAAATTATTCAAGCTATTTGAGTCAATATTGGCTTCCAGTGTCTGTGAGCAACATTAGCTCGATAGAAGCAGTGCTACAGTAAAGAAGCAAAAAAATTATATAAACATCACAATGTAAAACTACATTTTTTACTGACTTCCACTCCATGTCCAAAAGTGCCAAAAGTTTTCATTTAATGTAGTAAACTCAGCTACATTTAGGAGCAGCCATATTCTCAACTGTGCACAAAAGGCTGAATTAATCTACATAAAAGGCACTTACAATCGAAAGGGATGTTCTAAAGCAGTTAAACACAAGTATGAGATCACCATGCCCAATGCCAAGTGTCAGATAAATAGTTATAAAGCAGAGAAATAAAACAGGCTGCGGAGTGATGGAACTCATTCCCTTAAGGTGATTGGTTGTGATCATGAACTAATCATTCAGCAATAATTAATAGGATTTAAAAAAATAAATTAGTTCAGACAAAAAGTATGCTAGTTGTAGGAAGACAAAATAAAACAAACTAAATGTATTAAACATAAATCCACCACAGTGTTTGAAAGCTAAAACGACAGTCCATTGTGAGCGTGCATGTCTGTGTACACAGAGCTTATACTGACCTCGCTTGAGGCCAAGTCTCTGACCTGTGCTGATGCTCTGGCTCTCCTGAGATGATCTAGGCTGAGGGCTGTCTACGCTGGTCTCTATCGGAACCTTTGCAGGCACAGCAGCGGACATGGCCCTCCTCTTGGCCCTCCTCTTCTCAGCAGAACTCTCATCTTCATCGCTGTCGCTTTCACTCAGGTCATCAAAGCCAAAATATTTTATCTTGTAGTCAGATCCGCCCGGGAAAGCCAGGTCGTCCTCCTCAGCAAGAGTCTCTCCGTCATCGAAGCCAAATAACTCAAGCTTATTGTCCTTCTTGGATTTGCTCTGAGTGGGTCTAAACCGACTGTCAGCACAATAAAAATACAATTACATGTTCAATAAGTAAAAAGAGAAATTCATGCTGTTTAAACAAACACAATGGCCAGTATCCTGTATGGACCTATACAATCCCAAAATCCAGCAATATTAGATGACATATAGTCGAACATAAAGGGAAAAAGTTTTAGTTGAAAAGAATATAAATTGTTTAGACAAGGGGTGCTAAATCTTGTGCACAAAGAGCCGATGTGGCTGCAGGTTTTTGTAGCAAGCAAGCAGGAGCTCATCTGATCAATTGTTTGAAAACTGAGACAAAGTTAAATAAGGTCTGCTCCTGATTGTTTGGAACAAAAACCCCGCAGCCACACCGGCCCCTTGTTCAGACATAAAAGTCATTGGTCTAATGTGAAATATTCTAACTTGTTCATAGCTCTGTTAATAGGAAAGACGTCTGAGAGTGATGCTTCTAAAAGCTCTTTTACAGAAAGTCATTACATAAAATGGTTACAAATAATGCCTGAAACACATCAATACAATAGTTTTTGAATAAACTAGTTTTAGAATATGCTTTCAGCATATTTTAAAATCCATTCATAATAGTAGGGTACAAATGCAAGACACTGCTAGGGAAACAAATCTAATGTTTTCCAGGTTTCTACTAATGCAACAGACTCACTGGTGGATTTGGGGAGCAAAAAAATGACAATTCTGCCTTGTAGACAAAGCAACCCTGTTTTCTCTTCATCATTTCAAGCAATTCTCTAAGGCACTCGAAATGATGCAAGATTTTCAAAATTCCACCAAACTGACTGATATGATTAACTTATGTACCGTCTTTATATCGTCTTTAAGGTAAGATCGTCCTTTATCAGTCCCACAGGTGGGATGTTTGCAAAAACAATCACAGCACGGATTCAAACGTTCTTGAATATCTTCAATTCAATGCCCAGCGTTTTACCACTGAATCACAGATGGAGCGTTTATGTAGTTTTATTGTTTAGTTTAAGATGAAAAAACACAGCAACGACAGCCCTAAAGGTTATAAAAGAGGGTCACCACCCGACACACACACTCCTGCATCTGCCTCCACAGTGGATGTACTGAAAGGAGATCAAAGCTTCGTCTATAAGAACACAAAGAAACTCACCTATAGGAGTTACATTTCGGTAACTTGGCTAAAGTTAAGTTTAGAACTCTGATCAACATCAAAACAATCGTTTCACAAAGTAAAGCTTGCAAACAGGCATTTCTGCAGTATGTGTGAATGTAGTCGAGTCCTTCACTGGGCACTGTGTTCTTGGCTGCCCACTACTTCACTTGGTGAATGCATGGATTAAAGCAAAAAAAATAATAAAAATCGGGGTGTATTTTAGGTGAATGTACTAAACCAAATCACTTCAAGTGATTCAGTTCAGTACGTTCACTTAAAAGATCGCGAACGACACAACTTTCCACTGCCATTACTCTGTTAACAGCAAGAAAACAGACTCCAAAACTGCTGTTATTTATTTATTTTTAACGGAGCATAAGCTCTCGCGACACCGGAGCCACTGTCCTGAATATCGAGCTTCGGAGTTTTGGCTTCTTTATCTGTTTAAGCGATGGGTTTTCTCCACTGTTTCCTGACCTGTTTTAGCTACTATTAGCGAATGAGACCCTTCATGACACACTACTGATTTCCAATCTTAGAACTTCCGTTCTATTTTGATCTTTTTAAAAAATTAAAAATATACAACTACTAGCCTATTATTGTGCCCTATTATTATTATTACTATTATTGGAAGCGCCAGGCAACAAGAAGCCCTTTTGCAGATTTCGTCTTTGTTTGGGGACATTAAAAGCCTTTGAGACTGACGTGGCACTAAATGCTGGGTAATTTATTTCTCTTACTATGAAGATTGGCATCTTAAACATGCGTCAAGAAACAGCTCGCAGCCAGAAGGCTACTCCGCAGCCATCAATGTTTAAGAGAACTGCCGAAATCATAATGTTTATTTTTATTTTTAGGAAAAAAAATAAATTCATAATCAAACCAAAGAAAAAGACAGCTTTCCTAAACTTTGTCTGCCTAGCTTGTTCAGCTCCACCCCTCATTCCCCATTTTCTTCCTTCGGATCTGCATCAATCTCATTATTAACCTTTAGTGCCTTCAGTTGATTGATATCCGTCATAGCGACGGAGAACTTCAATCCATGTGAATGGGTTAAATGCAGAGAACTGTGTGCTGTGGTGTGTTCACGTATGACAGAATGGTCACTTTCACTTCAGTTTGACCACTGTGACAGTGCTGCAGTAAAACATCACCCAAAGAAGTTAAAGACAGAATTAGAAAAGACATCCAATTATACCAAGGTTGTTTGTGCTGAATTACCTGACAGGTTTGGTCTCCTTCCTCAGCCTTCCAGTTTCTCCCGGATCTGCGGTTGAAGTGTTGGATGTGAACTCCTCTATGCCTCTGTCCATGGAATCTTGAATGGTAACATTGCATACGGACACGGAGGAGGGATGGAGGACAGTGTAGTCTCTTGTCCTGCCCCGGCCCACTGTCTTACCCGTGGCATCCGAGCTGCCACTCTTTAAAGACGCTGTCGAGCTGCTGTCGATCGCACTTCCAAAACCATCTGCCCCTACAAGTTGCTTGCCTTTGTTGGATCTGCAGTATGTCCTGCAGTTGGAAGCCCTGAGGAGAGACTGTGAGTGGTCTTCCGATTCTGAAGGCTCCACCTGAACCTCCAAGTCCCCTTGGCCCACCTCCTCAATGTGGGTCTCTGCTGGGGGCTTGGTCTGGATGCTGCTGCGCTTATAGACTCCAGAGGTCCATGTGCTGGACGGAAAGTCCCTGGTTGCGGGGAGAGGAGACGTAGAACGAGCCCCCAGCCCAACCACAGCGCTCCATGCATCGAAGGAGTCCTTGTCCTCAGATTTCTCTGACTTTAGAGTCGTTGTCTGGGCCAGGGGTCTGCGGTCGCTCTCTGAGGCATTCTTGTACCATGAGTAGCTGTGGCGCTCTGTGTTCTCATTTGACCAACTGTAGGATTTACCTTAATGACAAAAAAAAAAAAAGGCAGTTAGTATGGTGACAACAGCACTATAATACTCCTAATACTGAAAATGAACTAAAATCACATTTTGCTTGTATGAACGTAGACAAACCAAAGAAAGTTATGAAAAAAACGTATTAAAATAACAATCGAAGGAAAGTGATGCGTTTCTGCGGCTAACATTTCTCTATGGTGACCCGAGAGGCCTAAATCATGCAAAGTTAAAAAAAAAATTATTTAAAAACTATTTAATTAAAGAGAAGCACAAGCTTTGAATGTTTTGATAAAAGACACACTTAGTTTTCACACTTCCCACCATGAGTCAAAGCTCATCTTGCTTTCCTGTATTTATTTTTGTGCTTCAGTCTTCCTGAACTGATGTATGCACATTTATTTGCGGTTTTAATTAAATGGCTTCTAATTTACATCATTTCTAGTTTACATATCCTTTTCATGCACCCACTCTGCGTGGGTTAGTCTTTTACCTGCCATGTATAAAAGTATTTACATGTCTACAATTTATTTACAGTTTATGTATTTATAGTAATACACTGCCGTACTTACACAGTCAAAAGCGCTATTTACAAGCAGCTTAGAGCTGCAACTACTGAATATTTTTGGAATAGAGTATTCTGTCAATTTCTTCATCGTTAATCGGATAAATCATACTTTCACATTTTTAAACAACTATATCAATAGTGTGTTATGCAACATGAAAGGCCTCCTAAAATGAGCAAGGACTTTCCAAGCCACGTTGCTCCGAAAGGCAAGCACTCAGACGGACCCAACTCCACAGGCTGACTGGTCTCCATGATACCTTTTTCAACCAGCCTTGGTTTGCCCTTCTAAGCCACGGCTGTCATGGAGCATTTTGCCCCTTACATCACCCGGGAAAACAAAAATTTTACAGGGACCTTGAACTCCCCAAGACCTATTGAACGTGACCGGTCTTAAAGCTCTCCTCCACCGAGATCCGGCGCAACGGTGCTGTGAGCCTGAACTTTCCAAGCGGCATTGCTCCCAGAGCAGCACACTAGAGTTTCAAACGCTACAGGTTGGTAGGTTCTCTTGCTACTTATCATGCCTCTTCACTATCAACTCATAACCGCCTACAAATAATTACAAATACTGTACGTTCTAACAACAGTCAAAATTTGTTACCTTATAGAGGCTCTGAACCCACACCTTTACTATAGGTCTTTGCGGTCCCATGTTGTAACTAAAACGCATGTCAGTTAAAACAGTCCGTGTGAAACAATGATACTGGAGCTGTGCAAAAAGCAGGAGTGATACGATAGACATTTTAAACAGATGGACTTTGGTGACATAAATTAAACAAAACATTGTTTGTAATCGAATTAATTGAGTTACTTGAACAGTTTTTTCAGCCCTAAAGCAGCCCCTCCTTCCCAGACCACTCTTACATTTATAATGAAAAAAATTGGCTTCGTCAGAGAAGCAACTCCTAAACATAATAAATTAATTACCAGACTCCATTACCGCAAGAAATTGGGAAAACTGGTTGTTGCAAAATGTTAAAACATTCCTATTGCTGCTAGGTGGTTCCTAAAGGTTGCTATTATTGTTATGGCGTTGCTAGGTGGTTCCTAATGTGCAGCAGTTATATTCTGGCACTGCCAACTTCAACTTTTAGAGGTGGACGTCTAGTTCCAAACCTGCTCTGAACCTCTGTTTACACCTAAAACACTTCATTACAGGGGACTGAAGTGGAGCTGCGTTTAAAAGGGGATCTGTGTGGTGAAAACAGCAAAGAGAAAAAGGGAACATCTATCAAAAATTTCTTATAGCAAAATCAGGCATTTTGGCATTGGAACCAAGCAAGCGTTTCAAAAACTGTAGACAGAGAAGAGACGCCAAATTCCAGCTATAAAAAAACAATAAAAACAAGCAGACATCTTTCCACAAAGTTTGATTGTGTGTTTGCTATAAAACAACCAAACAACGGTCAAGTGTTAAAAAAATATTATCCACACAGCCCCGAATCTCAATCATCTGGTTGAACATCCTGTGCTCTACCAACTCTACCAAGTTGAGAATGCCCAAACTCACCTGAGCTGTAGTGGCTGGAAGTTCATTTTATTAGTGTGTTGTGTGTTTTGCTCCTTGTGTTTCTTTGACTTTTATCTCTCTGTCAAACATTTTAAAGGTCTCTAGAGAATATTCTCTCTCTCCCAATAGGTCTCAATCATTTTTTAAATTATCAATTCAATGAATGTTAAAGTTAAGGCTGAAGCAGTTTTAAAATTCAGCACCAGCTCTCAGGAGAAGTGGCACCTATTTCTGCTAGAAAAAGAAAACAATTGTGTGATTGCTTCTGCATGAATGCCTCCAGAGAAGAAGGTAATAAAAAGACAACGAGGTACGTTCAGGCAACAGAACTGTAATGTAATAGTCTGTAATGTAAGTAAGAAATTGCAGGTCACAGAAATGGAAGAGGTCAAGTTAAAGTGGTCATATGACAGCTAGAAACGCAATCAACACCCCACATTTGACTGAAAAGACCCTCAGGAAGATCTACAAGACTCTGGAGGAGTGGTTTCCTGTTCTACTGCAGAAATATGACCTTCAAGGAAGAGTAATCAGAAGTAAACCTTTTTCTCCACTCACCTGATGAAATACAGCTTTAGTTTGTAAAGGAAAAAATAAACAAGGCTGAATGCATCCTATGGACTGATGGGAGTTCAAGTCAAACCTTCTGGCAACAACGAGCAAAAGTATGATTGGAGAAAAAAACGGCATAGAATTTTATTTTTCCCTTTCCAACTGTTAAAAAGGGTGGGTCGATCACACTTTGGGCCTGTGTTGCAGCATTTGATGAAACATTTCACCAGCAGAGGCAAGAATAGATTAAAATAAATACCATGAAATTCTGTAGGCAAACATCAAACTGTCTGTAAAAAAATATGAAGGCGAAAAGAGGCTTGCTTCTACAGTAGGACAATGATCCTAAACACACCTCAAAATCCACAATGTGCTAACTTTATAGGCATAAGCTGAAGGCTTTACTATGGCCCTCACAAACCCCAAACCAAAACATCAGAAACGTGTGGAAAGACATCAATAAGCGATGCATGCGAGATGACTCAAGGACCTTTTGCAAAAAAAAAATAAAAAATGAGCGAAAAGCTTCCCAAACAAGAACCAAAAGAGTGTTATAAAGTGTTTTAAAGTACTGACATTGGAGGGCCCTAAACTTTTTCTCCCCATACACTACTAAACAAAAATAATACATTCATCCTGCTTATAAAAAAGAATCTTTAATGTTTAACTTGAACTAAGTTAAAGAAAGGGGGATATGTGGGTTCCAAGCATCATTTGCCAATTCCCTCATTTTCTGTCAATTCTTCGATTCAAACCCACGACTTTCTAATGGCTCCCTAACCAATGGGCCAACAGCTGCCCCGCACCAAGCGTTGCTAAGTAGAATAATTTTTAAAATAGCCTGGTTGATTAAAACATTTCGCAGTGAAGAACATTACTGAACGAACATCTGATCTTATTCTGAATACCCTTTGCCTTCAAGCAGTGACGGTCAATTTTCTTCCCTTGTACCACATCGGACACCCACTGAAGCAAAAACTGCACTATGTCTGTTTTGCATCAACCAGATGCTGGGCGGTATAGCTAATAACAGTCAAACAGTCATAAGCAGCGCTGACACCTGGGAGATGTATGAAGATTTTACTGTTAAGGTATTTCAGATCAAAGGGCTGTTACGAAACAACAATTTTGTGTGCTGCAAATTAGGCTAAAACAAACTAGAAATGCGCTGATCCGATATTCTGTATCGGTCCGGACCTAAATTACTTGATCGAAAATCGGGAAGGAATACAAAAAAAAAATATGAAAAATCGTTACAGCAGCATTACTTGATTTTCTATTGTGTGCAACTTGCCAACATGTCAGCAGTCTGGAGTTACTTCTGACTCAAGGAAGTAAAAGCCAAGACTACCGGGTGTCCCAATACTTTAGTCCCCCACGGGGGCAACCAACAATCAAGCGTCGCTACCAAGCGCCACAAAAACGCCTATGGCGATCAGAGCGCGGTCATTTCGAACGTCCATGTGGACGAGGCCTTTGATAGGGCTTGATGAGACCTTTCCAACGACCCCTGGTTTGCCATAATTGTCACGGGAGATCCGTTATATCGTTAACAGGAGAGTTACAGATAACAGAATCGTTCACCTCGCCCGGGTGTCCCATTACTTTTGTCTGAGGTTAACGATATAACTCCTTTTCTCCCTGGGCTATTATAGCAAATGAGGGGTTGTTGGACAGGTCTCACCAAGCCCTATAAACTGTGAAGTTTCACAATTAGAGTGCAAGTAATATTTTTCATATCATCGCTGTCGGACGGAAACCTCATATGTCCAAAACGACTATTTCAGGAAACTGAAAAAACTATTTACATTCTAAATAAATACTGTCATCAAAATTGGTATAACATCTAAAGATATGATTATATAACTGTGTGTAAGGTTGTATTGCCAATATTTTTGCCAAACCTTTCTTAAACGGATTTACATGGATTTTGACCAGCAAATATGGACATTCGGATTGTGCCATTATTGATTTTAGCAGTTACGTTGCGTCTAGACAGAGGCTCTGTACGTTATTGTACATGTATCGAGATCAATTCACAGACTACAACACTTTATAAAAGCCTACAGCTGGTCTAAAATGGTTGATTAACCTTTGTTCGCTCAAACTTGGACCAGTGAACTGACAAACATAACAGAAGCCTGATGGTGATCAGAGGGAAATGTTTAACCTGCAAACTCATCGTTTACTCGCACTCCTCCTCTGCATCAAGAACAATCAAGTCAAAATACTTTTCTTTAAAAATTTACTCAGTTGTGTTGTCGCTATACTTTACTTCCAAGGAGATCATTTTGAAATACAGCGTCACTAAACTTTTTCTTCTAGCTACTAAATGGCTCAATAGTGCCATCTTCATGAAAGGAGAAAAAAACAGCAGCTACTCTTAACTCTTAATACAACAACGAATATATTTTTTTATTAATATAGTAAATAAAATATTAACTTCACTTTATAATACACATCACAAGTAGTGTACAGGTGAGATTGTACATAAACACAGACTAAATAATGATGTCGTAGCTTTTTGCTTTGTTACAGCTTCTGCTGCCCACCTGCTCTGGATGACAAGAGGGTGGAGTCAGAAGTGTTTGGCGATATCTGTAGTGTCCAATGGAGGAAAGAGATTTAATCCCAAGCTATTTTCAACATTTTTCATTGGTTAATAATTTCTAAATTTTACACACCCACGTGGAGACTGACCAATAGTAGGGTGGTGGCCTAGTGGTAGGATACTTGCCTCCGGACCAAAAGGTCACAGGTTCGAATCCTACCTATGGCACCACCACTGGGTCCCTGAGCAAGACCCTTAACCCCAAGTTGCTCCAGGGAGACTGTCCCCTGTAGTTAGAGAATGGAAGTCGCTTTGGATAAAAGCGTCTGATAAATGCCGTAAATGTATCAACTTATGAAAAAAACAACAAAGGCCAAAAGTTAAGAGGTTTCCGCCAGACAGCGACAATATTTAACATTTAGATTTTAGGCAAATCCTCCATGTTAGTAAAGGCATATCACAGCAGCAGTACAGTCCCCTGCTAAGTAACAGAAAATTGTAATCACGGAGCATGGTCAATAAGCATATCTCGCCGTTTGTAAAAGTGGTACACTGAAATCACACATTTTGAGTCACCAGTTGTAAAAGTGCAACGTTTATATTTAGAGCGCAACATTTTTTTTTTTTTTTTTTTTAAAATGTGTAAAAATTGCAGTAAATGATAAAAATTACACCTCTAAATTTGTTACGTTGTTTTTGCCCCACAGGGGATATCTTACTATACCATGTTCTCTGTGCAATGTTTCTCCCTTATTATATTATATCAATCATATTATATTATGATTTCTGTATTTGTGTGAACGTATACAAAATGTATCCAAACATTGTATAATGCATAAGCATTATTTGTTTTCTGTTTTAAAAAAAAGACTCGGCGAGTATCAGATTTGTAACATATTGGCACATATCCAAATGTGCAATATCTGTATCGGACATTAAATGTGGTATCATGCCATGTCTAAAACAAACCCAAACATACCCAAATATAACAGCTACCTGATTTTCCTTTTTAAAATACATTTTAAAAACTACTTAAAGCCTACATACCTTTATTTTCATATGGTTCTGCCATACTGGCCTTTAGCCTCCTACAAACACTGCACCCCATTCTACAATTTATAAGAATCTAGCTTATTTATTTTAAGAACAAACAAAAAAGGCCAATTCAGTGCAGGTGTGTCTAGTATAATTCTCACCCACTTTACTCTTGAGTGAATGTACTCTGACTTAGTTTTGATTACTTGCAGTGGTCTCCTCCAAAGGCTGTAAATGACAGTCCCTTAGAAATGGGCAGGTATACACGAGTACTGTATTGAAATCATTAACATTTTACTCATGCTCCCTTTACTTTTTGTTAATTAAGAGGCCCATTCCATGTACAAACTCATTTCACTATATTTTTGTGAGTTCATCGAATCCAACAACTTCACATATCCATCATTTCAGTCTACATTAGTTCTGCTCAGGATAGAGGCACAATACAGGGCATCCAATCAGAAAAGAGGTAATTTACATAATGTTAGTCATAATGATTTAATTCTAAGAGTAAAGAGAAGCTGGATATTGAGAAATAATACCACAAACATCACAAAGGGACCTCGCATTAGTAAGCAAGTGCTCCCTCTGTCCATCTCTTGTAATCTCAAGATTCACACAATCCAATTCTGCCCTCTGACCTCAAAGCCACACTCACACTTTTGCTTCCCATTCTCTTGTCAGAGGATTATCCTTGAGAGCTAATGTTTAGGTGAGCATGTAACAATCCTGCCTTTTCTAGCCTGATACTGACATCTCGACTGTATGTGTCAGTTTAATAAGTACAGCAATCCCCCAGTTTTACGTGGATCTGGAGTCGCTGATTTAGTCACACATGGATCATTTTTCAGAATTTTTTTTAACCCCACAATAATGCAGAAACTGCAAATATCCTTCACCTTTTTTTGCGGCAATTTTTTCCGGATGTTTTCAGACAAGGGGATCCATTCAGTATCCCAATACCGTGACCTTCCGAGTTCTCTTGGCGGGAAAAGCACTCAGACACTTCAAAATCCACAGTTCGTTAGATCTCCAGGCAACCTTTCCAATGAGTCCTCATTTGTATTTTTAGCCTGAGTAGATCAGGTTTTGTTCTCCGAAAACCGCTCACCTTGCCGCAGTGTCCCAACACTTTTGTCCCACAACCTTCCAAGTCGCATATGTCAGCGGGGAATTTAAATTCGAATATGGTTTTACATTTACATTTTCTTTAAAGGTAATGAGGGTGCTTTTGGAACATAACCCCCATGAAAGTGGGGATCACTGTACATTGTTTGGGCACTTGCAATTTGGCCTACTAAAGTAATTCTAGGCTCGGCTACTTTCAACTACTTTTTAAAGCTACAGTCGGTGAACAATTAAACTGTGTTAATTATTGTTCAGCACTAAATTTTCTCTCAAGAGTGTCTGCATTCTCCTAAATTGATAATTAAGTGTCTGAATTGCCTTTCAAAAGAGCCCAAACTGAAATGCACGGTAACTTTTATTGCATAATCCACTTCAGAGTGTGCCTCGATGTTTATCTTTAACTTACAATGAAGTTATCGATTAAATTCCCCTAAATGTTTCACAATAAGGTTAACCTCAACCCGAAAACATAACATGGCGCTGACCATGGTCCTGACTAACTCTGGTCAAGATTGTGACCCTAAACCCATAATTGGTGGCAATTAACTGGGTTTTAGAGAATAGCGTATTACCAATTTGAACATCTCAATATAATCCATGGGTGCTATACTGTAGTATCCAAAGAAAATGATGAATGTAAGGCAAATATGTACAAGTAAAAAAGGAACAAGAGCGTGTTTATCAGGTCTTATGAGTCCTGGCACTGCAAACAAAATTTGTTTAGCATAACAAAACACCATGACGAATCCACATAAGCTCTCTTATCTAGCTATAAACAATGCTGCCCTTCCAATACAGAAGGTCATATCTAGACATGAATTCCACAGCAATGTGTATACACGTTGGAATAAAAATATTTTCATGTTTATTCCTCCGCAAGCAAAACAAAGATCCTTGACTAGCTAGCTAACTGCTGTTTGCTTCTATGAAAGCACTGCGGGCAACCCCCACTGTTTAAATCTATTAAGCTACTTACAGGAAATCAAACGCCCTTCCATACTGGCACACTTATAATACATATTTAATGATATTCTTCCCTCATCAGTCATTCTGAAGTAACATTTCCAATGTTAATAGCAAGTAAGCTCAAGAGAGCTTTCCATCAAGCTCTCCTTGGTTTACTTACTAGTAATTCAAGTATCTTTAGATAAAGATCTTAAATATATGTTTGTCAAAAAGCATTTAAATCATTGACTTTGAGATAAATGTTCCTTTCCTTAAAACCTCTTACTTCAGGGATAACATTCAGGGTCCTTCAGCAGACCAGCAAAAACCAGAAGCTGACAGTAGATGGTAATAAGCAGCTAACGGTCTATATTTGAACTCATTCCAATGCTTTAATATAAAATAGATAAATATATTTAGGTATGAAGCTGCCAAGTCACATGTAGGCCTGATGTCAGGCATGACTGAAGCCTAAATCTCCTATCACTAACAATACTTCCATCAGTGTTTGCAAACTGGGCTTCAGCTAATTGATGACTCAATCAGCCGTATAATTATCTCACACCCAAGAGGGGGACCTGACAAATATTCCAGATATGTGGAAATGTGGAGTGGAAATGTAAAATAAGGCCATAAGAGACCCATTTCTAGGTCTACTGGGCTTCCAAGAATCTCTAGAAGCCACTCGTCTTCCAAAAGATGAAATGCCGCTCCTTATTGCTGATCGTTTGAGCACAGAACTGAACGATCCCCCATTCAAAAAGAATTCTCGTGGTATAAAACCTGTCAGGCGTTTTGAACAGTCATTTCACTTTAACATCTTTACCAGAAAATGATTTACACTGTGCTGCTACACTTGCACAAACTGTGGGTGTTCAACAATAGTGTTGGGTCAGGAAGATTTGAGGACAGGAGACCAAACATTCAAAACACATCCCAGACTTCATGCCAATGCACAAAATCCTCAGACCTGGAGATGTCTTAGATGCTTCCTCCTCTACAAATCCTGGCGTTCTACTCTCTACACTAGCTTGAACCTGTTAGAGCGAAACGGCTATAATAAAACAGAACATTTGACAGGACTGTTCTGTGGACATTATCTCTCACGGTGGCAATCAGTCAGCAGCGCACTGTACCATGTTCAGAAACGAACACTGAAAGCTTATCAGAAACACCTGTTGCTTCAACTCTGGGCTAGCTCTACGGCAAACCAGTGTGACACTGCCAAATATGCCACTTCCTGTCAGTGATGTGTCACCATGAGCCACCGAGTGCTCTCAAAAGCCGCCGTTGCTCCCCAAACTTGCCGTGTTCAGCCGTGATCCACAACAGCCTCCTGTCACTCTGACAGAACCCTTTTCCCAACAGGTATGCAGGCAAGCAAAAGACAGGAGTGCCTCCTGAAGAGCTACAGAGGAGATTGCTGGCATAGTTTCTGACCTGTGCCTGATATTCAAACCCAGATGAGTTAAAAAAAAAAAGATACTGAAGACTTCTCTATACGGTGATCTTATCTCCACTGATGTGCTTGCAAAGTGCTGTTACAAAGCAGAATGCAGCAAAGACATGAGACTCATTATTAAGAACGTCTTAGGGCACAAAAGTAACTAGAGAAATTACAATAAGCCAGTGGATATATTACATTAAATCGGCAAAAAAATTATACTTGCAGACACTTGCAAATACAGTAGTTACATTACATTGAGTATGACATAATGAAGTCAGAAAACAAGATAAAAGTATTGGAGGTTCTCAGTTAATAATGCCACAACATTCACAGTTTCAAGCAACCGCAACAAGCGAGTTTAAAATGTAAGCAACGCTGTGTTCAGAGTCAAATTACTGTCATCAAATGCTCATTAGTAAGTGAATTAGCAGTCTCCATGATTTCAGGGGTGGTTTTTGGAAGAGGAAAAATCTGACAAATGTGGTAAAAGCAAAAGAGGAAGTAGTACCACAAATCTTTTCTGCCAAAAGGTTCACCACAAGGCTTGGTTTACCTGCCACTGAGCTGCTGAAGAACCTCGCAGGATCCTCGGGAACCTGATGGGCACTCCTGTCACAACTTAATACAGACGACGTTCGGCTCGGAGCCACAGCCTCTACGCTGGCCGGCTGGATGACTCTGCTGTTGGGCTCCAGAGTCAGGCTAGCTCTGGGCGCCTCCACGGCGGTCAGCCTGACCGACGACACTTTGGCATGAGCTACGTTGCGAGAGGTGACTGGCTTCGACTCATCATCACTGTCGAACCCAAATGGGTCTTCAGAGCCGTCGCCTTCTGTGAGCTTGGGCCTCTTCGTTCGATCGGCCTTGTCCGTCTTCAGGCCAGGTCTTTTAGAGCCCAGCTGGGCTTTGTAGGTAGTCTCGCCCCATTTTGTACTGAGCGTGGCCCTTTTATTGGAAAGGACCTCATCGAACTTGGAGGACCCATCTCCTGTCTTGCGGCTGTAGGTTTTCCCGAATCTTGACGTCATTGTGGCATCTGTTTCATATTCTCTGTCCAAGGAAAACAGGGAGTGTGAACAAGTTTATCATCTCAACAGTCAGGCATTATGATTAATTCATTTAAGCAGCATTCAAGGCATAAATGAAGGGTTTAAATTAGGCACGACGAATTATGTAAATATTGTCACACTAAGTGAAACTGCAGCTGAATGGAAACATACAGGTCATTTTGTGAGGCACAAATGATCTCAAAATTTCCTCTGGGAACAAGAAATTTTCTGAATTTACTGAAATGAAATATATTCAACAATTCCAAATAAAAGAACCACCATCGAAATCAGGTTATTGGTTTCCTGCCTGACGATTCCAGCCCAGTATGCAACAAAAGAACAGAATCTTATCTAAAGCAATAATCATCAGTTATGCGGCTATCATAAATTAGCTTGATGAAGCTCTGAAAATTCATCAGCCAGCAAGCAAGTTCATCACAAATCTCAGATCCGGGATCTTTTGTCTAATGACGTCAACTATTAAAAGCAAAAGCTTTATAACGCACAAATGGAGAAATGCTTGCCATATTTCATTAGTTCAGATCACGGTCTTTGAATCGTGGAAAACAGAAACCGAGCTGTTAACTCAGATTAGAGCCGTTAGCCTTTTAATTTGATGTCTACTTCTCTTTAAACTTGTCAAGTCATCATCTAGAGCTTTTACTTTGATTTACTGAGAGGAAAGTGTGGCTTCCTTTCCTCAAAAAACTCGACTAACTTAGCACGAACAGTTTAAAAACAAAGCTCGGTTCGAGCTAGGCGTTAGCCTTTAGCTTAGCACAACTTTGAATGGCTAAAGACGGATTAGCACAACAAACCGGTACGATTTGGAAAAATAGGCTCACTAATGCCGTAGTCGCCATAAAATCAGAGTAAAACGACCAAATATGAGTTTTTAACACTATTTAAGAAGGTTACCTGGACACACTTCAGACATCAGTCTGATTTAACCGTTAGAACCAGCGCGAGCCCGTAAGCATTAGCATCAGCTTCACAACAAACCGGCTCGAGCAGAAGATAAATGTGCTTTAGAGACCAAATCACTCATAAAAATACTAACGCGCGACCGGTAATAATTGAGTCCATGTCTTTAAGAGATGAATGGGCCCCATTAGGTTTTATTATGGTGTATTTTTAAATCTCTGAATGTTTTTAGCGCTGTTAGCATTAGCCTGTCGCGGCGCGTGACCGGGCCGCTCCTCCAGCGCTCGCCCCTCCGTATAAACAGAGAGATTTATTTCTCTTCAGGAATTAAATGCAGCTTCTGCGAGCTGGGCTGCATCACAGGTTCGACTACAGCCACCGTTCCGAACCACAAAGCTGTAAATGTGAGCCGTGCTGCTTCTGTTTCCACCTACATTTTTAGCTCCGATTGTTTCGGCCTCCATCCGAACTCCCCCCGCCCGAACCCTCTCTTCTGCTACGTCACCAGCACCGGCCCATACCAGCCAATCAGTGAAGACACTGCGGCTCCCGAGGGCTGTGATTGGTCAACATGTCTCTTGCTTTATTGGGAAATGTAGTCTATGTTCTAATGACTTGAAGGACAATTGCACCTATTTTTCAAATTGTCTTCTTAATTCTGTTGTTGAGCAAACAAAGCAAGAAGGTTTTACTGTCGTCAGCTCACTGTTGGAACAAACTTGACTTCAGTCGCCATGAAGTCCTTTGAATGCCTGGTGCTGACCCACCTCAAAAACATCACAGGTCACCAGCTGGACCCCCTGCAGTTTGCCTACAGGGCAAACAGGTCTGTGGAGACGCAGTAAACGGGGGGTTGCACTTCATCCTGAAACACCTTGACCAGCCAAGGACCTGTGCCAGGCTCCTGTTTGTGGACTTCAGCTCGGCGTTTAACACCATCAGACCCAAAATCCTCACAGCCAAGCTCTCTCAGCTCACTGTATCTCCTGCCATTTGTCAGTGGATCTCCAGCTTCCTGACGAACAGGAAACCACAAAAAATAAAATAAAATATTCCTCATCAGATTATAACAACTAAAATCATGAAATTTAAATTAATTGGATGGCCTATATCAAATATATTCAAACCCAACAATAACACTTCTCGTGATTGCCAATATTAAGAAAACTTAAAAGGGTAGGTCAAGTTATAAAAAAACTTAAATAAAATAAATATAATATAAATAAAACTGAAAAATCGAATTTAAAAAATCGCTGTGATTACACTAGTATGTGAAACGAGAAAACTGTTGAGTGCAGACCTGAAAGCTGGGCAGTGCTTTGTGTCTGGGTCTGACAGATACAGGTCCTCCAGTCGGCTCTGTGCATAGTGGTGCTTGTGTGGTGCTTGTGGGGTCGAGAAAGAAACTCTACCAGACTGAAACTTTGAGAAGAACAACGGACTAGCCCCCCATTGACTGTACAAATATAGATGTATTTTTAGTTAATTATCTTGTAATTATCTCATGAGTCGCTATGCTTGTGACAACAGAGATTTGTTTATTCCTCAAAGCCTCCTGCGGATGCAGCTCATTTTGCATACTAACAGTGATTGGATGTTTAGCTAAAGGGAGGGCGAGTGGGGATCTTTGCCAGGTGCTGTGTGAGTCTGCGTACCAACAGAGCGAACAAGAGGTGAATACTATCGACTCATTTATGCCTTTTCCTGTGGATTTTTCAGCTACTGTAGTAAATCTTGTGCATATTCAATTTGTGGGTAATCTTTTATTTTCTTCCCAGTCCCAGCTACCCATAGAAGTGCTGTACTCAGATCAGGCAGCCAGAGTCACTACCCGGATCACTGTTAACTAGATTTTTAAAGCTGCCACCAGAAAATCAAGCAATGTCACTATGATATTGATTATGTTCTGCCACTGCATCGATGCAGAATCGTCCACATCTGCATCACAATGTATCGATTATGTGATTAATTTCAACACCCCTACTAACCTGTGGCTATGTGTCAGAACAGCAGCAGCTCTATACAATACTGAAGGAGTCACTGTAAAATTCTTCTTCAGTTGACTACATGTAATGTAGAACAGCCAAAAATCATGTGTAATGCTGTTAGCTTACTGCTAATGTGCTACTAGAGTCCAATAGAGATGCTAGCAGAAATTTACATTATCACAGAGGTGCAATTTTTGCATGAAGTGTAGCAAGTGGATATGAGTGTGGTCATGCAAATGTAATTAGTAATTAGTCCTAGGATGGCAATTTATAAATTTTTCATTGTTTTTTAATCATTGATTCATTAATTAATATTGATAAGGGCGCTCGGGTGAATATGATTTATATTTGTATGCATGAACAAATTTCTTATCTATTTATTGGACTATTAATTGCAATGTCAGTTTTTACAGATGAAAAGGGCAGATGTGATTTTTAACACTTGAATGCATTCATATCAAGTCCAAGGCACTTTTTGTGTTTTTAAATGATGTCCCAGCATTTAAAGGAGCCAGTAAACTATGAGCAAAATGATCGATATGAGCAAAATTCCTGTTGTGCACATGGAACTGTTATCAAAAATTTATGGACAATTTTGCCCCAGTTTATAAATTTTTTATAATTACCTATTGTTCCAGTCAGTTACAATACAGTTGAGATTCGTAAATATCTTTTAAGTAATGTTGTCACACACCTCTTTAAGTGTCATGTTTAAACATACAATTGTGTTTAGGCCTCCAGTGTACCCTTGTGTATAGTAAAGTGGCAAAACACTGACCATGTGATGCTGCAGGACTTCAGGCACAGAGCTGGTGCTGTTGCTGTGCTTAATTCCTGTTTATAAAAATTACAAACCATACTGTGTACAAACACTGTGACAGGAGAAAATATTAACTAATTACCTAAATATTGAGTGATTTAATATTCACTATATGGAAAAAAGCATTGGGATGCTTGACATTGCATTAAAATACATACACTTTAATATCCAGTAGCATAAATTTGTTATTGCGTATATGGTGCATGGTGTCATTATAAAATATGCAACAAGCATAAATCATGGTGAAGGTGTAGGAGCTTCCTGGACTTCTCAGTAACAACCTTATTAAACAACACTTGGAAAAAGCTACAAAGCTACAAAGATAGATTGATCCCAAGAACACCACAGTCACAGTGCAGGATGAAGTTGGATGATGTGGGTCTGCTTCACAGCAGACAGTACTGGTGTGTCACAGGCCATCGAAAGAGACATGAATGGAACACTCTACAAAGAGATATAGTCAGTACATTCAGTGGAAC
Source organism: Brachypetersius gabonensis (assembly GCA_037577145.1). Classification (NCBI taxonomy): domain Eukaryota; kingdom Metazoa; phylum Chordata; class Actinopteri; order Characiformes; family Alestidae; genus Brachypetersius; species Brachypetersius gabonensis. The sequence continues at coordinate 26,548,734 of JBBJLR010000111.1, read as the reverse complement.
GTTCAATGGAATCTGAAAGTTAGGGCTGTCCGGTTACAAATGAAAAGATTAAATCGTTCCTTTAAGAGTTAATAAGAACAGGTGTAAGTATTTGAGTTCATGCCACCAAAAGTAAACCTTCTTTTTTCTGTGCGTCTGACTCCCTGCGGTGTGTGAAAAAGCTGGCGGGGCAGTGGGTCCATGGCTGGCATCAGGCCATGCCATATCAGTGCCAACCCTGCCAACCTGGTGCCATGAGGCTGGCAGCAGGCTGAGATGGGCACCTGGAGAGGCCTGGCAAAGGATGGGGAGTTTAAGAGGCACGAAGAATCACACAAAAACCCACCCGCGCTAAAACAGGAGAAAAGAGACAGTTTGGCTTTTAATACCACTGCCAGGTTTTGACTGATCTCAGCCATGTGGTGTAGATGTGGGCAGGGGGACTGACAAAAATAACGTGTGTGTGTGTGTGTGTGTGTATGTATTTAATACACTTAATACTTTTTACATTATTTAAAAATGCACGGACATTTCTTTTATTATTTAAAAACCCATTAGTAATGTTCTAAGTAATAAGTGTCAAATGAAAAGTTATATTGTCATGGTTGTACTGCAGGGAATGGACTACCAGATCGACTTTTTAAGCACGAGACTTCTGAATACGCCTCACCAGCGTTTGCATTCACATTACTGAAACTTCTCTAGCTCCCAGAGACTCAAAACAAAGAGTAGGGACAAGATCCACTCCTCACTGAGTTTCAAGGATGTTTTTGGAAATGTAAGAAGACTTTGCACAGAACGAGTGCTCCACAGTCACTGAAGAGTGGTGCCACGAAGACATGACCAGCTCTCTAGAACTTTCTGCTGTGCAAAGTTTTCTTGTTTCCAAAAACACACCAAACTAGAAACCCCTAACCACGAGGGTGACTCAGCACTGTGTGACTGGATCGGCCGGGCTATAAACACACACACTTATGCACCCAGCCAATCACACGACGCTAACACTTAAACATTATTACTTCTCGAACCCGGGATAGGTGGACTTGTGGTTAGGTGCCTGGCAACCCTGCTGATGGCCTAAGTGAAGCTCATCACTCACACCTGGGTTGCCTAGGCTCCTAACTACCACACACACTCACATGGCATCACTCATACCTGTCCAGTCCTGCATCCCATCTAATAATCTGGTGACTGACTTCGTTGGAGGTGCTTCTGAAATGCCTCGGATGTGACATATTGTTTATATACTGAACACACACACACACACACACACACACACTCTGCACCTTCTGCTGCCCATTGTGGCACTCCTTACTAGACTCTGGTATATATATTAGTATTATTGTTATTATCATTATTGTTGCTATTATCATTATTATTATTATTATTATTATTATTATCATCCCCTGCTTACTGCCAGGGTCCTCTGTGGGTCAGTCTGCCAGTGTTTGAGGCACTCAGCGGGGGGACGTGCTTTCTGCCAGGCCACACGCTATCAGCCTGTGGTGGGCTGCGTGCCACAGTAGAGGAGGATGATCCGTAATTTGGGGGGCCTCTGAGGATAATAGTCTTGGTGCAGGGGAGGAGTGGAGCCTGAGGCCAGATGAACTGCGGGCAGAACACACAGAAAAAGAGAGAGAGAGAAAGAGAGAGAGTGGATGAAGTATGGCTGATAGCCCATAATTCTGGGTTTGCTCAGTGGGATGGAGAAAGAGAGAAGGAGATGCAGTGCATGTGTGCGTGGGTGTTTTGGTGTGTACGGGTATGATGTGTGTGTGTGTGTGTGTGTGTGTGTGTGTGTGTGTGTGTGTGTGTGTGTGTATGATGTAGTAATGAGGTTATACTGCTGTGTATTTCCATTGTGATACACATTTGACATTCAAGTGTTCATTTGCATATTTTGGCCGTCTGTGAAAACAAAAGCCAAAATGGTTAATTTTTTCTCAAATGTATGAATACTTAAAGGGTTTAGATATGACCAAAGTTGTTCAGAGGGAGTTCGGTGTGAAACCTTCCATTCTAGAGAGTCTAAAAAAGTCAGAATTGTTCACAGTGGTGGTGAATGGAACCAGACATCTGCCTCTAAAATCTATTTTACATAAAGTTACTACATGAAATAGCAATGAATGCACTGCCTGATGCCTGAGACACTGTTTTACCAGAGTTTGGAGGAATTATTGGCCTGAAACTAAAGCCGTTCATGGAGAAGGGGTAAATGCAAGGCATCCTGAGGCAAAATACATACAATGTCTGTTATCAATCTCGGACTGGTGTGTTAATTAGTTTCCCAGGTGAGTCTGAATAAAGAGAAACTACTTAAGGAGGTTGCTCTATATTATTAAGCAAGTCACAGTTTTCAGTATGGGGAAAAAAGGATTTTTCTGGGGATAAAAAGCATAGAATAGTGCAATGCCTTGTGAAAGCTATGAAAACATTGGACATTTCATAAAAACTTGAACGAGGAAAACAGGTTCGCTTAGGTAAAGACATCTCAAGGAATGTTTCTGACAGACCATTGCATTGTATTAAAAAAACAGCTGTTGAAAAGCCACTGATGCTGCTAGTGCCTCTGGAGTCTAAGGACCTCTCAGGACACTCCTGAGACTTGCTGTATTTGGCCACCCCTAACCAATGCTCACAATGAGAAATGTTTGCAGCGAGCTAAGAAATGCATGAAGACTAATTTTCAAACAGTTGAATGTCTCGCTACATTGGATGGTTCAAATGGAGTTCTGGATGGTTGGTGGACGACCACAATGTCCCAACAAGGCATCAGCAAGGAGGTGGCCCAGTGATGTTCTACAAAATATGTGGGGATTCTAACTGACCATTTCCTGACAAGGTTTAAAAAGAAGAACTGTGCCTTCCAAAGTAAAATCATTTTCAAGGAGGACAAGGCACTATCCCATGCTGCAAAAAATACCATTGAATCTTTGGCTGCTATGGGTAAAGCAAGAAAAACGATGGTGTGGCAACCATCATGCCTTGACCTCAACCTATTGTGAACCTGTGGAGCATCCTGAAAAGGAAGATCTATGAGCGTGGGCAGCAGTATACCTCCAAACAGCAGCTCTGGAAGGCAGTTCTGGCATCCTAAAATGACGGGCACAAACTATCCATGGACTTACAAGTTCAAAGGATGAGAGAGTTCTTACGATTTTATAAAGGAGGTGCTCTTATCTTAACATAAGACAATATCTTGATGGCGAATGATGTTTTTGATTGAAATATCACTTCTTTATGGAAAAATAATTTACAGTATGTAAAGCTATTATATGACAGATGTCCATTTTCAGTTTTCCGATCTACTTAACGTTTTCAAACTGGTATGCATAAGAATTTGGAACAGTGTATTTTGAGTAGTGTATTTTTTGGTAGTTTTGTTCAATAAAATCCATAACATTATTGGACAACTTAATATAATTGCTGATGACTACACAATGAAAAAAGAGCAGGTAATCCTGTCAATCTAGGCAATATCCATTTCTGCAGGATAAATCTGACACGTTGCACTGTGGGGAACCTGCAGGGCATTCAGAGAAAGCCTAATGGAAAATCAATTTTTTTAGTTATTTAAGTATTGTGATAGGTACCATCTACTTAAACATTGTTGCAGATCACGTATACCCTTTCATGGCAACGGTTGTCCCTAATGACCGTGTCCTCTTTCAGCAGGATGACCCGCCCTGACAGTTTGAGGAACAGGACAAAGAGTTCAAGGTGTTGACTTGGCCTCCTTTTGTGTGATTCTCCATTCCACGGAGGCCAGGACTTACAGAATCTGCTTGGTACAGATTTCACAGCACACCTTCAGAGATCTTGTGGATTCTATGTCTTGAGAAGTTATTTTGACATCACAACACAAAATTAGGCAGGTGCTTCCAATGCTGTAGCTGATTGGTGTGTAATTATCTACTCTGGCTGCTGCTGATGGACTAGAGGATGTCTAAGTGTGGATCAACAGGTGGGCCTCAGTCTCTAACTGCACAAGGGCATGTTTGAGTGAAGACGAAGAGGATTATGTTCAGTAATGTGATTTTGAAGGATTAGTTCTCCTATTCATAGCCTGAACTGTGAAAATGTGCTTTTTTAATATGATTATCTTGTTTCTGTATTCTTTGATGTGCGCAGTAAATGAACTCCCTTGAGCACTCAGAGGCTGAAGCGCTTAATAATTCATACGGGCTCTCAGCATGTTGCATTTTGCAAGGATTGTGTGTGGTGGTCCATGTTGATTTGCAAGCTCATTTAATGATCCATTGATCCACAATTCAAGCGAACTATGCTCATCCTCTGTGTATTGGAGGCAAAACTATGTGGTCCCCAGGGCAAAACAACATGAATGTCCCTCCCCTTGTGAAAATGACTTTAACTGAACAAAAATATCATGAGAAATTCTGGTCTCAATAAAACACCCATATGAGGTCTTAACATTATAAATTATTAATATATTAGGGTATATCAGACAAACCAGTCTGGCTGGTGGTGTAGAGTGAACCTTATGCACTCTAGCTGCAATGTGCACAGAGAGCTGGCTACGAATTAGCAATGACTGAGCTCAACCTGGCAATAACTTAATAAGCTTAATATAGCTACCCGACTATGACTGAGCTAAACCCGTCTATGACTGAGATAATCCTGACTATGATTGAACTAAACCCAGCTATGACTGTTTTTGACACTAACAAAACAGAAAGTACACAACCAAATATAAAAACTAAAAAATGAAGATACACTCAAAAACAGTATTTTATGTATGTAATCTCAGTGTTAAAGCATAAGATTTACACAGGCAACCATGATGTTGTACTGATTTCACATGCAGTAGTCAGACTGGGATGTCCCAGTGGTGTTGCAGAATTGCATGCTGGGGATGGATGTTGGTGGGGATGAGCCAAGGAGGCCTCAGAAGTCCCATCCTGCTTTGCATGACCACACCAAATTGTTATAATGTTTAATAATGTACATGTTAACACAGAGCTAATTGGTGAAGTACTACTTTGAATATATTATATTATATTATGCTGTAACTACTAATAAAATAATCACTACAGTGCTGAGAAAATGTATTTGCTCCCAGAGTTCTTCTGTTTTTGTACCTGTCATTACTCAACACGTAGGTGGAAAAAGCTATCACCCCTTATTTTACCAAACCATCTTTATCTACAAATGGAGAAAACTTGGAACACATCTTTCCAGCAGTGGCCAGCCTACAATTCATCCTGAAAGTCATAAGAGTGGCAAGCATCTAAAGAACTGCAAACCATGCTTGCCTTAAAATAGAGCAGCACCCATTCTATGACCTAAAAGAGACTCTGCAAAATTTGATTGCATGAGAGAGCTGCATGGCAAAAACCAACATTAACAAAGATTAAAGCCATGTCTCACATATCACATCAAACACCTTGATGTTGCCCAATCATTCTCAGATCATGTTTTGTGGACTGATAAGTGGAAAGACAGAGTTGCATTTTAGCTGGGATGCTCTGCTGCTTCAGGGCCTGGAAAATAATTGATGGAAACATGAATTCTGCTCACTGCCAGAAGCTCTTGCGGGAGAATGTTTTGTCCTTAATCTAAAGCTCAAATGCAGTTGGAGCAAGCACCGGAGCGAGTTCATCTCAGAATCGTTCAAGAGGAATGTCTGAAAATCTGAAGATCTGAAACCATTTAGTCATGAGAGTGTCATTTAGTCATTTAGTATTTAGGATGAGAGTGAGGAATTGAAGGGCCCACATACAGACCCTGAGAGACTGAATGGTTAATAACAATGTTACTCTTTTTATTCCTACTCTGCATTGTAGTTTATATGATGTGAACAGGGCTGTATTTAAATTGGGACTGTACTCTAGACACTGATTTTTGTATAGAACTGATTTTTTTCATATATAGCTCTCAACCTCCCCTTCTTTCCTGCTTTTTTTGCCATCAGCCCTAGCTGTGTGTTTTTTCAGGCCTACAGTGTCCTAAGAAGCAGGGGGAGCTATGCCCTCCGCTGCTGCCCTGCTGTGCCCTACGTAACTCAACCAGAGGTGAATGCTGACCAGTAGTCATTCATTCTGGTCCTGGAGATGTACCTTCATCTAGCCTCAAACACAAATTAGGGGCAGCTGGTGGCCTAGTGGTTAAGGCATTTGCCCTGTGATCAGAAAGTCCAGGTTCAATTCCCAAGACCGCTAAACACCTCTGAAGTACCCTGAGCAAGGTACCGTCCCCACACACTACACCGTGTTCATGGCTGCCCCCTGCTTCACTTGGTGAATGGGTTAAATGCAGAGGAAGAATTTCGTGATGTGACAGAATGATCACTTTCAAGTTCTCATATCTTTAAAAGTTTAATATAAAGCTGGATGAGGTTTAATTGGCTTTGAAGAAGCATTTACAGAAAAGATTTGAATGTAATTTGACTTTAGCAATGTTAGCCACATAGCTACATTTCTAAACTTAAGAAGTATTGTTTGGATGGTTATATTTTGGAGTAGGATTAGGGTTGCAGTACCTGTCAAAGGGTCAGAGAAAGGATAGGGACAATCAGAGTTTAGAGGTAATTATTATTTAATGCGGTACATCACTGTGCGGGTGTTTTCGTTTATGAACATATTTGAGCTATGTCATGTTAAGTAACTGATTCCTCACCTCGTTAAGCCCACACCCGGTTCTCAGGAGACCTATGTACGTCCAGGCCCACACACTGACTCAATGCCCTCAGGCTAGGCGCGCCTGTGGATCAGTCTTGGCCTGAGCTCCCAATGTCCAGTCACGAAATGTGGCTTAATCACATCTCTTCAATGAGCTCATGATGAAGGGCGTCCTCATTTGTCCACCCAGCTGGGTTTGTTCTATTAAACTAAAATCACTGCCCTTAAAGCAACAGTGTGGCCACTGTCATCCCAAAGACATGTTTAGCATTCAAAATTTGTATCTTTGCATAATGCTAATTTGCTAGCACCCCAATGGAATTCAAGTAGTATGTTAGCACTAAGCTAACAGCATTGTGCATTAACATACTGTATCATGTTTTGAGGGGGGTTGGTGGGTGGAGCTTCGCAGAGTGCCCCTGGCTATCCTACTGGAGATCTGAGTCCATGGAAAAAGTTGGATTGTAATTACTGTTGTTGTTAATTATGAACAGTACTTAGTAATAAGGGAGCATTAAGTTCCCTACCTTTGGAGGGATGTTTTGCTATTCTGCTGTTGTGTTGGTTGCCTAAACCTAAAACTGTTGTTAACCTCCTGCTTTAGCGAGTGTCTTTTCATTCTCAGTTAGAGTGTATTTTCAATAAACTTCCTTGTTTATGAGTTTAATTCTCTGGTGATTTTATCAGCAACGTTCTCACAACTGTTACAATACTTCTTGGTCCAGAGGCAAGTAACCTACCCGCTAGGCCGACACCACACTTATAAAAATAGATGTCTGAAGCTTGTTACAGACACATGAACTCATATGTAAACCATATATGAAGCATTTCTACTGCGACTTGTTCAGTAAAGAATACTGCGGTTTACTATTTGACATGCATCCACTGGTTAGAAAGTTCCACTCACATTTAGAGTTCCACTGACATTCACAGTAAGAAACATGTTCAGAACCTCCAGAACACATAGAGTGATATTTTCTATCACAAAACTGGTCTCACCCAATGCAAATTGATGTGTGTGTCATAAATGTCCATTACATGTTAGCTACATTAATTTCAGTGCAAATCTAGCAGCCTTCAGACATCAAATATACCATGATTAATCAGCTACATTTGGAGTACTGGGAAAATCTATGTGACAGTAAAAAGTAATAAAGGTGAATGTAGTGTTATAAGGTACAGGTTTTGATTGACTGGTGTCTAAATTAGATGGTGTTTCCTGTAAGGTAGCAAAGAGGAGAGTGTATGACACCCCCCCCCCCCCCCCCCAC
>JBBJLR010000111.1:26505788-26532630 GCA_037577145.1 Brachypetersius gabonensis | reverse complement strand
TATATATATATAAGGTCACAAAAGTGCAAGACAAGTTTATTTTAGTTTATTTATAGTTATGTTGCACCTTATCATAGACAAAATGTCATTCAATGTACTTAACAGGAATAGACTAACAAATAAAATAGAATAACATACAAGATGAAAGAGAGTAAGAAAGTTTGAAGAGGTGAATTTAAAAACAGGAAGTGAAAGTTGGAAGAGAGATCTTGAGGGAGGGAACATAACTAAAGGATATTAATCCTGTGGTGGACAAACGAGCAGAAGGTTTGGTGAGTAGATGTGGACTCCTGGAATAATCAGTGGCTTTATAAAAGTGACAGTAGTGTAAAGTCCATGGTTCTTATTTGTATTAGCTATGCAAACGTACTTAAACTGAGTTACTTAGTGAACTGGAAGGAAGAGGAAGAGAAGGTAGGGGAAGGTGTGTCGATGTGTCAGAGGTCAGAATGGTCTGTGGGCGCCAGGTTTGAACAGCTTTGAATGTTGACAGCAAAAACAGTGAAAGTGGTGAAAATACAGGGAAAATACAGGCAGCAGAAATCTGTACTAACTTAAGGTTATGGAGAAGCTTGTGAGGGATGTCGGCCAGGATAGAATTACAATAATTGATTTGTGTTGCTACCAAGGCTTAGATAGATAGCAGTACTATTAGGTGTTAAGACGAAGACAGTTAATATGATGAAGGTTGAAATTGCTCGGGTAATGTTATTAATGCGTGTTTTGAAGGACAGAGTTCTGTGCAAGAGACACCTAAGCTATTAACTTAGGAGAAGAAGGATAAACTATAGGACTGTCAATTGGCAAGAAAAAATGAGAAGAAAACATTTTTTTAATTTCATGGAGGCAGTCAGAAAGGACAGAGGGTGGAAGGACGGAGTCAGACTTGGCAGACAGGTAGAGATGGGTGTCGCCAGCATAGCAGTAAAACTGAATACCAAAATTCCTGAAAAAATTCCCAAGAGGTAGAAGATATACAAGAAGGAATACAAGAAAGCCCAAAACAGAACCTTGAGGAACACCACTAGTGACAGGAGAGGATTGTGATCTAAAATTGAACAAACGGAGTGGTATACTCTGAGAGGTATGAAGCAAGCCAGGTGTGGGGGATTTCACTGATAATTCAACTATCGAACACAATTCTATGGCTGTAAGGGATTATTAAGATGAACTGGGCCTAATACTTCTCTGTTCATTTAATGTTAATCTACTATGTGTCCAGTCTCTCAGGCTTTTCTACCATAGAAATGCGTCTAAGACAATGATACCCCATAACTAAAGAATAAATCTGAGTTTAACTGTTCTTTAATATTTCTATTATTGGTGCTTTAGAAATGTGACCATTTGAAACCGATATCAGTCAGTACAGCATAGTTCAACTAAAAAAGTGGAGTCAAAAGAATAATGATGATAATGTCAGTTTTATAATAAAATGATTATTATTATTATTATTATATATATAATTATGAATTTTAAGCCCCCCAAAATCTGTATTGGCCAGCTCTATTAGCTCTGTTACTAAATTGAACCACAACTGAAAAAGTACACATTGGCAATTCATGAAGTGAGTCTTTTACAAAAAGTTTTTTAATTGCTTAAATAGTGACAGCACAAAAAAGTGTGTTAATCCAGCTTTTGAGAGTGTAAAGTGGTGCTGAAAAAAACTGCTTTATTTCAGCACTTTTTTTGTTTTGTTTTGTTTAATGTGAATGCATTCGTTTTGTTGCAATTACAGATCTATTCTCTGAACAGACATCAAAACTCAAAAACTACCAGGTTGTCACTCCTCGGTTTGTGCATGGCCAATGGAAGAGGCATGAAAATGGCACGAAAACACCTGGACAGGTGCGTGAACTGTAGGACTGCACAACACACTGTATTGCCACATCCTGTAACATGTAGTGCAATAATATTGCTGTATATTGTGATTGTAATAAACACTTCAATATATGAACATTTCATTTGCATTAACAGCAAGCTATTTTTCTAAAACCTTTACTTTTTTAATCATCTCACATCACTGATTTGATGTGAGATGGTTCAAAAAAGCATCATTTTTAGCAAAATAGTTTGCTGTTAATGCAAAACTCCCACAAAAGGGCTTATCTGGTAATTGGCAAGAATGCCACAGTGGAAAGGACACGGTGGTGGGATTGCCCTATTTTGCTGAAAAAGTTTCATAGCATTTTTGCAAATTTTCATAACTAGGCTCTATCATTTTAGCAGGGTCAATTAAGTTCAGGACTTTTATTTATTGCATTTTTATCTGCAGAACGTCCATCCTGATCGGATAACCTACTCAGTTGAGATCGACAGTGTTGCCCACTTTCTGCATCTGACCAAAAACGAGTAAAGCAGCTTCTCTGTATTTTTTCTCCATTGGTTGCATGGAAACCTTTATATTAATGTGTATTGATCTCTTTGTTTTCTCAGAGACTTTTTATCTCCCAACTTTGCAGTCATTTCTCATGATGTTCTGAAGAAGTCACTGAAAAGACACACAGGACAACCTGTAAGTCTTTTCTCGTCACATGCCTGACTGTTTTCTTATTCTGTCTATTAATATTGGTCAGCTGCGTAAGTACTCAGAGGGAAAGGATATGGATTATAGGAGTGGGCAATTTATGTAGTTTTTATCATGAAACATCACATTGTGTTACCAATGATCCACTCAAATACAAAGTATATTTTCAGTATTGAATCATTCACAAATGTTCCCATCTGTTCCTGCTTAAATAGTTATATTTTGGTTATAGGTCTATTTTTAAAATGTGTTTAAAAAGATATATTTTGCTGGGTATCATCCGAAAAAAATGTATATCTTCTAGCATTGCAAGATTAAATTTTTGCATATTTGCCCACCCTCTGGCTTAAGGGTCTCCTGTGAGTGTGTTGAAACTCTTGAACTTCTGACCGATCAACCCATCTGACCTATGTCAGTTTTTTATTGGTGGCGTCAGTCAAACTGTAACAGTACTTTAATACTTTCAGGTTGGCTGCCTGGGGGCACGACCATTTTAGCATTTGCCTTATTATCAAGAGATCGCAAATTTGATCCTATTTTTGGCCTCATGCTCTCTTGGTGGGTAGAATAGCCAACACCGGCTCCTGTTAGTTGGCGTAACTCATTGCAGGCGGGAATTTTCTGAGACTGAATTGAGGAGAAAATTGGAAGCCTGCAGCACAATTGTAATGATAAAATACGTTCACTATCACTATCACTATCACTATCAGATCTCAGAATTTCAGCCATCCCTGTTTCCTTAATCTGGTGAAGTTGTAAAAGGCCAGGCCAGTACACTTTGTGTGTGGGTGTGTATTCCTGATATATACATACACATGTATATATATATATATATATATGTATAGCACATAATCATTACCTTATCATATATATACAATATAGCAAATGGTGAAAAGCTACAAAGGTAAGTTTCAAGCAGGCTGGTCAGCATTCCAGTCATTTCTAATCAGACCGGTCATGGGGCTCCACTGTTAGACATGCTCTTGAAAGTAAACGTTTAAGCCTCCGCCTTCGCTCTTTCTTTGTCAACATTGCAGTCATCCCTAAATATTGGCCTTGAGCCTAAAAGGGCTGATGGAGGCCCAGTCCAGTTTCAGAAATTCCAGTCATTTAGCTTTTTTGGATGGATTTTATGGTTTTAAAAAAGAGTAAGATAAAATGTTGTCTCACTGGAATCCAGACAGCTTAGCTACTCGGCTGCACAGAAGACTACAGTAATTGCCCAAGGCCTCCTAAAATTAGCCAGATTCACTCATGATTATCAGTGTTTGACAGAAAAATCAAGAAAAGGAAATCTGAGTAAAGTATGTTAGCATTAATGCTGTGAACTGAAACAGCAGTCTCATAGCAGCTGGCTTTGAATACCATAGTCTACCTCAGCTAGTTAGTGGATAATAGCAAATGGCAAAGGCGAGCTCATTAAAAATGAGCTACACTGGATGAGCTGTAAAAGAGAATAGTTGGCTGGGGACTCCTGGAATGGTCAGTGGCTTTTACATAAATGAAATGAGTGTAAAATCAATTATTCAAGTTAACTTACTTAAACCACGTTACTTAGTGAATTGGAAAATATGCGAAGGAGCCTCTAAAACCGATTCAGTTTGCATCTCATTTTCCTTATCTGTAGACATCGTGCCACTACAGCGGACACGTTGAGGGGCACCAAGACTCATTGGTTGCTCTAAGCACCTGCGATGGCCTCAGGTATGCATTACAGTTAATGACACATTGACCTGCTAGATGAGTCTTTAAGCTTTATCCACAATGGCCCAAATGAAAGGATCTTATTGTGTTCACCAAACAAGGAAATCCACATGCAAATCTCGCATGATTACCTCCTCAGTAGTAGTGATAATATTGACACTGGTGGAAAAAGTACAGAGAAACAATACGTAAAGGAAGAATGAACACATTTTCCAAATTCCCTGAATGCTCTATTCTAGAGCTTCTTAACGAAACAGAATTGTTCACAGTGGGGGTGAAAGGAACCAGACGTCTGAAGAGATGAATTACACCACTTAGACGTTGTTCTACCAAGGTTTTTGTCTAAAATGTTTTGAGAAGATTTTGGCCTTAATCCTTTAAATCTTTTCCTGGTGGAGGGATAGATGCAAGAACTCAAAACAGTCTGCACTCAAAAATATATCTTGTTAAGGTTTGCCACTATTTTACCATTATCATAACTCCATATAAACACGCAGAAGACACATGTAAGGTCACTGATGAATTTGGCTCTATTTGTGTTGGAGACACCCCCCACTGTAAACAAATCTGAGTAAAAGTATTCGGTATCAAAAATACTAAACTAAAGTACAGATCTTCTGAAAAGGTACTTCAATATAGTAATGAAGTACAATCACTCAAGTACTTTCCACCCTGATATTGCATTTGAGGATGTTACTCTTGTAATGTTGTCAGACAGTGGAATACCGTATTGTTGCTGTTCCAGCAAAAGATTATATCTTTGTTTATTTAATATTTCATTTTATTTATTTTTTTTAAGTGCATATGTACATGTGAACATTTCATGATAATTAGAACAATTGGAATCAGCTGTATCTGGTTTTTTTGTACGTCCAGAGGAGTCATTTTCATTGGTAACAAGAGTTACGGCCTCGAGCCTGCTTTACAGTCCTCCACCCATGAGCACGTCCTGTTCCTGCTGGAGGACAGCCGGTCTGAGCCGTTTGTGTGTGGGGTATCCAGTGAAGTGCCTCAGGATTCTGTCTTGTCCATGACCTCATTTTTACGGGTCAGTATAAGTTTTATTTCTAGATATTTTATTGCCACTTTGCTGTGCGACTACCGGCTTGTCCAACCCTACGCTCTTTCATCTTTGTCCACAGAGAAAACGAAACTTACCTCTGACCAGATATGTAGAGCTGGTGTTGGTGGTGGACAATCAAAGGGTGTGTATCAAACTCAAACTCGCTTCCGTCTTGGTTTCCTAACAAGTTTATTGTGTTCATGGCCTTTGTATCTCCCCGTTTGCTTCCACAGTTCAATTATAAGAAGGGGAACACCACGGCAATTAGGGAGGAGATGGTCCAACTGGCCAATCTACTGGACACGGTGAGCAGTCCGTATTATAGCACCATCTCATCTTTTATTGTCCACCTTCTTCTGTCATCTCACAAGACAGCCACTGAAGTGGTGTGGTTTGGGTGGTGGACCATTATCAACAGACATACTGACATGTTGTTGGGTTGAGAGTGGTCCACCGCCCTAAAAATCCAGCCGAAAGCAGCTCTTGACCTGTTGTACCTTTGGTCTTTCTAGTACTTTCAGCAGCTGAATGTCAGGATAGTCCTAGTAGGTCTGGAGATGTTTGATACAAAGAACCCGTTCGACGTGGAGGGCAGTGCAGGAGATGTTCTTGGCAGGTTTGTCAGCTGGAGGAAGACGGACCTGGTTCCCCGCATCAGGAACGACATGGCCCAACTCATTGTGTGAGTAAGGAGACATTATATTCCATGCAACTGGCAGATGCTTTTATTCAAAGCAGCTTTTATTCAAAGCGACTTACAATACGAGGAAATATTCTAGGTGCTAAAATCTTTATGTAGGGAATAGGGCGAGAAGATCAGGAGAGGAGATGCTCTTTGAATAGATGTTTCTTCAGGAGTTTTTTGAAGATAAAGGGGGATTCTGCTGCTCTGGTTCCCTTAAGCAGTTCCACCAGCAGGGAGCCACTACTGAGAAGAGTCTGGACTGGGTTTACATTGTGTGTAGGGATGGCAGAGCCTGACGATGTTCTAGGGCAAAGCAGAGGGAGCGAGTAGGAGTGTAGCTCTGAATGACAGGATTAAGGTAGCTGGATGCAGACCCAGATGTCACTCTGTAGGCAAGAGTTAGTGAATTAAACTAAATTTGGGCATCATTGAGATATCAAGAGTCAACCCTTTAAATATCCCTGTCATCTCACATCATTTTTTTGTTATTTTCAGGGGTCGGACAGGACCGTACAGTGGAGGCATCTTGGGCATGGCCTTCGTGGGAAGCGTCTGCTCTGTGAACACCGGTGGAGGAATCAGTGTGGTACAACCATGTCTTATTCGTCCTTTATAGTGTCCTGTAGTCTGTGTTAGATAGCATTATTTGTCAGTAAACCACCAACAAAACACAGAATTCAGTGGCTGAAATATGTGTTCCTTTACTTATCCCAAGCGAATGTTTTCGAACACTCTAGTGTTTCAAGGTCCAATGAATATCATGAAATGGTACAAAGGATGGTGCTGAACTGTGCGAGGTTTAAAAATGGTAGTGTTACCCAGAAGTGGGAAATAATTCTGTAGTGCTGTGCAGTTCCCTCTGGTATGTGCCTAGTTGGTCGGGTTCATCCTACAGCAAGTCCAAGCTATGCCAGAACTACCTTAGAAAAAAAGAATAAGATGGTAAGCTTGAAAACATAGAGTGGCCAGAAGTATCTAGACTTAAACCCCATCTAGCTGCTTTCGGGTGAACTGGACAGAAGAAGGAAAGCAGTGTGTGCATACCTTTAGTGAAGCCGCATATCAATTGGCCCTTTAAATGTCCACATCTCAGAAGTTCAAGTCAGAATGGTAAAGAACAGTATAGTGCATGAAACCACACTGTTCTCTTTGCAGTACGGCAACAGTGCTCTGCAGTACTTCTCCACAGTGCTGGCTCACGAGATGGGTCACAATCTGGGCATGAACCACGACAACTCACGCTGCACATGCAACGGCGGCAGCTGCATCATGTCTGCCTCTGCCAGGTCAGTAGCTCTGATGACTGATTAAAGCAGGGATGTCAAACTCCGGTCCTGGGGGGGGGGGGGGGAGTCCAGGACTGGATTAAAGCAACACTACCACTATGCCATTTTGTACTAATATTTATGTTACTAGTGAATTTGCATCTGCTAACTCATCTTGCAGCTTTCCAAATATCTGAATCAACACGATGTGCTTGCATACAGGTTTTTGATTGGATGCACCAAAAAGACCAAATTATTTTTAATCTCTCATTCCAATAAAAATGAAGCAGAACAAAATAAAAATGCTTACTGATAACAAATAATATAAAAATGCAACGTACAAAAACTATTTAACTGGCATTTAACTAGCCTGAATTATTTTCTTACATTTGGATTATTATTGTTGTTATTGTTATGATTAATATTATTGCTTGATTCTTTTTCCTAATTATGTTGGTGTTGCTGAAATATTATTCTAATAATTGATCATTCTTATTATTACATGTTTGTGTTTGTGTGTGTGCAGTGGGTCCACTCTCTTCAGCGAGTGCAGCGGGAGTGATTTTGAGCAGCTGATCCTGCGTGAAGGAGGTGTGTGTCTGAGAAATCAGCCCTCTCAGGATGACATCGTCACTGTGCCCCGCTGTGGAAACGGTGTACAGGAGCAAGGGGAGGAATGTGACTGTGGATTACCAGAGGTAGTACACACACACACACACACACACACACATAGAGACTAGAGATTAAAAGGGCTGAATACACAGAGATAGACAGAGAACAAAAACTGAACAGAGTAACGCAGAATCCAGAAAAATACAGAGCAAGAAATATACAAAAAAATCCACAGAGAATCAATAAACATAGATTCCAAGACAGGTATACAGGGGAGAATGCAGGACTATGGAGTTACAGACAAAAACAAAGGCACATGGAACAGGGAGAACATAAAAAATGACATAACCATGGAAACAGGGCAACAGACAGGTGAATAAAGTAAAGTAAACACACTACACGACAGTGTGAACAGTGTGAAATTCTTTCTCTGCATTTAACCCGTTCACCAAGTGAAACAGGGGGCTGCCACAAATGAGGGGTGCCCAAGGAGCAGAGTGTGGGGACGGTACCTCAGTGATGACACTAGCACTTGGGATTAGAACCCACAACCTTCTGACTGCAAGGACAACACACTAATGTTACCAACCCTAATGTTACCAATGCCGAGAAATACAAGGAGAATTTTACAGACTGGAGGAGCAACACTATAAATACACAGCAGTGCAAAAAAAACACAGTAAAAACAATATGTTAAGGTTCTTTTGAAAATTGCCTGAGAATGTTATTTTGTCCATGAAATTCATTGATTGCATAATAAAACTGAATCTAACATTCCAAAACAAATGCCAACTTCAAATCGGTACAATAGTGCATTTACTGTATACCCTGCTCTTTTACAGATGCTGGTTAATATTATATTATAATAACTTATACAATTTAGAGTAGAATCAAATAAACTAGACCCTAAAAAATATTTTCAGATGTTTTATCAGCATGTTTAGAGAATTACAGAAAAAAATACTAGATCAATAAAGATTTATACTGCAGGTATTGAATTGCAAAATCTTTTTGTCAAATTGCAGGAATTGATCAACATTCTGGATATTAATTTTATTACAACTTCAATTTTGTTACTGATATATTTTGAATAAAGAAATTACAGATTATTCTCTTAAAATAGACACTGAACCATTATTTTCAGGTTGTTGTCTTTAAATGATCTTGAATGTATTATTTTCAGATTGTTAGTGCCAGATAATCTTTAGGTAATTCTTTTCTAGATGGTATCAAGTTATTGCTTTTTAATTGTTTCAGATCATCTTCAGATTGTTCGTTTCAGATATTTGATCTGAATAAGTCATATAAACTGTAACTATCAGCTTAGAGCTTTTAAAGACTTTTAGGTAAGTGAGTGTAAACCTAGTTGTGAGTGTATTTCTGATTTTTCGGGTATGTATTTGGTTACAGAACTGTACAAATAAATGCTGTGATGCAGCTACCTGTACACTCAAAAGGGGCTCAACCTGTGCTCACGGAGCCTGCTGCAAAGACTGTCAGGTAAAACACACACACACACACACACACACACACACACACACACACATCTACACTCATTGCAGTGTAAATGTAGTGTAAAGATTTTAGTACTTTATGTATTTTCTGTGGTTACCATAATGTCCTGAAACGTCAGTGTTCCATTGTATTGTAAATTGCATTGGATGAAAGTCTTTGTAAAATGAATGAATGTAATGTAAAGAATGTAGAAGTACAAAAGGCTGGAAAACTGTAGTGTATGGCCTCTTGAACAGATCTCCATATCTCTCCCTAGCTCTCTGTGTCTGGGACGCCCTGTAGGGATTCCGTGAACGAGTGCGACCTGCCTGAGTTCTGCACCGGACAGTCAGGCTTCTGCCCTCAGGACACCTACCTTATGGACAGCCTCCCCTGTGGGGGCAACACCGCCTACTGCTTTGAGGGCCGCTGCCAGACGTTGGACTACCAGTGCCAGCAGCTTTTTGGCTCAAGTACGGCTCTGGATTGTTCTGGTCAAGATTGTTAAAGTTCTTAGTAGAATATGCGTGTCCAGGCCTGGGCCTGGTCACTTCTGTTTTCAGGTCTACACTGAAACATTCTTTTAACAAGTTTGGTCAACACTAGGTGGCATAATTGACCAGTATGACTCCAACCGCTTGCCTTTATCTAACCTAGGGTCATTGTGACCTCCTCACAATCTGGTCTTTACATTACACCACACCAAGGTCTGCTTTGTAGCTGCCATTTAAAATAGTTTATTTGGTATTACTGTACTACTTTTTGCTGGTTACTTGGCAAAACTTAACAATGCACCACATGAGACCTGCTCTGGTCAGTGGAGCTGTGAGATTAACATTGCTAATACTAGTCAATGCTAATTCTTTTCAAATCATAGCCAAATCCTGCGGGCAGCCTTAGTACACAAGAGGGTCTGTTTAATAAACCATACTGATGTAGAATCAGTTTTAAGGCAACAACAAATCAAGCAAAGTGCCACGATACCAGACAGAAGATGTATTCTTGCTCAACTGTTCATTTGTTTCATTCTATTTTGTTGTTCTACAGAGGCAACGAAAGCAGATGATAAATGCTTCAGCTACGTGAACATGCAAGGCACCAGGTTCGGGAACTGTGGATATTCTGGCTCATCTCTGGTCCCATGCTCGCAGGCGTAAGTTCTATTGTACTTACTTGTATCCAAGTGCAGCGAACAGATGGAGCAGACTTGTGAATGTGGTTTAGGACTCTAAATGTGAGCTGTAAAATTGAGCTAGCCACCTCAAGTGTAGCATCATAAACAAATCATAAATATGGACCAGCCCTAGCGGTGTCTGAAACAGCTGCTTTTAGTGGTGAAGTTTGGCCACTTTTGTAGCCCACAGTAAGTCATATTGGGTCCTGAACCGCACTCAACTTAGCGAAGAGCTTTACGCTTGAGTGGGCTCAGAGGTTTTTGTAACTTCTGGTATCAGTTAGTGGAGTGCCACTTCTATATTGAAGAAGCAAAATTTGAGGAACAGAGCAGTGGAAAAGAGTGCAGGGTGATTCAGTTACCCAAATATCTGTAGAGTGTTTGATCTTAGTGGGATTTGAAATCTAAACTCTCTCTCCAGAAACTCTATGTGTGGGAAGATCCAGTGCACAAACTTTGATTCCAACTACCCACCAGCCGGGGCAGTCATCAGCGTGGAGAACATTGAAGGAGGGAGCATCTCCTGCAGGAACGCCGACTTCAATCTGGGCACAGATGTCCTGGACCCGGCCTACGTCAAAACAGGGTCTGTCTGTGCTGCTGGGAAAGTAAGTGTGATGTACGGTGTGTATATATACAGCTCTGGAGAAATAAGTTCACTTTCACAGGTTTTATCTTTTATGGGTGCAAGTATTGAACTGAAGAGCTTTGCTTTAGTTTTTAAGAACTGCTCACAATCTTAATTTCCAAATAAAAATATTGTTCTTCAAAGTATAATTTTAAAGGAAATGACAATATATCAAACTAAGAGAAATGATGCAGTGTTTACAGAACCTGAATAATTAAAAGAAAAAGACTTGTTGAAAAGCTATTGTTTACTCAAACAAAATGGCAAGAATGACCTTTAACGTACTTTTAGTAATGTTTTGCCATCCAATTGGTCACATTGGGAGAGAAGAGTGTTAATTACATAATTTTTTTTTGTACTTTTCCTCATTAAATGGGATTTGATTCGTGTGATCACCAGTCAGTACTCGATTATGTAGCAATTTTACAGACACTGGCACAGAATGGTTGTCAAACTGATTTAAAAATTCATTTCAGTGGTCTTTTGTTTTTTCCAGAGCTGTGTGTGTTTGTATGTGCACAAATGACTTCATATCTTTAATGTGGTACGATGCATATTGATGCTGATTATTTTTTTTTGACCTTCAGGTGTGCGTGAACTTCCAGTGTGTGAATTCATCTGTGTTGACGCAGAGGCGAAACTGTGATGCCCTGACCGACTGCTATGGTAACGGGGTGTGTGTCGCAGCTCCTACTTAAAGCAGTAGTAAACACTGTTCATCAAGCAAGACAACAGTCTTGCCAAACTGGACGGCTTACTGTCAGATGGGCAGGGAAAATGGTGCCAGGTGGTCAAAATGTGGGCCTGTTTTTCTTAACTGCATTGACGGGAATTTTTTAGAGCACAATTTCTATTCATCAAGATACAGGAGTGAGATAAACAGACAAATAAGAATCTCAGACAAACTATTCTTTGATACGTGACCAGGAATCTAAAAATGTGTTGCTTCTTTGCAACAATAACAATAAACAACAATGTTTGAAGGTAAGATAATTACAATCCATGTTCCCTGCAGTTTATTATTGTTTAATAAAAAAGCAGTTTCCTCTAGGATAAATAAAGTTTTGTCCTTTATTAACTAGTTTTTAAGAACTGCTGACAATATTTCTCCTAATTTTCCAAAAAGGAAATGACAAAACATCAAAATAAGAGAAATGATGCAGTGTTTACAGAACTGGAATAACAAATCTCTTGGTCACTCTTAAACAAAACAAAATGGCAATAATTACCTTTGATGTACTCTAGTAGTGTTTTTCTATCTAACTGGTCACATTGCGAGAGGAGAGTGTTGATTACAGCAGTGTTTTTATACTTCCTCATTAAATAAGATTCAGGTGATCAGTAATCAGGTCTGATGAAGCAGAATGAGGTGCTTGTGTAGGAAGTTAACAAACACTGGCATGGAATGGTTGTCATACTCATAGAGATGCCGATTTAAAAACAAATGGCAGTGGTCTCTTATTTTTTTCCAGAGCTGTAGGTAACAGGTAAAAAGTAGCAGCCAACAGTGAGCTGTACAGTTTCAGATGCCACATAAGTGAGTCTATTACAGATTACTGAACAACTTGTGAAGATTTAGACCTTCTAGCTGGAAACAGGTGAATTAACGGGTTAGCGTTTACAACTTTGCTACATTAACCCCATAGCTCCAGTGTCCCTAATACTATTTTTGTTAGCGTACTTTTGGAGATGGAACTTTTAGCTTGAAAATGAGTTTGTATGGAAGGAGTTTGAATGAAACCCTGCCTGGTCTGGGACATCCCTTATAAGAGAGGTCACCAACCCCTGGAAATGTAACTTCCAGCAGATTTCACCTCCAGCCTGTATCTCCTACACCTGATCCAGCTCATCAGGGACTTCTGAAGGCAATCATTAGATGGAAGGTAGATACCACTAATATTAGGGTAATGGCTTTTTACGGGTTATGGTCAGGTTTCGGGTTGGTAATCAGTGCCTTCAGAATTAGTAGCCGGTCCTATAGATCGCAAAGAGAAGCTGACAGGGACTTGCTGTGTAAGGCGAGTGTATTTCTACATAACTTGACTGTGTTGCCTTGCAGGTATGTAACGACAAGGGCCACTGCCACTGCAACAACGGCTGGGCCCCCCCGAACTGCAATAAAGGAGGGAGGGGAGGCAGTATAGACAGTGGACCTGCTGAAATTGGTACATACATTTCCAGACACACACACTTGTTACTGCACAGTTTGATGAGAGATTACAAAGTTAAAAATCTCCAGATTGATTTTTGTTCATACTGAATAGTCTTTTTATTTAACTCAGTAATACCTTAAATATAACATGTTCTCACTGCATGGCTCAGTGCATTTCTATCCCACTGATAGTACTTGTACATTCACTCACCAGACTACTCCTTGAGGAACGGCCTATTGATCTTCTTCCTGTTGGTGGTGCCCATCCTGGTGGTGCTGGTCATCGCTTTCCTCTATGTGTTCAGACGGGACACGCTGAACAGGTGCCTAAAGGGCCCTCGATCGAAACGACGCAGGTAAAACACAGTTTTCAGTTGAGGATTTGGAACATGATTGTAATTTGTGTTTGAAAAGTGTTTCTATGTCTATCTGATCTTCTGTAGGATCGAAGTCCCTTGTTTTATCTTTTTTATCCAAAGAATTTCGTTCAGTAGTTCTTCATCCTCTTAAGGGGTTTTGGGTCATCTCAGTGGTTCTTCATGCATTTACAGTGTTTTATCACTTTGGTTTTGGTTCTTCATCAAGCTTTAAAGGAGTTCTAACTTTTGAATGGTGTGTGTGCCCTGTGGAGGGCGGGTGCTCCATCCCTGCCTTGCTCCCATTGGCCTCAGAATAGGCTCTGGGTTCCTGTGACCCTAGTGAGGAAGAGGCGGTTACAGAAATCTTCTTGTTCTAAACGAGTTCTATCTTCTGGTTCCTCTCAGTAGTTAGCACCCACATTTCTGAAAGCTGCTTTGGGACAGTGTCTGTTGAAAAAAATATTGTCCAAACAAAAGTTGAAGTTGAAAAGTGACAGTTACGGTTTAAACACTGACCTTGTCGTACTCTACAGGACAAATAATGCGCCGACTGCACAGAAAAGCGGGCAGCCAAACAACAGAGCCACGTCTCCTCCTCCAGCCCAACTTCCTCCCACTAACCCACAGGTATCATTCCATCTACTGTTTTCAAGGTTTGCCCTCAAAATCATTAGCATTAACTTGTGCTGATATTTACTGACACCGACATAGAAAAGGATACTGATACTCATTAGAGCAGTGGTCAGTTCAGATGTGGCAGACAAAGCGTAAACCCCGTCTGACACATCTGCAGCATGCAATGGCTCACCGTGGACAGCTGAGTTGCCATTCACTTATTGTAGAAACTGTTGGGCAGTTACTGAAAACACTGATCAAACATGCTCCTGTCTAATCAGAAAACAGAAAACCGTAGGGAATGCCCAAGCCATTGGAAGGCTAGTCCACATATCGAGTCAAGTCAAGTAGATTTTACCATTTCTACCATATACACAGTAGATAGTAAGAATGAATCAACGTTCCTCCAGGACCATGGTGCAACACAAGAGCAGAACAGAACAGAACACAAGAGCAACAGTACCACTAAACAAGACAAGACAAGACAAGGTGCAAATGACAATGAGTACAGTATTTGACCAGTACTGTATTCATGCAGCAGAGATGTGCATCAATAAATATGTACAATTTTTGACCAGCAATAAATATGATTGCATATATGACAATGTTAAATCATTTAGCACTAGCTGACTTACTAACTACAAACACAAAGTGAACAAAATGATATCAGATAGTTATTAGACACTGATAGGCTTAGCTTGCACAGTTGGCAGTGACTTTTTAGCTAATGACCTAATATCAGCTGGCTAACTTGCCTTAAACAGCACAAAGGTAAGCACATTTTTATCATGATTATAAACTTCCCACAGCATAGGACTAGACACTGATCAATGTCAGAGGGATGGAACCAGGCAAAGAGCTAAAATAGCCTTTAGCAAGCTCGATTTCATCCATCAGTAAAACCACAAAAATTAAAGATAATAATGCTGATGTAATACAGTCTCTTGGGTGGTTAAACAGTCATTGCAGAAGAAAAATAAGGTGTCTGTGGTTTAGAGACGGCTAAAATGAGACGGTCAAACTAGATACGGAATGTCGTGGAATTTATTAATCCCCAAATAACTCATGGGACTTGACTTGCTAAATTTCACTACTGAAACCAAGTATATCTGGGCTTCAAGGCCTGTATTGGTAGTGTGTAATTGTTGTAGTTTTTAATGTCCCCTTTAATGTTCTCATAATTCAGCAACTGCCCACTAACTTATACTGTTGACAAATGCTGGAATACTCCTTTAATGTCCACACATGGACAGTAGCCTCACTGGGACTGTATGTCTTGACCTGTCTTGGATCAAAGCATTGGTTGTGATTGCAGTCAGTGACTGTAGTTTTTCCTTTGCAGCCGTTTCGTCCGCAGAGACCCCCGCCACCCACCTCAGCTCCTGCAGCTCAAAACAGGTAAACGTTAGCCACCTCTGGTCCATTTAATCTTCCTTCTGGCTTGCAAAGAAAACCACATTTTTATCTTTTTCCCCTTTTCTTCACTAACAGCTATGGTGCTAACAGTTGGGATAATGCTGACGTCCAGCCGCCAGTGACCACCTCTCAACCGCCAAGGCAAGGACCTGGAGTTCCGAGACCAATCCCACCCAAGCAGATTGTGACCTGATTACATTTGTGAAGGGACGTTATGGTTAGACACGACTTGAGGCCGCTTTTTATTTTCCCACTGTGAAAAGACCTGTGGTTCACTTTTATAACATACATTTTGTAATATCTTTTGGAGCAAGCACATATGACTGGTGGTCATTTACCAGTATCTTAACAGTCATATAACTATTCCAGTACCTGAAGTATACGTCTCATCTTATGTTTTACATATTGCCCCTTGCTTTAGGGCAGTTTGCACATTTGACCACATTATTATTTTAAATACTGTACAATGACCTAAGTGCAATTATACCAATGAAGTCATATTTTGAACATAGCTATTTGTGAAGGTTTAAAGACATACACTTGATGATCAATATATGTACTATTTTCTGTGTTTTAATTAAAAAATAAATATGTAAACTCCACTGGGATGCATTCAAAATTGAAATTGTGCCCTCATTAAATCAGTGAAGTCTTATGAAGGGTAAAACATGCCGTTTAAACACATTTGTTAAAACCATTTTTGATGTATTTTACTGTAATTTCTTTGTAAGTTGGGGCCATCATAATTACCATATTAGAAAATGTATCAGTGATGGTACATGAGTTATGAGTTTGCAAATAAAAAGCCATATTCTGCAGGCTGAAGATTCTTCCCAAAAGAGGGCTATTAGTACTTTTGTAAACAGGAAACTGATACCAGCAGGATCTCATTAATGAACATGATTGTGGTGACAAATTGCATGTATATAACAATGTTTGTTACAGATTGTGTTTATAGAGCACATGTTTACCCATTAATGGAATTATATTCAGTTAATTTACCGAAAGATATCCCTTTATTAAGCTGAGAAGTGGGAAATGTACTTTGTTACAGCAGCAAAGTGGGCAGTACAAAAGCAGAAAGTAGAAGCATGACCAACAGAAAAAAAGCAATACAACACAATATAGAAGTATACTATACAAATATTACAAATATAGGTTTGTGTGCATGTATATGAAAATATATTACACAGTGCACAGTGGAGATATATATATATATAGAGAGAGAGAGAGAGAGAGAGAGAGAGAGAGAGAGAGAGATAGAGATAGAGATAGAGAGATAGATTTTGGTTGTGTGTATGGTCAAACGTGTTAAGTAGGAAGTAACAACTGAGGAGCAGAAATGTCACGCTACAATAAAGTGAAGAGTTTTGCAGTAAACGCTGCTATATAATTTTTTCACTAACAGGTACTACAGATCTCCATTTGTACAAAATTCAAATAAATGTATTTTTTAAATTGTTTGGCCTTGCGAAACACTAGATGTGAAATTTGGCCTTGCACAATTACTAGATTATTTGATGATTCATATAACCAGTGATTGCCACTGTTTTAATCTAATATTTAATACTAAAAATGGACCTAGCTAGTAATCTGCATTCCAATTCATCCCAAAGGTGTTGGGGTTGAGGTCAGGACTCTTGCTTTATGTGTCATGCTGGAACAGAAAGGGCTTACCCCAAAACACACTGTCCACAAAGTTGGCATTGTCCCAAATCTCTTGGTATGCTGAAGCATTAAGATTGGTCTTTCTTTCACTCGCTCAAACCCTGAATTTAAGAGTTATCCCAATACTTTTGTTCACATTGAATGGGTAAATTACTCACCGGGCCCCTAATGGTCGGGTAAGGGACCTCACCACAGCAAGATAGAAAGATTTAGAAAGTGTACGTTTAAGAGAAAAACACATAAAATATAATAGAAGGAAAAAAGTGATTAGGTGAGATTTGTTTTGTATAATAAACAAATGCATGTCTTTATTCGGGGTCTCTTTGTCTACCCCAGTCCTCTGAATACGGCGCGCGAGAGGGCTCAGTGCTCGAGTACCGGTAGCGCGTTTCTGAGGGAGGATGATGTCGGAGCAGGACAGCGCCAAGGGCCGAAACCGCGGCGGTGTGCAGCGGGTGGAGGGCAAACTTCGTGCCAGCGTGGAGAGGGGGGACTATTACGAAGCCCACCAGATGTACCGCACCTTATTCTTCAGGTGAGACTGAGAGAAAGGCCTTCAAGCAGCCCGGCTCTCCACCTTTTCCAGATCTTTCTCACTGTCAGAAAAGCTGTGCCTTGTTCTTTTTCCCCATTGGCCAACTCGTCCCTTTGGCCCCGCCTCTTGGACTCTTCGCTGCTGTTGATTGGACCATTGAGGTGCCAATCTTAGCATGATTTTAGCCTTAGCATTTCGCTAACGAAAAGATAACCGTTTTAAACCAAGAAATTCTTGATTTTGGAAGGCTTTGTATGCTTCTCGGCTTTGAGAATAAACTTTACGGTTCGCTGGGTTGCACATAATGCAATAAAGTTGTGTAAATCTTTGACTAATAACGGGTTTCAGTGAAGCACAGCTGTTAGCTGAGCTAGGTCATGTTGTACTGTTCCATTCAGTGGCTTAGGGGGTGCAGTGCGGTTCATTTAAGGCTGTCAAGGTACATTTATACCTTTTTAAGTTTATTTTGCAGTCAGTTGATGTGACAAGACCGTAAATGTTCTCTGTGTGTGCTGATTTTCAGGTACATGGCCCAGGCGAAGCATGCAGAGGCCCGAGAGCTCATGTACAACGGAGCCCTGCTGTTCTTCAGCTACAACCAGGTAAAAAAAAAAACAGTCCAATTTAGTCACATTTTGTTGTTTTATAGCCTGACATGGAAGTCCACACACAAAAAGGGGAAACAATACATCTATATTTACTCAAATTAAAGTGACATGATGGCATGACGTTCAGAAACCATAAAAATATAAACCAGGATCCTAAAAAAAAACTTGTTAACTTGACCAGCTGGCTGTGGATTTGGTCCCTACACAGTGCTCCTAACATTGGTGGAAGCCCACTACTTCACTTGTTAAATAGTTTAAATGCATACAAAGATTTTCACACTGTTCGAACAGTGTGCTGTGTGTTCACGCGTGAATATAAGGGGTCACATTACTTTAATTTATAACGAATAACCCTCCATTGCACAACAAACTAATTGTAATTGTTTTGATTAGGTCAGCGTAAAAGCTATTTAAGAAGTATTCCAATGTTTGATAGTGCAACTGAAATTGGTCAGTCGATTATGGGTGGCAAGGCATTGTTAAAATGCAGGAGATGGATACAATATAATTGTAATCAAAAAAGGCTGTATCAAATTACTGGGAGAACAGGAAAATCTATCATTAAGAAGTGGAAAGTGTTTGTTACTACTAGGACTCTTCCCAGATCAGGCCGTCACTTCAAACTGGAAGACCAAACTCGTCAGAGAGGCTAGAGCCCTATGGCAACTTTGAAGCAATTTCAGGAATTCATGGCGAAGAGTGGTTATGTGACAGCAGTGCTCCACAAATGTTGCTTGTATGGTAGGGCTGCAAGGAAAAATCCAGTCTTCAAGAATGACCACATTAAGTCTCGATTGATCTTTGCCAAAGTGCACCTTAAAGATTCTGAGTCTTTTAGAGAACAGTAAAGTAAAAGAGTGGACAAATGTTGTCTACTACTGTAGAGAAGTATCCCGACCCAATGGTGGTTAAATGAGTACTGACGCAGGGGGTTAGTACTCCTTAATCCATCTCGGTGAATTTCTGTAGTTTTCTGAATTATTGCTTTGAGTAACTACAGCTGGAAAATTTGTTTTTGTATGTGACTTCATTTCAGGCTTCAAAATAAGAGGGTGATTCTTTTCTATATCCACTGTACATGGAACCACTTTACCAGACGCCCCTTCTTTCCACCTTTTTTGGCCACTTTAAAGTATACATTAAGTATACCTGAAGTATACCTTATAGGTCCTCCAGGTGGGTCCTGGTATAGGTCCTCCATAAACCTGCACAGACTGTAGCCTACCTTTGGTCGCTCTGTTCATCAGCTGCCATCCACCCAGTTCATCAATGGTACGTTTCTGCTTAACCAGATTTATTTTTTGGGTAATGGACCAATGGGATGCACTGGACCCACCAGAAGAGTTAAAGCTCACCATATCATCACCCTCCTCAATTGGTTTATGACAGTGTCTTCCAAACTGGTCCTTGAGTGCCCCTTGCCTTGCACACTGCCACTTCAGCTCCAGAACAGCTGGGAAATTAACTGATTTGTTGCATCAGGTGTGTTGAGAGATGGGAAAGCACTACAGTTTGCAGTCTGGGTACTCCAGGACTGGTTTGGGAGCCCCTGGTTTATGGAGAGATGGAGCCTTCCTTGGACTGTTGGAGCACCATTTATCCAGCATCAGTACCTGACCTCACCAATGCTCTTCAGGCTGTGGGGCAGCATTTCAACATCTAGTGTAATTCCTTTGGATTATAGTAGTGGCTGTTACTACAGCAAAGTGGGGGAGAGGTTTCTCTCCCGAAATGTTACATAAGTATGGGTGTGTGTGAGCATGTCAGGTCCCAAATTCTTGCATGAACACAAACTAGGCATCAATAGGTTGGCTGAAATCTATTAACTTCACATCAACAAGACTTAACTAATAAAGTGGCAACGGCTTTCTATCTTACTTTTAGACCCAATGGAACTTGAATTCACATTTCTGTCTTGGCTATTTCTGGATTAAAAGCATGTGGCATATGCACTCAAATGATGCATATCTGGAACAAAACAGATGCTTGACATACAAAGGAAGGCTCACATTCGCACACAGCTTTCGAGGTTGTACTGGTTGTTTTCCCCCCTCTCCTCCTCAGAGCGGTGAAATTGCCTGGTGCTGACAGATGCTTGTATACTAGGCCAAGTACAGATCACATATGAGTTTCTGTGGCTGTTTCGATGAATCAGGACAAAGATGGTTTTGGTAGAGATGGCGCCACTTTTCATTCTCAGTTTTTTTAGAAAGGACCAGCTGCATGTGCACTTCAGTGTTCACAGTATAAGCACTCTTTAAAGGCTCTTTAAAGGCCGATCAAGCTGATTAAAAAGGATGGTTTTGTCCTGGGTGTCAGACTGGAGAACCTGGCAGAGGTGTAGAAGAATGCTGAAAAAGCTTCAGTATCATGGACAGCCCCTCTCACCACATGCACGCCTCCATGATGGGTCATCAGAGCACACACGACAAAAGACTGTAAATGCAGAACCAAATGCCACAGGAAATCCTTCCTACCTGTGGCAGTAAGACTGTAACTCTTCCTCATTGTGTAGGTGATCTTTTTCAGCACTACTGTCATTAGGTTCTCATTCGGATCGTGCTATGTTCCTTATCTGTATGTTATTGAATGTTTGTTTCATCCGTTCATCACATGCAGCTATCTTTTTATATTCATGGCACAAACACTTTTCATAACCGCTTGCACTAATAATCTGTTATGTTATGCCTGTTCTAGTTATTTGTTACTTTGTTAGTTACTTTAGTCATATCTTATAGTTTGTATTTGTTACTTTATTTTATTATTCTGTTTGCACTATTACTACTGTTGTTAGACTCTGTGTCTTATCTTATACCTCTTGTTGCATTGAGTATGTTTGACAAAAGAATTTCTCTTGGGATAAATAAAATTCTTTATCTTATCTCATCTTGGTACTAACAAAAAACGCAAACTTTTGTTCCAGACCTTGTGATGTGGCCTAAAGTCATATGTTTATTTCTGAAACTGTTTAGAAGGCTGAAAGAGAAAGAAGTTATATAGAGCACTAGTTCAACATAGACATCTCCAGACATGTTGGGCTTGGCTTTAAATACTCTCATGTTTCACCAACAGCAAAACAGTGCAGCAGATTTGTCCATGCTAGTGCTAGAGACTCTAGAGAAGTCTGAGGCCCAGGTAGAAGAGGACATATTAGGTAAGTTTGCATATGTATTTTTGAGTCAGATTAATCAAACCTATTCATTTGTTTACAGTATGAAAGTTAGTGATAAACTCTGACAATACACTGTTCTAAGTATATGATGGGTATTACCTGTATTTCTAGAGTTCTGAACAACTGTATGCACCTTAAAAAAGACCAGTAATAACCTGTAAACAATAAACAGTGTGTAGTGGCTGCATGACCTGTGTAGTAACCAGTAACTGATTGGATGTCATTCTATTATTCCATTATCTTGTTTCGTTCATGTATTTTTACCGGCTGTATGTTTTTACCCCTTCCTGTTTCAGTTCATTTTTTTGCAAAAACTGCACTATATGGCCAAGAGTATATTTGCACTCTCCTAATTAATGAACTAGGTGTATAAGCCACACCCACTGCTGACAGGTGCATAAAATCAAGAACATAACAAATGTAACGTGCCTGCACAGTCACCTGTGTGTCAGTGTTGCTGTTGCAGCGGTGATGCTGTTACACATGTAATGTATTTCCTTTTTATTTATTTATTTTTTTTAGAGCATTTGGTTAAGCTGTTTAGCCTTATGGATCCAAACTCGCCCGAGAGGGTGGCGTTTGTTTCCAGGGCACTCAAGTGGTCCACAGGGGGCTCAGGGAAACTGGGACACCCCAAACTTCACCAACTACTGGCAGTCACACTATGGAAAGGTATTTCTGAGGCAACCTTATTAAATTAAATATATACATTAAAAAAATTACTAATTGCTGCTCTCTGAAGGGGTTTACACTGAATAAACAGTACTTACTGCTACCCTATAGCACCACTAAAAAGTTAGATTTTTGTTGTTTTTATACCCAAACATTTGTCATAATATAACAGAAAATAATGCAACAAAAGTAAAAGTGCAATCAGGCAGTACTGTAAGAACTGTCACAGGTTGATATGTGACAATATACAGTACATAGGATCACATTGTGTTTGATAGATAGTATTTGCATTATAGTAATAGATAGAATGTGGAGTTTACCAGATGAGAATCATGTAAAGAAATGGTCAGTGCGGTGGTTGTTAAGCTGTATACAGAAGAAATGTTTGATCCCATCACCTCTATAAATCCCAGTTATTGCTGTTTGTATTTCTGATTGATCTCAAGTGGACTATTGTAATTGTTAAATATACTGTTTTATGCTCATTTTAAAGTACTCCTCCTTACAACGTGAATTGCATTAAACCACCACAGTATTGATTAACAGTGAACTACAAAATCAAAAATTGTTACAGACTTGATGTACTTAGTTATAGATTTAACTTGATTGGTTTTTCCTGCCAACAGAACAAAACTACAGTGAGTCACGCTACCACTTCCTCCATTCCTCTGACGGCGAGGGTTGCGCACAAATGCTGGTGGAGTATTCTGCCGCCAGGGGCTTTCGCAGTGAGGTGGACATGTTTGTGGCTCAGGCAGTGTTACAGTGAGTGGACTTGAAAACCTACACAATGAATCGTTAATTTTTTTTAGACTTCTCCCTTAAAGCTCCATCCTGCTCACCCAAGCCAGTCTTGTCTAGATTTTTGTTTTTGGATGATCACTCTCAGTCTAGCCGTGACACTGACATGCAAAATTCCAGGCAGCACAGCCCTTACACTCACATGTTCGTGGAAGTTGGTGTGATCCTAGTGTACATCACACAGCTGTGCTGCCTGTGTGATGTACACTAGGATCACACCAACTTCCACGAACATGTGAGTGTAAGGGCTGTGCTGAGAGTGGTCCAGCTTCAAAATAAACTTATGATCCACAACATAACAAGCGATTGTACACTTGTCTAATGAACTTGTAAGCAGGTTGTCAACCCTAGAAGTTTATGAACATTAATTCTCCTTACTTGATCCACAGATTCCTCTGTCTAAAGAACAAAACTAGCGCATCTGTGGTCTTCACCACATACACACAGAAGCACCCATCCATAGAGAAAGGTCCTCCGTTTGTGCAGCCTCTTCTCAACTTCCTCTGGTTCCTCCTCTTGGCAGTGGAAGGGTATGAATCTTATCACTCTTCTGACATTTTTCATCACCCAAAAACCGACACGAGCACTACTGAAGCTGGAGTAATTTCACCAGGATTGATGATGTAAATTGTAACGGATTTAATTGGCATTGGGGATAAAGAATCAATGTCAGTTCAAATTCCCAAAGTCATTAACACACCACAGCGCCACAGGACACAGTTACATTAGAAGTGGTATTTGAAGCACAGACAGACTATTATTTTGTAAAAACTACCCAAACTGCAGATTGATACTAGATTAAAACCCCTCAACAGTCAGCCTATTAAAAAAAAACCCCCCACTGCAGATTCATACTGGATTGCAATCACTCCATTGTCAGTACTGTCAGGCTGCAAAAACTAGACACACTGTAGATTCATACTGGATTAAAATGACTTCAGTTACTGCTGTCAGACTGCAGATTCATACGAAATAAATATTATGTATGCTTTAATGCATCTATTAAACTTGTTAATATCATATGGCCGGTCACCTGCTCACTTTCAGTACGGTATTTTAAGGGCATTTCAATTGAATCTGATTATATGATGCAGATGTGGGAGATGTAGAACAGGTTGAAAAACACAAGACTATATCTTTAAATGACGGTGCCTTTCCAGGTTAAAGTAACCCAGCTCTAGTAAGGCGATTTGTCCAGTTTTCGTGGAGGAGTTAGTAAAAACAACCCCCCACTTTTACACGGATCAGCAGTCGTAGATACATAATTTACTAATTTTGTATCATAAAAATAAGTGTAAATTAGGCTACATTTCCATATAAAATCTAATCCCCACAAATATAAAACATAACAGTGTAATACCGCTGAACTTAGAGGCGGGAGGTTTGAAAGTAGCCAATCCTAGAATGTTATGTACTGCGCAGGCGCCAGCTTTGCATCATAATATGGATCAAAGTACAGACAGTTCAGACTTCAAGATGGTTTCTTTTAATTCCTTTAAATTGTGTGTGTGGGACACTCTGTTTTGTTGTTGGTTCCCCATGTCACATGGAGAAGCCTGCTGTAGCATGGCTGCTCCACACGACTGCTCTGTGTCTTCCCTTTGTGTTTGTGTGTTAAAAAAATGTTCCTCCAATTTTCAACAATTAATCTCAGTTTATGTAGTATTAGAAAGCTGTGCTCTGTCTAAACATGTGGGTAGAGAGAGTTTTTCAACGTTTCTTTTGTTTACGAGTCTTTGTTTTGGTTCTCTGCACACACCTGTTTTTTAAGTAATTTCCGGGATCAGTAAAGTTTTCTGATTCTTATTTTTTTTCTCTTTGCTGCTGCCGTTTGAATCATCTGTGGCAGCTGCAGACCAGAATGTCCGCTGTGGATCGTCTGTGTTTCTTGTTTTTTGTTCTATCTTTCTTGAAGCCCTGTAAATTTAATTAAAAGGCGAATACTTGTTTACCTTTACATTTTCTTTAAGGGTAATGCATTAAACTGCATTTAAAATTAAATTAAAGTGTCTGGAGAATATTTGGGGCATATTTAGGGTTTGCACTATAAAAAGGGGCATTTTTAGGCATTTATTTTATCAAAATACAGCAATGCGTTTTTTCACTATACCCAGGTGCTCTTGGAGCATAACCCCCCATGAAAAGCTGGGGGTTACTGTATACAAAAAAACCAAAACATGCTGTTTCTAGAAGCACTTTGTGTCGACAGAGTGTCTCACACATCTCTCTTGTTTTATGCTTGCAGTGGGAAGCTGACAGTCTTTACAGTGTTATGTGAGCAATATCAACCATCACTGAAAAGGGATCCCATGTATAATGAGGTAAGTTCAAAACACATGGTCCTGAAACTTTGGAATGGCCCTTCCCTAACATAAAGGTCCCATGACATGAAAATTTCGCTTAGAACATTAATACGAGTTCCCCTTGCCTGGCTGTGGTCCTGCAGTAGCTAGAAATGGCGATAGGTGTAAAGAGTGCATTGGTCATCCTGCTCCACTGTTGAGAGGACAGCTCAGATGGTCTGATCTGGAATTTGACCCTGTATGGCGTCATATGGGGAAAGGTTACCTTCCCTTTCTCATGCTTTGCCAGCTTAAAGAATTTCGCCCCCTCCCATAAAGAATTAGCTCCACTGACTGTCAATGCTATGTGTGAGAGACCACTTTTACCTGTAGAGACATGGCTTGCAAACGAGTGAAGCACGGCATTTGCTCGGTGCTTAGATGTACAAATGAGCCCGGGGGGACCACCAAGACCTATATAAAAGCATACAAAATCATACAAAAAATTAAAAAATTGTTTACTGTTCAGCTGCCATAGTCGCACATATCTCATCAGATAATCAGCTCATAGTGGTGGGCAAAAGTATAGCATTATAATAGATATTTTCAATATACATATCATGCATCACAATAGTTAGTTTTTCTGAAGTTTGATAAATTGGAACAAGCTGTAGTGCACTAATTAAATTTTGTTCGTAAAGGTAATATATATGTATATATGTTTTGTAAAACTGTCTTGGACTTTGTCTTCTCACTCTGGTACAAAGGGAAGATGTTCTAGGTTTTACTGAATGTTTGTTGTGAAGATCAAGGTTGGATAATTTTGTAATAATTTTGTTGATCTATCATTTTTTTGTCCTCCCAGCTTTACTAACAGCATTTATTTCAAGTGTTGATTTTCATATTGCTTTGTGTAACTGTCAGGGTTCACCATTTAAAGAGAATGGCAAAAGTGACAAAATGGACACGTTTATGGATAAACTTAGTTAATTGAGTCCAGTGACCATAACTCACTACAAACAGTGCTAATGTGCATACAGTGTCCTCATTTACCCATTTGTGTGTTTATTACATCAGTACCTGGACAGAATAGGACAGCTGTTCTTCGGAGTGCCACCAAAACAGTCATCGTCATATGGAGGCCTGCTAGGTATGTTCCACTGTGTTTCATGCACAGCTCGATTTTGGGGGGTTTATGACCCTTGCAGTCATTTTTTTTGGCCAAGACAGGAGTGTGTCTTTAGTTTTGCATTCAACCCATCATGGACACCCAAATAATTCAACATACACTCACCTAAAGGATTATTAGGAACACCTGTTCAATTTCTCATTAATACAATTATGTAATCAACCAATCACATGGCAGTTGCTTCAATGCATTTAGGGGTGTGGTCCTGGTCAAGACAATCTCCT
>JBBJLR010000111.1:26466701-26486701 GCA_037577145.1 Brachypetersius gabonensis | reverse complement strand
AGGCTTGGTAGTTGTGGGGGAGACTGATATACAACATATCCCCTTGATATCCAACTCCCCCTCAAGGTGGCGCTCTGAAGGGAGTATGTCCCCCATCTCACCATGCCGCTGCCGTCCTATTGGCTGCTCCGGCACTCTGTGGTCATGTGCTTGCTGCTACACAGCCTGGTGCTGATGACCCTGTGCTTCCACCATGCGGCTACATCCTGCTCAAAGAGTTGCTACTGCTCTGAGAGTGAGGGTCCATTCGGGGGCAAGACCATGCGCTGCAGCAACCTGCGCCTCACTGAGATCCCACAGGACATCCCAAACGACACACGGCGCCTCTATCTTGACTACAACCTGTTAACCAGCATCCCCACCAATGCCTTCCAGGATCTTACTCTGCTAGCCGAGCTAGATCTGTCCCACAATGAGCTGGCTCAGCTTGAGCCGGGAGCCTTCCGAGGCCTGGGTGCCTCCCTGCAATTCCTGGACCTGTCATCCAACCAACTGGCTACACTGGACCCTGAAGCTTTTGAAGGCTTGAGGGCTCGATCTAATCTGACAGGCAACCCTTGGCACTGTGACTGTAGGCTGCAGACAGCCCTTCCGCGCCTCGATTTGGAGCCTGTATCTCTCACTGGCATCATTTGTCAGACTTCAGACCCAGAGGACTCTGGTGCCCAAGGCGTGCCCTTCCTGCTGGCCAAAGACCTGGACCTGTGTGTGGTGCTCAAAAAGACCACAGACGTGGCCATGCTAGTGACCATGTTTGGCTGGTTCACTATGGTCATCTCCTACCTGGTGTACTATGTAAGGCATAACCAGGAGGATGCCAGGCGCCACCTGGAGTATCTCAAGTCTCTGCCCAGCAGGCAGGGTAAGTCTGAGGAGTCTTCCACCATCAGCACCGTGGTTTGACAGCAGACCACATGCTCATCACTAAAAGGGGGAAGCTCCTCAGGCATTCAAAGGGCAATGGGCACACTGAGCAAATAGATGCACTAGGTGCTAGAGTCTGGCCTAGTAGGGGAGCCAACCCATAAGCAGATTAATGTCTCTGGAAAGGGCATGCGGGTGGCCTGCTGATGCTCAACTACACAGGCTCCAAGGTTCAGTTTGTCATTGCAGATCAGCCAAAGTAACTAGGCACAACAACTGAACAAGAGATGATGACAACCTCCAGCCCCCACTCCTCCATCTTAGGGTCAGGGTGGGGGAGTAAAGATAACTCCTCCTGAGCAGTCCTGGGGATCTTCAGGGCAGCAAACAGGATCTGCTTCATAATATGAACTACAGCAGGAAAGTTGGTGAGGACTTCTAATCTGATCTAGCTAAATAATTGATCCGGGAGTGGCCAGGCTTAAAGTCCGCAGTAGCTGAGTGGTGTGTTTGCACTGGATGCTTTTAAAGGAGGAGTTCCTGCTTTCCTCGTCATCCCAGCAGTCTTTTTTTGGGAAAGGTCCCCATTTAGTTGCAAGAGCATGTAGCGTAAAGCACTCTCTTTCTTCCTTCAGGGTATTAACAAGAAACGTCCTGGTGTGTATCCCTGCAGACTACATTAAAGCTTACAGCAGAGCCTTACACATCGGTTAATTTTAGGTAGTTTTTTTTTAATCCATGGCACCCGACTGTGCGAAAAGTCCAAAACCCTCTTTCTTTTTTTACCATATTGTGTTCTGATGTGTACTATACAGTTATTAGAAGAGAATGATATGTAAGGACTTCTTTTGTCACAAACCAAGAAAAGTAATGATGTTGAAACAAGAAAGAGAGAGACCTGCTGGCATTATTTTTCTGACCACAGGCTCCTCAAAGTAAACACCATGGGTGGCAGTCGGATGGTGTGAAAAAAAGATCCCACAAAAAATCTTTTATCTAATGGCGACTTTCATGCAGTGGAGGTTCCAACATCAAACATGTAACATGTAATGTAGTCATTTCTCAATTTGTTCTTCAGGGCTATATTTGCTACAGTGCTGCTGTACTGGAACAAAGGTCCAAAATTATCTAGACACCCTTTTCTAACTTGTATAATCTCTGTAGAAAAACGCTACTAGTATAATGGGAATCTGACAATCTGAACAGAGCAGCCTACGGTCACCATGCCCATTGCCAAGCATCAAGGCCCAGATGAAGCATAAGCCTAAAGAATAGAACACTGTGACTAGGCGCTCCAAGACTAGGCCTAATCCATGTAAAAATAAAAATGCATACTATGGTATTGTTTTTAAGATTTAGGAATATTTCATAGATAATGGGTATCATATTCATAATATAATGCCCATAAGATATAATAAAATCCATAAATTTTACCAAATGGTTTGTTTCTATTTTTTTACAGGCCCTTACGATTGATAGCGGTGTACTTCATTTGCTGCTTGGCATGAAAGAATCATTCAAAACTAATAAAAATGAAATAAAAGTCTTCTGTAAATCAGTTCTCTGACTGCCTAATGTTCCCAGCACCTTTCTAGCTTTCCCTTTGGTGTAATTTCGCTGTAAAACAGAAGAGTCCAATAAAAACAAGATGATCTTTAATCTTAAAGTAGTAGCAGTTATGAAGCATGAGTTGATTAACTTTAATATCCCCAAGTACCATCATATAAAATATGGTAATCATCCAACACTAACCTGGTGTTACACTGCATGCATAGCACAATAGACATTGAGGTGCAATGTGGATACAACTTCACTGCCTTGTTAAAGACCACCATAGAGGATTTGCACATAAGTGTCTCCCACATGAACTTGTCTTAAACCAG
Source organism: Brachypetersius gabonensis (assembly GCA_037577145.1). Classification (NCBI taxonomy): domain Eukaryota; kingdom Metazoa; phylum Chordata; class Actinopteri; order Characiformes; family Alestidae; genus Brachypetersius; species Brachypetersius gabonensis. Next base: position 26,483,954 of record JBBJLR010000111.1, on the reverse strand, counting down.
AGCCTGCATAAATTTAGGCTGCCGCTCAAGAGCAGTGGCTTATGAAAGGAATGAATTGAATCGTGCATGGCGGCTCTTGCGCTCGTGCTGGGCTCTGGCGCCTGACTGACCAAGAGCTTTACTCTTTCTGAAATGAAGACTACTTACACACTATCACATATTACAGGGGCACCACTGGTTAAAACAAATGTCCCGACCTTTTTCCATTTGCTGAAAAAGCCAGATCAGAACATAAGTAGAGCTGTGAATCGCGAACACAGATGATACTTTTATTACACAAGGTTCCAAAAAGAGATATCTCCAAATCAGCTTGTATGCAAAAATTTGCGCACCCTGATCTGCTTAATTTTTTCAACATTTTGTGATTTTCAAGGTTTTCTCAAGAAGAATCGCAATTCTGGACATTAGAATGTTGCTACTGATTGAATTTATCAATGAAAAAAACATTTTTGGCACACGCCACATTTTTGTTTTATTTTTATACACCCAAAAAAGTTTTGTGGTGACTCATAGTGCACCTCCCTGGACTACACATTACTGCAGACAATAGCGGAAAAATAAATACATTTACAGTTTTATAACACAGTGATGAGTTTGTGCGTGATAGCGTGTGGCTTTGATTAGGTCCTGTTAGGATGCGAATGGAAAGCATGCGACATCATGCAACTTGGAAGGCACAGACTACGGCAAGATCAGGATAGTTTAAACATTAATGCTAACTAAGCTGATTGGCAAATATAATTTAAGGAGGTCATGAACTGAGTAATGTTAGCTAGCATAAAGGTTAGCATATCCAAGCTAACTATCCAAGCTTACATTTACATTAATGGCGTTTAGCAGGCGTTTGTATACAAAGTGATTTCCTGTGCCCATGCACTCGCTAAATTGCAGTTGACAGCAGAATGTGTTCTTCATTCAACATTAATTAAAATGTTCTTTATAGATGTTGCACTCAATGAAAATGAAAGCAGAGGAATGAAAATTAGAGACATTTCGGGAGCCTTAGATCAAGTGATAGAAGTACTGAAAACGACAGGCGGCAGGGAACACTTCTGCTTCTGAAGAAAGTGAGAAAAGAGCAGGTGAAGAGCCAGATGCAGCCAAAGAAAGTGGTAGTGAGTGAAATCTGACGCAGGTTAGTCAAAAGCGAAGGAAATATTTCTGTGGGAATTTGTGCTCATTCATTCTGTAGAGCATTTATGAGGTCAGGTTCGGATGTGCACCGGGGCACAGTCATGCTGGAATAGTTGTCCAAAATGTCCAAAATGAAGCACTAAGATCATCCTTCACTGGAAGTAAGAGGCCTAGCCCAAACCCTCAAAAACAGGCATGTCCCAATACTTTTGTCCATATTGGATTGTCATAATATATGATTAGTACAATTACAATTTAAATATACTACCAAGAAAAATACCCTCCAGTACAACCGCACCTAAAGATTTTCCCCGAGAAATGCCAGAAATAACCAGGAGTCACTAATGGTAAATGTAAACAAAGAGTACAAAACTTTTAGAAATACTGTAACAGGAAATACATTCAAACTCAGAAGTGGCGCTATATACTGCAACTCAGAACCTTGCCCAGAGAGGGCTTCATGAATCTGTGGACTTATTGGGAATATTGGAGCTGAAAGCAAACCTTGACCCAAACATTTTAAATAACACAGAGTTGCTTGGAATTCAAAATGCACTGTATGGAAAATATAATAACAAATGTATGAGGACACACCTCTTATTATTGAATTTTGGTGGCAGCTTAGTTCCAGTGAGGGACAATCTTAATGCTTCAGTATGCCAGGACATTTTGGACAACACAATGCTTCCTATTTTGTGGACACAGTTTGGGTAAGAACCCTTTCTATTCCAGCCTGACTGTGCTCCAGTGCACAAAGCGAGCTCCATAAAGACATGGTTGGATGAGTTCAGTGGGGAAGAACTTGACTGGCCCCCACAGAGCCCAGACCTCAACCCCATCCAGCACCTTTGGGATGAACTGGAACGGAGATTAGGACCCAGTCCTTTTCATCCAACATTATTGTTTGACCTCATAAATGCTCTACAGAATGAATGGGCACAAATTCACACAGAAACTCCAAAATCTTGTGGGGAGCCTTTCAGGAAGAGTGGAAGCTGTTATAGGTGCAAAGTGGAACCAAGTCCATATTAAATCTATGTATTTGAATGCACTGTCATTACAGTCCCTGTTTGTGTAACGTTCAGGCGTCACAATATTTTTATCCATATAGTGTACACAAGCCCTGGGATACAAAATGAGATTCAAACATGTTTAGCTGATATAGTGCAACAATAAAAAAAGGTAAAGGAAAGCGATGCTTTTAGCATATTAGTAGATACAATCTTAAAAAGATGTATATCTTGGAACAAATGGTACGATCAGTGAAAGCTTTTTGCGGTTTGAGGAAGTGTAATGATTAGACTCTGAAGGTTTAACACAATCTTATAGAAAGATTTGGTCTGGAATACAAGAGGAATTAGCTTGGCCTAGCATATGATAGTATTGAAGTCATGAGTGGGAAGCACAGGGGTGTGCAGACACGAGTAGAGCAGGCTGATTGCTTCCTTTCCCTACTACAAAACCTCTCTAGATCTGTGGTGCACCACAAATCGCAGCAAGTGCAACGTGAAATGTATTCAGATGTGCCAAGAGAGGTGCAACACTTGAGTGGTACATGGTGAGCTTGCAGACATGCTCCAGTCCTCTTCACTTGATTTGGCCAAACAGAAGGACTTAAGAAAGCACAAGAGCGAACAGGTTTTTGATGATTTGTGGAAACCTGCTTTAATTTCTGCTGAGCACAAACTGCTCCAAAATGAAAGAGAAAACTAAGCTCTATCCACAGTGAGAAGACAAGCAACAGACAGTAAAGACGATGTCAGGACAGGGATCTTCCACCAGATTTTTGACAGGACGCCACACTGAGCTTGGAGATAGATTTCCACAAAACTGTGTCATAATGAGAGGAATACAAGCTCTAACCCAACTGGTATAAAGTGCTGTGACAAGGATACCTTATTAGTGTGATTGCATGAGTTTTATAGCTAATTGTGGCAGCTCTTCTCCTAAAGTTTTTGAAATATGGATAGGGTTACGACATCAAAACGTCCATTGATGTCCCGTGCAGTAACTTTTTGATTAGTCGATCAGGGGCCGAGTACTGATCATTTAAAAAGTCTATTTTACTTGTCGAGTCGGGTCTCTAATGAATGAGGAGAGAGAGGATGGGTGAGACACCTTTAAAATGTGTGTCAGAGAGAGAGATTCTGAGATGTCACAGCTACGGAGGCCAGGGAAGGACAAAACACTACAGCAGCAGAGTGCTTCAGAAGATTGCTGCTTCGAATCCATGGTGTAAGAATTTTTTTTAAACACATTTTTTTTGGCCCATAAAACCATAGTTTGTGTGTCTCCAAACACAGGATTTATTGTAACCATGGAATCACACTTTGCACTTCAGACATTGTTTCTTGTGGAAATTCATTTAGTTTGCATTTACAAAACTACAAGGCTGTGATCTTGAGTATCTTGTACGCGAGCCATACCAAGTCAAAATAATTTGGATCGAAAAATAAAACAATGGGACGCAGAAACCATCTAGTTCTGCACATGTGACAGCTTTTATTGAGTCAAACCAGGAGGTATTTCATGTTCTTTGCACTGTCAGTACCTGTTAGCACAGCAGCATGCAAGCGCAGCTTTTCCTGCTTGAAACACATAAAAATACATCTCAAAACTACCAAGGCAGAAGCTAGGCTGAGTGATCTCTGGGTTTTGCCAGCTGCTGTGTTCTGGAGGTTAAAATGCTTAGCTAAGTGAGCTTGGGAAGCACGTGACCAGTGGTGGGTGTGTAGTGTAGGTTTAATGATTCAGAATAATTTATTTTTAGATTCATAATTAGCTGTTATACTAAAACTATGATGTTGGTCTTTTACAACCATATTAATATGTATTGCTTCCTACCTGTCTACATGCGGGCAGTCAGTTGTGCAGGTTACAATAATGCACAAGTATAGATTTCTCATCTGCACAAAGTCATTCCATGGTCTTTGGTGATAAACATGGAGTCTGTCTATTGCCATTATTATACTCGCTACATTAATTTATGAAAGACTGCAAAGATTTTATCATAATCTGCCAAAAGCAACCCCCAAACGAAAAGTGCTGGCCCCTGAGTATAGCTCCCCATAATTTTTTATTACTGTTGTGCTTTTTAGTATTTATGTGCTTTATGTTCTAACATGCAAAAAAGTGTGCGTTTCATTATAGGGGACATATTATGCATAAAGGGGACATATTATATCACCAGCTTTATTATTGACAGTTTCAGGCCCTTTCAAAGTGAGCTGCTCCCTTATTGTAATGTCACAATGAGGGATATTTGCACAGAACTACCCCTTATCTGTCGAGACCCCACCCACCAGGCAAAGAAAACTAAAGAACTACGTGGCTCCATTTCATTTTCGATGGCCATGTCCCAGCAACAATCATATACTTAAGGGCGAACGGAAAATGCAAATAAGGAGCTGTGAATAATGAGCTAACTTCAGTCGTGACTTCTATCCCTACTGTCCATGACAAGACAAGAGACGAGGGAGATGTAAGTACTATCCAATAATGACTTTTGTGTTGTTAAGTATGTTAAGTATGAACTAGCTTGTTTGTTTCGTTAGCATGTGATGGGTGGGGCGTGGCCAGCAACAGCTTATTTGCATGAAAGGGACAGAGCCCTTGAAACGGCTCGTTTTGAAAGGGACTGAAACTGTGAAGAATAAAGCTGGTGAGATCTCTTTATGTGAGAGTGATTTTTTAAAAACTTTTTAAAGTTTTTTTTAAAGTGAGTTTTCCATAATAAAGAGGCTATAACAAAAATTCAAACAGTTTGGTGCCATGGTGCGGTTCCAGAGAACATTTCTGTTTTCTACCAAGAGACTTCTTGCTGAGGAAACTCCTTCTGTGCTGGCACATTGATTTTCACACTCAAGGCGTCCGCACACTAACACTCTGTTTAACACACACACACACACACAAACACTCACTGGCCTGGAGCTGAGTATAAAGCTGTTAAAGTCATCCTGAAAATTTGTTAACTGAAATTTAGTGCAAACATAGACAGAGTAGACCATCTGATAAGGAGTGCAGAGGAGATGACTTGTGTAGGCACTGAATCACTGAACACACATGGATTTTGACTCGGGTCATTTGAAGCTCATTAATTTGAACAGAACTGCATTTATTTTGGTAAATATGATAAAGAATTAATACCTCTTGTTTTTAACACCAGTAACACATTTTCCTAGTTCCTTTTGTAGCCGTCCAGACTGAAGGCTTGTGCACAGTTGATACAACTCCCTGACTGGAGCTCTCTCCTTCACATTCAGCGTTTATAAGGCAAGTTCTCTTTATTACTTTTTTAAACATATTTATCACCAAAGAACATTGAATGGGAAGTGTCATTCACAAGCCTACCACTCCAGCAACCCCAGGGACTCAGCAGCCTGCACTGGACCACACTCATGGGAGGCCTGTGGATAAATCAATAAGCAGAAAACTAAGAAAAGCAACAGCGGAAAGTTCCAGTTACCATTGAGAGTCCACTGATTGTATGAACAAGAATGAAAGCTAAAATCAAGGTCTGACTATATGTATTGTGTATTGTGTGTATTCTGTATGCACTCATTGACTGAATATATGGTAATAATATATTCAAGATTCAAGATTCAAAACGTTAATTGTTATACATACAGTGGAAATACATTTCTCAGTCCAATGAAATTCTTTCTTTGCTGTCCACACACAAATTAAGGTTAGGTTAAGAGTTTTTATATAAAATAAGTTAGTGAAGACTTGAGTGCGATGTGCAGATGTAGATAAATATCAACTGTGCATTTGAAAAGTGAAGGAAATGTACAAGGGAGCTTGAGGTGCAAAATGGTGCAAAAATTAAAGTATGAATTAGATGAAGGGGATGTGCAAAGGAGCTTAATGTGCAAAATTACAGTATGAATTAGATGAAGGGGATGTGCAAAGGAGCTTAATGTGCAAAATTACAGTATGAGGTAGGTCAGCTGTTATAGAGTCAGATGCCAGTGTATATATGACATATACACACAGTGTTCATGATATATACTCAGAAGGCTACATGCAACAGTGTGCAAGCAGCAGGGCCTGGAACATTACAGATAGTCAGAAGGGCTAAACTCAGAAAATGTTATAATGGCTCTAATGTTCAGGTTTACGTTTACGGTATTTAGCAGATGCTCTTATCCAGAGTGACGTACATCAGTGCTTAAATATTCCACGTCTGTTCTTCATACCTGTAAAGGAGGAAGTAGCTCAATGGGTAGAATACTTGCGTCCAGACCAAGAGGTCATGGGTTAGAATCCTACCTTCAGCAAACCACCACTGGGACCCTGAGCAGGGCCCTGAGCAAGACCCTTAACCCTAAGTTGCTCCAGGGAGACTGCCCCCTGTAGTTAGGGAATGGAAGTTGCTTTGGATAAAAGCATCTGATAAATGCCATAAATGTAAACTTAAAGCAACATCTGCTTTTACGTTAAGTTACACTCCTTTACAAATCCTGTCCAAAGAAAAAATGTTAATATACAAGTAAGGAAAAACTGTTAGGAGGGTTAGTGCCTGAGGTTTTTTTTTTTTTGTTAAATATATAGGAGAAGATGAATAAGAGATAAGTGAGAGGACTGACTGGTTAGTCACCAAGGTGCTCCTTGAAGAGGTGCGTCTTCAGATGATGCTTGAAGACAGCGAGGGACTCCGCAGATCATAAGACAAATGGAATTCATGATGATTACATGAAATGATGCATGAATATTTCCTGCAGGCACGTGGATGCCTGAGAAGTTTTAATCCGGAAGACCAAAGCTACGAATGACATGAAGTATTCTTTGAAACAAAGGTGTTACAACAGGGTTCTTTGTGCAATGCCAAAGAAAAAAAACACTTTTGGGAGTTGCGTGTGAAAAACCTTTTAAAAGACTGTTGACCAATTTAAGGGTTCTAGAAACATTATGTGGAGGATCTTTAATCTTCACATATCCATCATCAACATTAGTTCCCTGTGGACCATTCAATGAAATGTTGTTGTAGACAATCAAACATGATTCCTCTATGTCATCATGCAAATAACTGTTTCTTTTTAGTGGTAAAGGCCAGAAAAAATGAGGAATCCCTAAATTAAGACATTGGTGTGAGAGTCCAGTGGGGAGTGGTAGTTATTGTTTCTGGGATTACCCTGATTCTACACAGGTGTGTCCATTATTATGGGGAGCCAGGGAAGGACAGAAATTCAACAGAAATTAATGTTTTATTGAAGACCACTGAAATCTTGCATTCAGTGGTGGAAGAAGGAGGTGGAATATATTATTACTGGTTAATGTTATTTTTCCTTACAGCCTGGTGCACAGTGACATCATCAAAACTCATTTGGGTGAAGGTCAACCAGCAGAAGAAAGAACCATGTCAGTCTAGTTACAGTACTTCTGTATCTAGAGAAATGTAATGAATCAAACAAATCAATTAATTTTGATCCTTACCCCACTCCCTGGTGTTAGTGCATGTTAATGTCTTCTACTTTCAGCTGCTACCGATTAGAGGTCTCCAAAGCGGATCACCCATCTCCGTTTCCTTCTCTCCTCTATATCTTCCTCTTCACATCAACTACCTGCATGTCCTCCCTCACCACATCCATAACCCTCTTGCTAGACCTTCCGCTTCTCCTCTTCCCTGCAGCTCCATAATCAGCATAATTCTCCCAGCATGTTAGTGCATGTAAATATATTACAAAAAGTAATTGCTCTAATCAGATTTCCAGGTGAACGTCTTTTGCATCTTTGAACCTGTTATGTGGGTTAGAGCCCAGAGTCCGCATTACAAAGTCAGTCACTAGTGGATACTGGCTGTGAACTCACTCTTGTCTCAGGTCTGCTCATCTAGCCGACACCGAGGGAAAGCGTTGGCTGCTGAAGGGTCACACACTAATGCATTTTTATGCAGTCTCCAGGGAGGGAGCCTTTTACCGTGACTAAATTTGCTCCCTTTTACCCTCCCGCTGCTCTCCATAGCAACCCCTGGAGCTGACAGACATCGGCGGATGTTAATCTGGGTCACGGCATCTGGCTCTGACAGCCGTGCTGCTCCTTTCCACGAAAGGATGCAGCCTTGCCTTTGCGTTTGGCAGCCGTTTTACCATTACTAACGTCCCGCTAATTACACCTGCCTCGGGTGTGTTGAGCTTGACTTTTCAAGCAGACATCACATCTTGTCATCTCTGCTTCAGAAAAACAAGACTTGTCATACTTTACCTGAGGAGGCTAATTAACTGTCATGTAAAGGTTTATTTTTTCCCAGTAGAAAATTCACTTCTAAATTGCAGGTCTGTCCTTAGCCAGAACTTCGGCCAGCCACTGTTCTCAAAGACATGGTATCCAGCCATCCTTTGGCTGCCAGCCACTAATTCCGTCGCCCAAACTACCGACCTAGAGCTATTGAGCCAAGACCAGACGTCTGCCCTCCTGGGTCTCCCTGACGGAGAGATTCCCTCAGCCAGAGATGGAGCCTCTCCCAACAAACCCGCTGGCTACGACCGTCTGGCAAAGGCATTCTCATGGGAAGCAGAAACTCAAGCAGCAGAGGAACGAAACATGACCTAGTCTAGTTACTGTGCTCGAAATAGAACTGGTTCTGTATGCCGGGCCACGCAAGTAAAGCTAAGTGCTTGTGTATCAATTAGAGATTACTTAGGAGATGCTAAATGAAGGCAATGGGACATAATAGGGGGGGGGGGGGGGAATGAATCTTGAATGAGGTTCAGGATGATAGGGCAGACAGTGTTTATCAGTGCCAGCTTGCGCGTGAATATGCATTGAAGCACAATAGAGTTAAAACACTAGGCTGAGACATCATGAAATTATGATGAATCAACATCTGACCTTTTAGTAGAGAGTGAGAGAATTTTTCGTTCAAGGTACTTAAGTGCGTCAGTGCATTTTTATATTGAAAGGAAACAGGACCGGGCAAAATATTATTATTATTATCCTGACAAATGGATGTCCAAGACTCCTTGGTGGGCACAGTAACCAAAGTCTAGCCTGTCTGGTCTGATGCCCAGAGAAGAGCTACTGTAACACAAATTGCTGAAAAAGTAAATGCTGGCAATGATAGAAAGGTGTCAGAACACAGTGTATTGTGGCTTGTGGTGTATGGGGCTGTGTATGCCTAGACTAGTTAGAGTGCTCATGTCCTGTAACTTGAGTGTTACCTTAAATGCTCATGTCCTGAATTTGTCCTGAAAGTGTTTCCTCTAATTGTAAGTCGAGAAGTAAAAAATGCTTCCGACGCCCATGCTGCAGTGGAATCTTGAGCATCAGACCTGAACCATGAAGCAATAGAAGAAGATGGGGCGGTCTGATGTGTCACAATTTCTTTTACATCATTCTGAAGGTCAGGCACATTTGCACCTGCGAACAATTCTGACTTAGTACATTTCTATAGCATGTATGTTAACCATTTAATTATGTAGAAATGTTGTCCATGTTATTTACCTATAATCTGTTCTTCTAAGCACTTCCAATTCAGTAATTTCCTCTCCATCAGTTTTCTCTTTGTTCTTCTCCTTCAAAATCTGTTGTTACACTGCGTCTCTCTCACTCATTTTGTTAACCTCTTCCCAAAGTGCTTTACGGCATATGTGCATTTCTTAATGGAAGATAAAAACGCTGCAATGACGCCCTGCACTCATCTTCAGGCGTCGGTGGCCCCAGAATCGCTAATGACACATGAGATTGGTCCTCAAATCTGAGCTGCCTTGATGGAGTCAGACGCACATGAAATGACACTTTAATGCCTCTCCACAATATCAGGCCATTTACGAAACAACAGCACTGAGCGCACTAGATGAAGATTGTCGCTGCTGCCATCGGCCACTTTAAACAGCATAATGTGCAAACAAATAATTAAGCAATGATGTGGCACAATAACCTCCGCAGCCGCCAGTTTGTTGGGAATGCGGCTACAGGGAAAATGACAAATGGCTTTCATAACTAAGATGATCATCTAGGGATCCACTGACTTCACTTAGAATGAAAGCAGCTCAATTGTAAAAATGAAGAGAAACAAATTACATCAAAAGGAGTTTCGGGTCCCTGGCTTTCTCTAGAAGTCTTAACAGCCGCATTAACAAAAGCATGCTGTGACTTAATGGAAGCTATTTTTCTCTGCTTCCACCCAGGCACTCTGATGAAAAAGTGGATTCTGTTCCTTTGTTAGAAGGATTTGGATTCCTTGTTCCTTAGTCTCATTTTGCAGAAAGAAACAAAATAACATACATTTTCAAAAGAATACATCAGAACAAACAGAAAAAACATTGGAAATGCAGACTCAGAATGTAAATTGATTGAAAACATTATGCAACCAAGTAATGAATTCTGTACAATTTTGTAAATTACTATCATTATACAAATGGTGCAACTGTCTAATCGAAGACTTCATGAGTAGGGAGTTTGGTCCCTTTACTAGTCAGCAGAGCGACGGTCATTGCCCCCACCTTCAGACCAAAACTCCCCACATCAAATGATTTCCCATTTGGAAGGGTGGGTCCTAACCACAAACAGCTGTGGTATCGCTGGGACCCGAACTCATGACCTCCTGTTGATAAGGCTGTTAGAAAGAATAGATCCAGTTTTGGAACTCTCTGAACACAGGACACACCCCTCTAAATAACCACACCTTTTTGTTCCTTATTTGACAAGCGTATGTGCTGTTTAACTGCTAAATCATCATGACTTGATTAGAAATCCTGATGAAGCTCTCTGTGACCACATGTCAGGGCGGAGAATGACCTGGACACTGAGACATTGACTTAAATTGATAGTTCAGAAGACCATCAAATGTACATAGTTTTCCACCTCAGCTTGAGTTGTTCAGGTTTGGAAACCAAATTCTGCTTCTTTAATTTAGAACTGGGGCTACGAGGCTAACAAAGTCAGTAGAAGTACAAATATTTACAATTTGGGTGACTATTGACTTCTAGTGCTTGTTAGCAATATTAGCCTCATAGCTAACACATCTGGGGTCAGTGGACAAATTGTGTAAATTTGATTTACTCAATTGTTTACTGTACTGAGACAGTGTTCATAAACAGTACATCAAATTGAACTATACTAAGAACTGGTTGTTAGTTGTTTAGTGGTTAAGAAATGTGTTTATTCCTTACTTGTCTTTACATTTTTGTGGTCTTTATGTTTTAATCCAATATAATATTGTAGTGTAGTGCAGAGACAAAAATTATCGACTATTTTGTTTTTGGCTGCTGTTGACTCTCAGGGTCTTGTAGGCTTTCAAAGAAGGCCCTATTAATTTATGTTTCATAAAATTATAATAATAAAATAGGCCTTTTTCTTTGTGGTATCTAGGTAGATGTGGCCAAGTGGTCAGGCCTTCATGAGCTGAACTAAAGTCCTACTTAGTCAGCTTGATATAATGAGGAAGAGGAATTAACCAATCATGTTCTGGTTTATAGTCATCAAGGTCTTTTACAGGTTTCAAATAAAACATGCCTGCATATACTTTTCTTTTTTTAAAAAGCATATGTTCAGTTTTTATGCATCAGCAGTAACTCAGCTCCAGGGCCGGCGTCAGAGCGGATCTCCCGGGCTGGCATCTAACTGACTATGGTGGGGCGCAATCGATCATGAACTATATTCATATGAGCGACCCTAGAGGGTGTAGGGGGGCGTGGCAACTCGTTAGTCGGGGCAATGCCTTTGAATGCCCCGCCCCCCTTGACGCCGGCACTGCTTAGCCCTAATAAACTGTTAGAAATCTGCATCACAATAAGGGTGATTTTGACATCAGCCCAAACTGAAGGCCCAGCTCTGACACCACTGGTGATTGGTGTTTCCATTTTTAGTGAATCTGAAAAAAGTGACAATATCACATGCACATGCAAAAACATCCTCTGGTCGTTGCCCGCAAGGCTCAACAAATGTGAACTTTTTATGGAATGTTGTGTTCTTTGACCATTCAAGACGTGCTCTACCCCTTTTTCCATGCTAGACTAAAGCTGCTCAAGGGTTAAGCTGCTTGGAAAGCTTTCTGTCACAGGGTTGGAATTGTTTTGCGGTGAAAGAAAGAATCATTTTGCCGCTGTTGAAGAGTTCTGCCGCAGGGGCCTCTGAACTTAAACGGTACTGCTGTACCCGCAGCCTGTCGCAGCACAGCGGGGCAAGGGAGCCTAAAACAAACAGAGCTGCATGTGACAAGCGAGAGGTTCAGTGCTGCTGAAATATAGATGGTAAGCCTTCCCTTACTGACATCTCACTCTCTCTCTTTCATTCATGCACACACACACACTGGAACACACATGGCGAGACATTCAGGAGCAGAGAGAGTCAGAAGAGTGCATGAACTGCATGAATAACTACGACACAGCAATGTGCGAGTGCACGGCCCGGGGCAAGCAGTCTCACACACATACATAAGTGTATTTCTGGTTAAATGCAGCTCTTAACCTGAGCTTAACTTCATCTCACACACACCCTAGCTCTCACAAGTCCCTAACTCAAGTGTACCAAACACTGCATCTTTAGTTTAGAGCTGGAGCTATACGGCTACTGTTGCTTCCAATAGAAGTCAATATCCACTAAAATTTTCATTCTTTTTTTTTAAAGCTCTTTATTAAGGGGGAAAAGACACAGAAGATGTGGTTTAGGACACAGTTTGTCTTACTGTGCCATGGCTAACGTTGGCAACACTAGTCACCCAAATGTTTTCTGTAAACTCTTGTGGGTGTGGCTTGGGGCAAAGTGTGAGCTGTAAAAAGTATTGGGAAGGTATTTACAGAGGAGATTTGGTGATCTCTAGTGAATGCAATGTTCACCTTGTACCAGATCATAGCCACATGCACAGGTCTGTTCATTCTTAATGAAGCGCTGGATAGGGTTTGGATGCCAAAATTTGATTATTGGCTGAATCAAATTGGCAACATTTTAATAGGAACACCAAAAACATAGCCCCCACACACACAATCTCAAACACACAGGTATTACATGTACATCTTGTAGTTGTGGCCAAGAAACATTAGTCTCTGATCCAGACAGCTCAATGAAACAGTAAACTGAAAGGCTGTGTGTGTGTGTGTGTGTGTGTGTGTGTGTGTGTGTGTGTGTGTGTATGGGGGAGGGGACCATTATAGCAAGTAACATTACACCCTTCTACTAAATACACACCTGTTGCATCAGTTTCATTTACATTTTAAGCCAGCTCACCTTGCGCAGCAGAGGGAGTAGAGTTTAAAAGCTGAGGCTGTGTGTGTGTGTTTGTGTGGGTGTCTGACACTTGGCTGAGGGTTGTATAACAGTGAATGGCTATTAGAATGCATGCTCTGGTCAACATGTCTCTTTTTTTGTTGCTCTCTCTCTCTCATGCGCAAACACACACACACATGCGCGCGCGTACACACACTTTTCCATCCCTCACACACATGGCTGATCACAATTATAGCCTTCAAAGGTCTCTTGAAGTCTTTGGATTTATGAGGTCGCTTTCTTGATGAGCCAATTTGTTTTTGACCACAGAGGCGACAGACAAGTGCCTGGTGGTTACGAGAAGACCAGACTAAAAAATAGAAGGACACACTTTATAGAAGGCTGCCAAAGAGAAGAAGTGCAGTGACATAGGAGTCTGACTGTTCACATGTACACACTATACATTACTTTAGAATAATTTATAGGAGTTTTGCACTGAAATAAACAGTTGCTAAGCTCCGGGGTTGTCCCGCAGCAGTGGCGGCTCCCTGCTGACCGTGGTCTAAGGACAAACTGGCAACAGGATCATGGGGGCCTAAGGCTCGATGATTCACAAGGACAGTGAACAGAGGGGCTACTGTGGAAGAGTCCCCAACATTTTTAATGATGGGTTAGTGCCTGTGGTAACCTCTATCCTTCGCCAAAAGGAGAGCATCAGCAACAGACTACAACTGCACCATGGAGCAATTGAAGAAGATGCTTTGTCTCATGAATCATGTGTGGTTTTATAAGTGACGGATTCTATAAGACTACAGGTGAAACAATGTTTCACCAATAAAAATAATACAAAAAAATCACTTGTTTGTTGGTGTGAAACAAAAAGAAGGCTCGTAAAAAATAAGGTTGCTCTCCCAACTACAGCTCCTCAACAGCGTTACAGTGAACCGCCAACCGCGATGAAACTTAAAAAAAAAATCTGTTTGTGACTGAATCTGCAACTCCTGATCCATGTAAAACTGGGGGACTACTGTATTGTTAATTAAATACTGTTGAAATAAACATTTTGATTATGTGTTTGTAAGTTATGAGGTGTTGATTTGGCCCCCAGGTTCTCCATATCTCTCCCCCAGACTGAGAGTCTATGGCACTGGATAAACCAGTCTCATCCATCCCAGCTCTCAACTTACAGGTTAACGTTTTGGTGCAGAATCCACAGCAGATCAGATGTCTAGTGGAGTCCTCATGCCTGGCGGCAGTGGAGGATCAGCAGCATCCCAACTGCTAGTGGTACCACAGAGTTACCCTTGAGCAAGGTACCGTCCCCACACTTTGCTCCCCAGGCTCCCCTCGTTGGCGGAGGCACAATGCTTCACTTGGTGATTGGGTTAAGTGCAGGGAAAGAATTTCACAATGTTCACATTGTGCTGTGGTGTGTTCACGTGTAGCTATACGATTTAATAAATCAAATTAAAAAATAAAAAATTAGGTAATATTAAAATACTCTCGTTTGAAAGTTTAAAATTATATTGTTTACATTAGTATTTTTTATACACATTTTTAATAAAGGATTACAAAGTTTTAAAAGGTAGTGTATGAAATGCTCTACATTTCAGTATTTTTTTTTTTTTGTAAGGCTTGTCCAACCTAGCAACAGTAGCTATGACAAAAAAAAAATCACTGGTTCTTCCTTAGTGACTCACCCTGAGGTCAGTCTGGCCATGAACCTGATTGAGAGTGTTGGTCCAGATCCAGGGTGCTGGGGCCGCTTGTCCATTCGTGTGCCGGACGCTCTCACTCGCGCTTATATCTGTAACACACATGGCTGTTGGTTGCCATAGAAACCTCCGGTTTCCTTGCTATCATCTCTCCATCGCTCTCCATTTGAAGGGAAACCATGTCTGAAGTGTTACATAACAATATAACACACACACACACACACACACACTCATGCAGATGTCATAGCGACCAGGCAGAAGGCAGTAGCATCAGGTGGGCTGAATTTGTCATGGTTTCCTCATGCCCCACATACACACACAGATGTTTGATGTGCACAGCATGTATCTGGCTGATCTAAAAACAATATAATAAAATTCTCTCTGACAAACACACACATACACACCCCCACACACAGTTTTACCGGGAGGTGTGTTTACTATTTTCTGCTGTTATTAAATTTCATCAACAGTCAGACTCAACAGTGTTCCTGTAGTACAGCGGACATGTAGAGCGTTAAATATCGATATTATTAACATAAACATATGACTAAATTATTCACTATTTTATCTTATACACCCACACTTTTCACACTA
Organism: Brachypetersius gabonensis; assembly: GCA_037577145.1. Classification (NCBI taxonomy): domain Eukaryota; kingdom Metazoa; phylum Chordata; class Actinopteri; order Characiformes; family Alestidae; genus Brachypetersius; species Brachypetersius gabonensis. The sequence continues at coordinate 26,468,367 of JBBJLR010000111.1, read as the reverse complement.
GCCATAAATACAGTTCTATCCTATCTTGTTTAAATATTTTTAACATTACAAGTTGAATTCTTTATGTTTCTGAGACCATATCATGGAAAACAAAACAAAAAACTTTCTTTTAACCAAATAAATAGAATACATGTAAAATAACCAATAAAAATAGGGCAGAATATTGAAATTCCTCACCTAGACATCCTGTACTTCCTTTAAATTTAATCTGATGTAACACACAAACTAATCACTGACGTGCTCATTATGCTTTCACACAAAGTAATCTTTCCATGAATCATTTCCTTTTAAAAGGACATTTCTGACACGAACCATTGCATCACAGAACTCTTGTACAATTGTACATAGATGTGTGTATCGCAATCAGGACGGATGTGATTGGTTCATCATCATTGTGTTGATGGAATGGAGTCAACATTCGGGTGTCCTGCTGACCTCCACAATAACCAAGCACTCAGACCAAACCTCTTCTTTTCCTCTTTGGAGAAGAGGGACGCTACATCGACAACATCCCACTGTAAAGTTCAGCCAGCATAGTCGTAGGTTTGAATCCAAGGACTGCCAGTGTCACCAATGAGGTACCCTTGAACCAGGTACCGCCCCCACACACTGCCCCCCAGGTACTGAGTCACTGCCTGCTTCAATTGGTGAATGGGTTAAATGCAGAGAAAGATTTGTTCACATTTGACTATAAGGGCCACTTTACTTTACTTTACTTAACTACCTGGCTGCTGATACAGCATGAGCTGCCAACCTCTAGGGCTTCTTCAGAGATCAGCGCCACAATCATAAAAGTGTGGGGATATGGTTCTTTGCTCAAGGATACCCCAGTGGAGCCAGTAGTTCTGGGATTTGAACCCATAACCCTCCAATCACAGAGGCAACTCCCTAACCACCAGGCCACCAGCTGACTTTTCTCCCATTTATGAGATCTGCATACATTTCTATAACAAAAATCATCTCTCCATCAATTTTCTTCTCTTTATTCCCCTGACTGAAACAGGCCATTATCAGTATTGCATGTTTAACATTGTTATTTCCAAGTGAGCCACTCTGACCATATTCCTTTTACAAATAGGCACAGTAAAAGGGCTGTTTTCATACAGAAATCATTAGCAGGAAAAGTAGAATAAAATGCAAGAAAAGTGTATGATGTGGGTCCTTTAAGTTATTTAGTAAGTGCTATGGGAGGGAAATAAGTGATGTAGATTATTACAGTGAGGAAGCCAAACACAGGCCCACGGCAGTCCATGCTGTCATTTTTTTCCTCGCCACCAGAGGTCAGGTGTTAATGTGATAAATTAGTTGCTCGGAAAGTAACAGTAAAAATGAGTCTAAAAAGTTACAAAAAAATGACGAAGTTGCTCTCCCAGTCTACTTGCACAAATCCGGCAAGATTGCTCAAACAATCTCCGTTTCCAGTAAGGAAGCACTTTCAGGAAAAGAGGTTATTACATTGCTGAGACAAAATTCCACAATTAAAAGGGAAACTTCCAGCTCCATGGTGTCCTTCATAGAAAATGTGGTCCAGATTGCTAAAATCAGCGCTCTGTGGGAGCTTTTGTGCTTTTGGGTTTTGTCAGCAAAGAAAGAAGAGAGAGAGAGAGAGAGAGAGAGAGAGAGAGAGAGAGAGAGAGAGAGAGAGAGAGAGAGAGAGAGAAAGAGA
>JBBJLR010000111.1:26445795-26464998 GCA_037577145.1 Brachypetersius gabonensis | reverse complement strand
GAGAGAGAGAGAGAGAGAGAGAGAGAGAGAGAGAGAGAGAGAGAGAGAGAGAGAGAGAGAGAGAGAAAGAGAGATTGATATTTTACTGGGTTTCATTTATGTGTACATTCACAAACCAATCAGCCAAACATTAATACCATCTGGAAGTGCTCCTCGCACTGCAAAAAGAACTCTGACCCATAAAAACATGGACTCCACAGAACTTCTAAAGATCTGCTACGGTATCTGCACCCAGATATTAGCTACAGACCCTTAATTAATGTAATCAGGGAGGTGATGCCTGCCTGGTCTGGACTAGTGTGTCCAGCACATCCCAAAGATGCTCATTCTGATCAAGGTTTGCAGAACCTGGAGGTCCAGTCATGTTCCTCAAACTGTTCCAGAACCATGTTGGCATTGTCCTGCTGAAAGATGCACCTGCTATAAGGGAATACGTTACCATGAAGGGGTGTGAAATGTTCACAACAATGTTTAAGTAGGTGGTACATGTCAAAGTAAAAGCCACATGAATGCAGGACCCAAGACTTCGCAGCAGAGCTTATCACCAGCATGTCGCAGGGTCACATACAGAGACAGACCATTCACGCTCACAGCGTGCTCAACTGCGCTGTCCCCAATACATGCATGTTTTTGGTGGCGAGAGGAAACCGGAGCTCCCAGAGGAAATCCATGCAGTCACGGGTAGAACACGGAAACTCCACACAGAAAGACCTTGCGCTCAACCTGGGAGTCAAACCCAGGACCTTCTTGTTGTGCGGCAGCAGCGCTAACATATATATGGGTGTGTGTCTGTTGTATAGATGATACATCTATTGTTGGTATTTGTGGTTTCAAGATGAAATGCTAGTTTATAGGTAATGATAACAGGTTTCCTCAGTGTGTGCATTTTGAAATTGGTTTCACATTGAAAATCTCCCAAAGAATCGTGATGAGACAGCAGTGTGTAAATCTGAGATTTTTGCTGAAACTTTCATCCAGGATGGCACAAAATCAGTTAGTGTTCGATTCTTGATAGAAACTTGATCGATAATTTTGTGTTAATAAAATAATTCAGAAATGGTTTGGTGTGAAATGGTTCTCAGTAGAGAAACTTGCCAACGCTTTGGTTTATAGTGCTGGTAAATACAGCCAATCTCCAATACAAGCCATTTTATTTACTATAAAATGGCAAAATATGACTTTCATTTTAGATTTTCAAATATGGTTTTCATTCAGGGATGTTTTACCTCAAAACGTCCTGCACCAGGGAGGGATTTGGTTTAAAGTTTCTGAAAACTCTGGTAAAATGTCTCCGACATCAGGCACCGCATTCATAAACATTTCATGTGCTAACTTTCTGTGTGGGAGCTTTTAGAGTCTGATTCCATTCACCCCCACTGTGAACAATTCTGACATGGTGAGTTTCTCTATGAGCGTTACAACAAATCCACAGAAAGTGACTTAATTTACGTCTTAACCATTTACTTATGATGGAAGTTTAAGAATAAACAGTGGAATTTTCTTTTAATAAAAACAAATGAAGAATGGAGCTGGGATAAGAAAACTGGTCCAGATTTCTCCTCGGTTCCTCCAGGAAAGGAGGAACTTTGGTGAATTTCCAACAGAAGCTCCTGATTTAATTTACTGAAGAACTAAACCAGGTTTCTGTTGGAAACTACAGTAATACTGGAACGGTTTATAAATTTTGTTTTTGCATAGTACTGTAAATCTACAAAGTAAGGAGAGTGAAGAGTTGTCTGTTACAGATAACAACCCTTAGAATACATGCCCTTTGCAATGTCTTCCATGATTTTCTGAAGTTTGGTCTAATGGTGCATTGGAGGACCTTCCAGTGTCCTTTGTAATAGTTGTGTATGATGGGGATGTCTCATGATACTCCACTTGTTTCTCCAATTTGGATTTTCTAAAAGACTGTTGGTTGGCAAGTGGTTTTGGGGGCATTGAGTCTAAAGCCTGCCCTGCTATTTTCCTCGACCAGAGAACTGCAGTCCTCTCCAGCACAGTTTAGTGATTTATTCGCTCAAATACAACTGGCTCAACTCTCCTGGTTATTGCCAGGTTGTTTGAGGAAGGCCCTCCAGGACCAGAATTGAGGGTCCCTGCTCTAGACTGACGTTCTGGGACAAGATCCTTCCACAGGATTCGGCTTGCAGGCACTGGTATTTTTATTGTACTATGTCAAGGCCAGGCATGAAGTGAGACATGTTCAATGGATTCTTTGCCTGGATAGAATACAGACTTCCAGCATCCTAACAGTTCTGTCCTACTGTTCCTTCTGCAGGCTTTGAAGCTTCAGTTGGGAACTCACATGGATTTCTCCTGTTCAACTCTCAAGATACTCTATTCTCCTTCTTTCCAGAATGTGGGGAGTGTAAAAATGCAACACTGACCGTATGAGGGGCCACCTTGTATTGAAACGGAAGGAAGGATGCCTATATATCTTAAGTGTCATGGCAGTCCATAAAAAATGCAATTAAACTGTTCGGTTCAGTAGTAAGTAATGTGACAGCGGTAAGGAGCGGCCTCCAAGGCCCCTATGAGCCAGAACACCTGGTGTGGGGTGTGATATATAAGGTATGTATCCTGATCAGCAAGACCTCAGTTATGTCTACTTGAGAGAGCAGTAGAAAAGGTAACCACCAACAGGGACAAAGAACCTTTTTGAGTCCATATTTTTATTGTTTTTTATAGCAGTGAAAGGTTTTGGTTATTTGCCTAAAATGTATCTCCTTGATGTAGATTTTTTTTATTCAATTATTGACAAATCTGTGCTGTTATCTGCAGAGCATAGGATGTGCTGTTAACCATAAGCTGTGGCGTAACTGACATGTTTAAGTACTGAGCTCACAGACCTCAGAGAAAATCAAAGAAAAAAAAAGAAAAAGGAAAAAAAAAGACTTCTGAGCACTTATGATCTGCTATTTCACATTTTTCAAATTAAACTGGGTGCTGACCCATTGGTCAGAAATGCAATTATTTATCAAAAACTTCAAGATGGAAAAAGGACGAAAGAAAGGAAACTTGGGTTTCATCACTATGACATCAGGGAGTTTCCGCCGTCTTCGCAGGCTACTTAAACAACCTTGCATCTTTAGCCAGTCAGAATCTTGCCTGATCACTGAAACTCTGAACAAGTCAGCCAAGCTGCAATGCACCTCTTTCTCGGTGAGTATTCGATTATTTTGTCAATTCCATTCATATGCCAACACACACACATACAAACATACACACACACATATACACAGTTTCAGGAAAGTAGCACTTCATGGGCATTTCTGTTTCCCTTTCTTCCCTTCTTTGAGAACTCTGGAAAGCATTTTCCTTGGGAAAATGACACATTTAGCAGTAAAGATTGTGTTTGTGCTAAGGACAGAGATGTTTTAATTCTAAATGGAGACCACTGCTGTTAAGTGAAGAGTGCCCCCTGACGGCAGTCTCTCCTGCCTGCAGTGGGCAGGACTCCATCTTAACCAATAAACATCCTACATTATCCTTCCTGCATTTTCCAGGACTCCCTCTGGCCCTGTGCGCCCTGAGCCTCGTCAGTCCTGCACCCGTACAAGAGCTAAGGAAGGACATGCAGAATCCAGAGTTTCAGGACGCTGTGGAAAATGCTTACAGCTTGGTCAGCAAGATATTGAACGATATTCCTGCAGCACACAAGTCATGGATTCACTCTGGGGTAAGAGAGATGCTTTCAAAGGCTTCCTTATGTCCTCACTGATCCATAGTTAAACTTCAGGGGGGCGGTTCATTACGCAGGCTTTCCTGGCAAGTTTGATTAAGCCCAAATTTGGGACTGTCCATTAAGAATGTAGCCTACCTCTTTTTCTGCTGGACAGCACTTGCACAAGAGAAACCCTGCAAAAGTAGAAGTATCCCCCCAGATCCTGTCTGAGCATGTTCTTTAAATGCCTTTCCATTCCTTTCCAGAGTCTCTCTCTAGACACAAATGACTTACGCGACCTCCAGTACATGAAGAACGAAGTCTTGGAATTACCCACAGCACCCACTCTTAAGCCCCTTTCGGACAAATCCATGCTGGTATGTGCAGAGTTTACTTACTGATTTTGTGAAATCAGGCTATTGGTCCTGCTCAAGTAATTTGATAGAAATGCTTGACCACATAAAAAAAAACCTTGCTGTTGATCTGATGACTATATATAAAGTCATAGCCATATGATTAATTACCTTACTCCAGACGACTACAGGAGAAATGGTGTGTCTGTCTAAGTGTGACCTTCTCTGCACATTCCCTCACCCCTTGCCCCCTCTTCTCCCTGCAGTGTGCTCATCTGAGTCAGATTGCTGAGGGTCTCAGGTTGCACAGCACTTTGCTGAGCGTGGTCAGCAAGCCAGCGCACGCCAAGCCGGAGAAGGCTGGAGGACTTCTGCCTGACATCCGAGACCTTCTGACACAGGTCCACAAGGTAGGGAACTTTTATCATAGCTGTTGTTTGAGCTTGATCTAGAGAAGCATCAGAAATCACATTCACAGCAGTATTGTTCCAGCTGCAATGTTTCTCTACATCTTAAACAACTTCTGCCTCAAGACTCATAACTGCGTAGTTGTAGAGGGCTTTGTGAGGACAAACGGGAATTGTGCAATTTGTCAGAGACCCGTGAACTTGATGACCATCTGTGAAATTCAGAAAGACCCCCAGGCTTTGTGCCTTATGGTTGAACTAATTCCCTCTACAATGCTCATCGTTCCTCTCACTCTGATCTTCCAGATGCAGAAACTGATTTGCACGGCGAGCACCTCGAAGGCCCCGACTGAGTCGGAGGACCAGCTGCTGACAGACCTGGCTTCAAAAATAAAAGACGAATACACGTCACAAGTGGCAGCACATCTGGTCCTGTATGAGCTGCAAAAGTTCAGCCAGGACGTCAGCCGCAGCCTCAAGAGCATGATCTCCGTCGACTCGGAAAGCCAGACAACACTCGGATGGAACTAACCAAGGTTTTCAGGAGCGCATGTGCAAGAATCTCCTGTTATACAGGGGATGCACAGGGAGATACGTTATTTACCTTCAGCAACCCACCTCGGGCTTTACCAAACATGTTTATACTGAAGACAAGAAGCACTGTGTTGTTGTCCAGATGTTTTTGGAGCCAAACCCATGATCTGTTTTGTAAGAAAACATGATGAGCTCACGGTCATTTGATCACAACTCTGATCTCCAGAGGAAGTAACTGTTTTGTGACTTTTCATGTGACTGTGTTGTCTCTGATCCCCACATGAATGTTTTTCAGGCCATTCCCCCCCACCATACACTGCCCAGTCTAGCCTTTTTTCTGCTTGGGCATGCCTCAATCGGCTCAAGGCCTTAATGATCCGAATCAGGTGAACTACTGCATTACTTGACTATAACGGACCTATTTAAAATATTTATTTATTTTTAAATGAATGTATTTATTTATTTTTTTATTTATCAGAACATGTTGTTTATTTCTAAGTTATTTATTTCAATTGAGTCATGTGACTTTCTGAAACGTTCTATTTTTAAGAACAACTTTTGCGCAGCCAAGATGTTTGGTTTCTAAGAAAAATGTAGGCGATTTTTTTTGTTACTCTCAAGTGATCATGTGTAACAGTGTTAGTTTATAGGCTTATTTAATAACACTTTATGACCTGTATTTGTTTATATTTAATAAATAAAAAGCCAGACACTTTGTGCAAAATTACTTTCTTTGTGATTCTTTTCTCGTAATGACAGGTATAATGTTTTTCATTCCATGAAACAGTACTTAAAAAAAATATTTCAAAACATGACAGGTAAATCTTAACAAATCAACATTCGATAGAATTTTTTTACCATCTCAAATGTTTCGAAAAAAATATATATATTTTTGCAAATATCTTTTAAAAAAAAAAAAAAACATGAAATGCGATTCTCCTTTGAAATTCTACTTTCGGAGTAAATATCCCTAAAACCATGCACACCCATGGACACTTATTGGTTCAGTTGGGCCTCATTTTGCCCATCTCCAGTCAACTTTTAGATGCAAAGACTCTTGGCGTCATCTTCCCCCATTACTATAATGGAAACAACTGGTTTTGTTCATCTTTTGCGTAATTCTGGGAAAAGAGGAAGACGAAAGGGATCCCCGGCGTATTACACATGCCCACGACACTGTGACGTGCACAGGCGTTCTCCTCCACGTCCAACAGAAAGTGTCTCATCACAGGATGAGGCTGTAAATGTGGCAAACCCAGAGATATTATTTTTATCCAGCCCTTTTTCCCCAATTCAGCAGTGTCACTTTCCATGTGTTCTACTGCCCTCTTCACATGTCACTCGCTTCTCTCACTCTTTGGGAAAATCCCTCAAATCTGTCTCTTTTTAACTGCGTAGTTTGTCCTTTCCGTGATATATACAAAAGACGTCTATCAAATGTGGCTCCTTCCACCCCAGCAAGGTCCAAAAAAAACCCTATTTGTAACTGAATTTGTAACTCTATCTTTAAAAAATCCTCAATAAATAAACCTGCCAGAAGTCTTATTTCCACATTTATAACAATGTAAAAATGTACACTTTAGTGTACATTTAATTACATGTATTTGTGATAAATATACTGTGTGTTACATGTCACATATACTATCTGTATTGTATTAGATTTAAATATACTTTTCTTTATTTTGTATTATTCTTACATTTCTAAACATGTCTAAATGCATTTATACTGAAAATATAACAGTGATGTATTTAAAAGTTTGAAAGCAAGGCCTTTTACTTGTGAGTGCTGTAAAGAAGCCCACTTAAATAGATTTATTTAACATACAAACATCAGTGAATTAGAGGTTCGGTCCAACGAAAGACAAAAGAAGCTCCAGTTTAAATCAGATCAGTGTTCCGTCATCAGAAGGTTGAGTGTTCAATTCCCAGGCATTTTCAATTACCATACCCTCAAGACTGATATACACTATACGGGCAAAGGTACTGGGACACCTGACCCCCCCCCGCCCCCTTTGCAGTTATATCACCTTCCACTCTTCTTGGAAGGCTTTCCATAGGATTTTGGAGTTTATGTGGGAATTTGTGCTCTTTTGTTCGGTAGAGCATTTATGAGGTGACACTGATGTTGGGCGAGTAGTCCTGGCTCGTAATCTTCGTTCCAGTTCATCACAAAAGTGTTGGATGGGTTTGAGGTCTGCTTGCTTTGTGCACTGCTTGCTTTGTGCACTGGGGCACAGTTATACTGGAATAGAAAAGTGTGTCCAAACTGTGACTCCAAAGGTGGAAGCATGCCATTGTTCAAAATGTCTTGGTATGCTGAAGCATTAAAATAACCCTTCACTGGAAGTAAAGGGCATAAGAAAACCCTGAAAAGCAGGTGTGTCTCAATATTTTTGTCCATATAGTGTATGTAAATGACCCTTGTTCTGATTGGCTGCCTCCAAAACATGAATTTGTGCTGGGAAGTAAATGGAAAATTATGTTTTAGAGCCCTTAGTACAAACTGATTCTAAATATAATAATAATATTGCTAATAAAAAGTTCTGATGTCATCAGTTTGTTTAATACATCAACAGACTTTAAGTCTGTTGTTTGTGGCTGTTTCTCTGTACATAGTCAGTGAATGAGTGATTCAACTTGAAAGCACTCGCCAAGTGCGTCTTCCGTCTAAAAGTAGATAGCAGACAACTGCAGTTTTGCTCTTGATCTACTTTGACAGCGTAACTATGGCAAATACTGTCGTGTTGCAACCTCCACTTCCCATTTTCAGTTTTTCACATCAGAGCCTTAAAACGAGACTCTCAAAGGCCCACTTCTGAACTTCCTTTTGTTGTAGCATAGTCAAAATGGCTCTTGTAGGCTGAATGAGTTAAGCCCTATGTTGTTAAAAGTTCAATTCCCCAGAGGTCTCTTTAAATTCCCAGAGTGGTACCATCATGAGGAGACCTAGCTAGCATGTGGGAATTGGCTACGACTAGGAAAACACGTTGTTAACATCAGGGAAAACACTCATGTTCGTAGGGTCCCAGAAAAATGGTCAGAGAAAAGAGCAGCTTTACCTGGTAATCTTGGCATGTCCGTGCTTGTTGAACTTCACCCCTGCAGCTGTAGCAGTTGTACGTTTTTTGAGTTACTTTTGAGTTGTTTTAGCTGCTTTTTACTTAAGTCACCATTTCACTTCAGAATGGGTTTAACCTACTCTAAAGTTCAGATAATGAAGTTTTTTAAGATCACAGATGTTCCTGGAGGTCAGCAATACCAAGTCATAATGAGTAGTGATATCTTCTTCCACTTTCTTCTCTTCCCTGCAGCTCCATCCTCAGCATCCTTCTCCCAACACACTCAGTCTCTCCTCATTATCGTTCTCCCAACACACTCAGCCTCTCCTCAGCATCCCAACACACTCAGTCTCTCCTCAGCACTTGGCCAAACCAAGGCAATCTTGCTTCACTCACTTTTCCTCCAGAAGATTGAACTCGACCTGTCCCTCTAATAAACTCACTACTGATCCTGTCTATCCTCATCACTCCCAATACAAATCTGTACATCTTCAACTCTGCAACATCCAGCTCTGCTTCCCTTCTTTTCAGAGAATGAATATTGATTGAATTATTTAATTTAAGATTAAGCCCAAACAGTCGCCTGCAAAACTATACAAAGAGAAACATAAAATGGAGTCCACTGACTGCTGCCTCAATTACAGGCGCATGCCCAGATCCCTCTTTAGGGGACTACTAAGGGTTTATCTTATGTTTATTTTAGACTTGTACTGATTTAGTTAAACTGTGATCTACCACCTGTTGTAAGAGCGATCCAGAATTTCAGTTTGGTTTAAGGCCTATTTTTAATTGTTTAATTTAAGATTAAGCCCAAGCAGCTGCCTGTAAAACTATGGAAAGAGAACATAATATGGAATCCAGACTGCTGCTTCATTTACGGGCACACGCCCAGATCCCACTTTAAGGAGGGATAAGAAATAGATAAGAAATCCACAGCTATCAGCAGCTTCATTCCTCAGATAGTGGAGGACAGCCAGATAGACAATTTTGACTTGAGTATTCTTTATTGTTAAAATTCTTAACAAAAAAAAAAAAAAAAAAAAAAGAAATACTGTTGTATAATACCTTACTCTGGTTTTAAGAAGATTGCACTTCCACACGTGTTATATCTGGGGTGGGGGGGGGTCAAAGGCCCATATGAATTTTTTTTAACTGTGTCAGTGTGTTCAAGTACGATTAACATTATCATTCCTGCAGCTAGACTGATGTTAAAAATTTTGAGTGTGTTGAAAGCTGCCATCCGGCGTCTCTGTGTTCATAACTGTAACATTGCTGTCTGCTTATGAGGCACTTTAAAAACCAGAATTTACTCACTGGCTGAAGAATTTGCAGATTTTTTCACACCCTTTCCAATGTCATACCCTTTCTAAATACAACTGATTATCTGCTTTGCTAGCAAAATGGCTCACAATGGCAGCGTCAGTGGAGGCGCAACCTCACCACTTTGGTTTTACACCTTCTTGTACTGAAAGACCACAACTCAGGTTCTTTCCATCACTGTTTTTCTGATTTATGGATGACAAAACGGTGAATCCTAATCTGCAAAATCAGAATTCATTTCAAAAGAAATAACTCAATCAATAATGCTCAAGTTGCCAACAACTAACGGCATCCAAAAGCCTCTGGTGAGCACAGTATCGTGCAAACTCTGTGTTCGCTTCAGAATGTGTGGGCTGTTTTTTTTGTAATAATGAAATGCCGAATCAATTGCTTACTGTACCGCCCCCAAACAGTGATGGTACAGTAAGTAACTGAAATTGGTGAGACATTTTGTGTGCACCTTTCGCAAATTTTGCAAAAGGGTAGTTGACATACCATTGAATTCAAAACCCTAGAGGTGCTGCACAGGACCTGTCTGTCTAATACGAAGATTCCAAATGCAATAAAAATGTTTTTGATGCAAATTTCCTACTTGCGGGACTAATAGAGGTTTACCTTATGTTTATTTTAAACATGTACCGATTTAGTTAACCTTTACCATCTTTTGTAACTGAATGGCTGAGCTATTCAGAATTCTTTGTCAGTTTGGTTTAAGGCCTATTTTTCCATAATTTCTTTTGGATGTATTATACATGTAAATAATTGCTCGCTTATAACTGGAAAGACTCTTTAATAGAGATGGTATTAATCAAAGCATAACAAAATTACATTTATCAGAGAAATAAAAATCTCGCTATATATACATATACACACACTTCATTTGTAAAGCCTGCTTCCAATGATGCATATCTCAAAAAAGATGTAAAACTTGGTCTTTAATGTATTTTGGAAAAATAACTAAATAAATATGTATAAATAAATATAACCAAATATTAATTCATGATTTATTAAGTATAAAACAGTACAATATACAAAAATGAACCAGTCTTTAATTTTGTCTTCTGGTTTACGGTAAATACCACTTGATGTAGCCAAAAATACATGACACTCTTCACAAGCGCAACCACATCCTTCAGATGAGATGCCACAGCTTCAGCACTGTCATGGGTGTTATGATGAAGGACATGCATTTCTTACTGGAAACCCCTCTTACATGCCAAGTTCAGTTATTCAAACAAGAGGAGGATCAGCTCCCGGCTAATATCACGGCGGCTCAAAGCCTCACACTTCTCTCTTCTTCAATGTAAATTAAGGATGGTAACAGTATGCGATGTGAACACAACATGTCTAAATAAATGGTACAGAAAGAGTATTTGGGGGAGGAACTAAATTAATGAACTGCAAGAAGTGTGTTGTGGAACACATGTGGGCAGTTCTAATAAATGCTGGCCACGTCGGAAACCACACGGGGGACACCCTGGTGATAACACTGTGATAAGGCCTGAAGGTTGGCACGATAGTGAAGTGAGGAAGGCTGGGGCCGTTTGTGAAGGTGTGGGTGGGTTTCCATACTACAAGGCAGCAATAGCTTTGGCTGCCACTCTTCTGCCCAGAGGTAGAGTCAGATCCGTGACCGACAGGACAACTCTAGGTTTAGCCAACGAATGCAGCTTCATCATCTCAGACACCTGCAGAAGTAAAACACAAACAGAACTTAGCCTTTGGTCAACTCATTTTCTTCTTTATGTTCTATTGCCTGGATTTTCTAAAGAATTTACAGAGAATTTGGCAAAGAACTAATAATGCTTTTAATAACATTAGATTTGAGCCAGACATTAATTACATTAATATTTATATTATGCTTTTTCTCTCCAACTTTATATATATATAAACCATCTGAGTAAGCGTGAAGTGTGCATTTGTCACACCCCAGCACACAGTGCGAACAAAGTGAAGTTCTCTCTCTGCATGTAATCCATTCAAGTGAAGCAGCAGACAATGGCACCCAGGGAGCAGAGTGTGGGGACGGTACCTTGCTCAAGGGTACCACAAGGGTCCACTTGAAGTCCTGGGATTCGCAGGGACAATTCCCTAACCACTAGGCCGCCATCTGTCGCTGTTTGAAACCAAGCTTGCAGGGGCTTTCAGTAATAAGTAGGCAGGAGCAGCAGTAAGCATGAAAAAAATGTGTGAATTTGTCACAGCCTTCTGACCTCTCCAGCCCTTGAATAAACTGTGCAAGCTTCTTTGCAGAGACCTCTTAGCATTCCTGTAACTGTCAGCATAGTGTGCTTGGGTTAACTCTCTCACCATAGTGAAGGGCATGAACTGCAGAATGCTGCCACGGCTGCCCTGCTCTGAACACTCCACACACTCTTCGACGAAGCTCTGCACAAACTGAGTGTGAGGACCCGCCGTCTTGGACCCCAGGATAGAGGAGATCAGAAGGAACAGATTGGCTACAGGGAGAGAAGGAACAAGAATCAGATGCTGGACAGATTGTTCCAGATTTTTCAGTGATATAAAAGTAAACTCAAAAGTGATTGTGTCCCTGGATAAAGTACCCACCCTCTGGAAAAACACACTTCTGCACATGTACTGATTATCTGCTGAATGTAACATAACATTTACAACAGTTATCTATATATATTCTATATATATTATATTCTAGCCTATTTTAAGGTGTTAATTACAACAAATAAAGTACATTAGAAGATGTACTTATTTTCACTGAAAGATTAGCTGCAGACAAAAACAAAATTATTTTTGTGTGTTAGCCCTGTGAAAGGTGCTTGATTTAATATAGTCTAATATAGTACAGTTAGCAGGATAATAGGAAGTTGTAAATATGCCCAGATGTGCCCAGAATGATGAGAGCTGTAGATGATTCTAACATGACTCCGTAAGCTGGAGGACATAATTAGAAGAACATTATTAGTAGAAACTGAGTCAAAGTAAAATGAGTATCGAGAATTCCTCTGGAGGTCAAATCTCAAAGCAGATAGCTTGATAAAAGTAGATATAATACAATGATTAAAATACAACTACAGCAATGAATAATATATTATATTGTATAATACAGTGTTTCCCACAGACTAACCTTATATACAGACTAACAGTTATATACATTTATCAACACGTCTATCCATCCAAGCGAACGACACCAGCCACACTCAAACTAAATTTCCCCTTTGCAAGACGTACATCCCCATACCCCACCCCTGAGGGAAACCCTTTTATATTAAGTAAAAAATATATTTAATACATTCTGACTGTTGGAGCATGACTGTAAGATTCCATAATGTTAGCCTCACAGCTCCAGCGCAAGATGCAAACTTTAGAATAATACTGAGAAAAGCGGAAAAATACGCACACCTTCATCTTCACCCACTCACTCTCTTTCTTTCTCTCTCATACACACACACACACACACACACACACACAAACCTAAGACACGGTTGAGTGGATCCCTCATGTTGACAGTGTGGAGCTGAGAGGCCGACAGCGAGCTACTCATTGTCCGATCACCTACACAAGTAAAAAAACAAACAATACATTGTGTCAGTGAAATTCCAAAGGAATTTAAAAGGAGCTCACCACGAGACCGAGTCAAATTTAACCAGTGGTTAAAACAGTGTGGACGGCTACATAAGCATAAGCATGATACGTAGGTGAAACTTAGAGAATAACCATTCTTCCAACACATTGTGAGTTCATGAGAGCTTATCTTTCCCTTATACTTCTGGAAAAAAATCCCAAAATTTAGTTAGCATCTAATACCATCTACCATCTAATAGCTTGTAGCTTGGTTTAATATTAGTACAATCGAATATCTGATTACAATATTTAAAGTTTTCATTGAATTGTATGAAACTGTTTACTCAATCATTTGCTTTGATCATTATTGTCTGTGGAAAAAGGGACAGCAAAAGAAAACACAGGGAGAAAGATACGGTGTATTTGCCCAAAGGAGCCACACGTTTATGGAAAATATCTTCTAAAACGCAGTTAGAACAGAATGGTTACAAACTCTCCTCTGTTAAAAATAAGCATTTTATAGTCAGTTTAGATTCAGCTTGTTTTTATACCTATCACAATAGAAGTGTGTACAAACTGGGTTTGGTGGTTCACTCACTGGATGGTTCCTTAGATTAAATCAGGTGTGAAACCTGTGTTTGTGCTTATGTTCCACTGCATTATGCTTACATTTCTATATATTCTAATGCCATGTAATGGCTTAAGTCGTAAAAAAAAAAACCACATTTACCGCTAAGATATGTATTTTTAAGCAATGTTCCATTTTGGGCAAAATGTCAACTGCACACGCTGCAACTCATGGTGCTGCAAAAAGCCGGAAAGTAGACCTGACTGATCTTGTAATGAACGTTGACCAAGGTGCTAGACAACAGAAATCCCCAAGATGACGGACATGCAAGTAATCACAGTTTTTCTTAATAATCAAGTCTATGCTGATCATAATAAATTAGAATTAATCTATTACCTTAATTATCTTCACAATTAAAAAGTCAATAATAATAATAATGATATTGGCGGTGCAAACTGAACACAATGAGTGCACAAAATTAGAAGAGAACAAAACAAATTCAGTGATTTTTACTAACACGGTGACACATTTGACCTAGTTAGGATTTTTCTTTCCTGCAGGCTGCAGTCAGTTGCTTTTCAGTTTTCAGATGACGTGAGTAGAATTGACAACACTTATTGCTGTTTTTGTTTTTGTTCCCCCTTATTTCTGTGCCTTTATTACAGCTATTTTGCTCCTTCTCACGTATCTCGTTCCATATCATTGCACTACATGTGCAAAGAAAATATTCTGATGTCAAATTGCTGATCTACTACACATAAAAGTGTGCATTATACTCATTTTACAGACTTTGAAGAGGCCCCTGCTGCCTGACCGACCTGGGCTGGATAACACCACCGGCTCATCCTCATTGGAGCTCAGGAGCCTCATCAGCTTAGACGGCTGTGTATCGTCCAGCGGAAACAGACTGCTATAGTCCTGTTGACCAATGAAAATTGTCGTTGTGGTTATCAGAAGTGTTAGAACGGTTCTAGTTAAAGAGGAGGAGTAAGAAGGATAAATATATGAGCTGGAATCACTGGGAACATTTGGGAATTTAGGGGCTTAATCAAAACATAGGACTCAACAAGGCGAGTCAAGATCACATCAGTAATAAAAGATTAAATTTAAGGAGGGCAGTAATCGAGTGAGTAAGTAGGATTTTACATGACCTCTATGTCCTCCCGTTGTCTCTTGCGCTGCCGGACTGAGGCGTGAACTTTGTGGTGAGACGAGTAGGAGCTGAGAGCACACCACACTGACAACCTGAAGCACACAAGAACACAAGTGCAAAAATGAATGGTATTCCGCGAAGTCTGGAAAAAATCAACGTGTGACATCTCAGCTTATCTCCAGAGTTCATGAAGGGCTTCAACATAAGTCAAACAAATGGGAAGAGTTGTTTAAACATTCACCTGCATGATGTGTATGGGTGGTTACATAAGCCTAGGCAGATTTAACAGACGGCCTCTCCCTCAAATTCCTTTTTCTGTACTCATTTAGTAGTCCAAAGTTGGACATTTGCGGCAAAAAAGTTTGAGTTGGCACCAAGCCAGCAACTTATTTTGCACAAAATCTACTTGTGCTATAAAACAAAAAACAAAACATTTCTGCTGTCTACAGAAATAAAGACATGCGAACAGGCCTATTTCTCATTGGCACAGATGCCCAGTTTTTGCCCATCATTTAGAAAAGAGAAACAAAACCACAAAATGAATTAAAATGAGGAATGAAACAAAAGACACAAAAAACATTCAGAATGAACAATTCTGAGAAAGTGAAATTCCTCAAAAAGGAAGTAAAACAGAAGAAACTGTTTCATGACTCAGTGGATAGAGATTTCACTGCGATTTCAATGAGAAATTTTCAAATAAGTTATCAGAAATGATCAGTGATCTTCTGGGAATTCTTTACACAAGACATTGAAGTGTGTCTACGGGAATTTGTGGTCATTTGGTCAAAAGAGCATTGCTTCCATCTGATGTCTAGTTCACTGCAAAGGTGTTCAACTGGATTGAAATCTGGACTTGCAGTAAAACTATATTAAGACAAAGGCAGGTCTACTTTGATTAATGCTAAACAGAAGACACATACTTTTTCATGCATTTTTAATGCCTATTTTAACGAATGTGGAAAATTAGGTATTATAGGTTTTTCTACCCCCAAAAGACAGAGGTCAGTAACATTAAAGAGCTTCTAGACACTATCTGGCCCACGGGTAGGTCTTTTCAATTCAGCAAACCGTCTGAATCTTCTTTTATAAAGAAAAGCTGAAGAAAGTATGGTAGAAAAGGGAAAATGCACTTCTTTGCTGGAGTGCAGCAGAATGTAAAATAAAATGATCATTGTTTGTAGAATTAGCACTTTACACCATTGTTAGAGAGTATGCTAAATACGGCTGACCAGAATAATTGGAATATTTTAAAAAGGGTTGACATTTGTGTTATATTTCAATATTTAGTCTAACCTGAATCATTTGAATATTTGGCAAATTGTGTTCATTTCTATATTTGTTGTTCATCTTTAACCCCTTAGACCCCAACAAGACACTCTTCTGGACATTTATAGGCTTAATTAGCATTGGTTAAATAAAACCTTTTAGCATAAAGCCAGGAGACAGTGGCGTTTCCATTTTCATCACCCCATATGACAGACTAACAGTAACTTGCATATATTTGAAGTCTAGAAAAGACCAACCAAGTGTGCTAAACAAAAAATGCAGGAAACAAACAAGTGTGAGAGGAGGAAGAGGGGCCAGGGCAGGAAGAGAGGGGCTTACTTACTTGGCGAGAGCTCTGCCCGGCGGGTCTGCAAGACTGTGCCAGTGGGCCGGGTCAGTCAGCAAATTAGGCAAAATGTGGCCCAGTAGTGTGAGAGTGACCTGCTGCAGATCCAGGCAGAATATACTGTAGAGGAGTTCTACAACACGAAACGCCCACTCCTTACGAGTCTCCTTCAAGAGCTCCTGTTTAAACACACACAAACACACGTTTTCAGTTGGAAACAGAAACAGTCAAACCTGTCCATCTGGAACCTACTAAGCTTGCACCAAATAGCTATGACAGCAGAGATCAGACGATATTTTTTTAATTTCAGTTTAAATTCTCATTTAATTTGAGCGATTGAAAAGCTCTATTCAGAACATTTTATGAATCATCCTGAATACTGTAAGGGATTGAAGCTATTTCCCAACAAAACCTTAGAATGGTTCAGTGTAATTGACTAAAACCAGATATCTGACACATCACAGTTGTCACAGAAAAGCATTACGAATTATGTGCCTGATGCCTGAGACATCATATAACACTAGTTGAGGACCAGTGTTTTAAAGTAGGGAGCAACAAAAAAAACAAGTTCAGGCCAAAATGTGAATGAGACATATTTGAGATATTATATCCTTAATACATGGTGCGTCCCAAAACTCTCCTCCACTATAAATAGGTCATTCAACAGTGGGTTTTATATACTGCTAATTGGGATGCAGCTTTACACTATAAAAACAAATACACATTTACTATATCGTTCACCTTTACAAGGTTGTTGGTGAACCAGAAGACTCCACCCATGTGCAGCAAACTCTCAAGCAGGTGCAGTGTGCGAGAGTCCACCCAGCCTTTAGCCAACACCTGGCGGAACTGAGCCTGCAGGGCCTGGCGGATGGGCTGGCGGGGGGGCAGCAGGCTGCGGTATGGAATTGGCTCCTGACCCTCCACAGCCTGACGCAGGGACACACCTGTCTGCTGGAAGACATCTGCACACATGTGCTCCAGAATAGAACTCATTATGACCACACTAGATAAAGAGAGAGAGAGAGGAAACGAGAAAGAGAGAGATCAGACAAGACAGCCCAATTTTTCTTCTTTACTTAACTGAGTAGACTTGTGTATGTGGTTTAGGACACAGTATGACTTAGAGAAATAATTTCTCTGCATAGCCAAATACTGTGGGCAGCCTTTTAACATAATAGGGCTTGCTTCTCAAACTAACTACTATCTAGATTAAGAGTCGAAGATTAAGATCCATAACTGGGCCTCCTTATGGCTGCTTCATGGATAGTAGAATTTGTGAATGTCATGTGAAACGGATGCTTGTACAGTGACGTTTTGTGTATGTACTTTTTCCAATAAAGATTTGGGTGACTATTCTAGTAATTGTTAGCAACGCTCACCTTGCTCCTCCATTTCTAAACTAAAATGGAGGTGGTGACGGTAATTAACATTTACATCCTGCTTTTGTTGCACATGGGTGTATGTTACACACCGTTCGTTATAAAACTGCAGTGTGTTTTCTCCATACAGAGGAGTCATGAGTTGCCGAATCATAGTCTGAGGTTTCTCCCTTTCGTCCAGTCCCAGCATTCGAACATGAGCCACCAACCAGGCCACGGCACAAATAGCCATGCTGCATACCTTTCCTTTGATATTATCAGTGATCTTCTGCTCAGAGAGAGAGAGAGAGAGAGAGAGAGAGAGAAAGAATAAAAAACATGATAAGATGACGGGTTATCAAATGCATCATAAATTTTTCATCTGGGCCCCCAGTTGACAGCTGTGTGTTTCTACATGACCATTTTTAACCTCTCTTTATTCCTTAAAATTAAACAATCTGTTTTTGTTGTTGTACCTTTAAGACTAATACATGTAAATGAGAACTGTTCTGACTGGACGTTATAAATTTAATAATAATAAAAAAAACCAGCCTATATGCCTGAGGCTAAACTGGTAAAAGGACTGATGTATGCAAATATTGTATATTCAAAAGAGGCCATTTTGCAGATGACTTTGTATATTCAAACTGAGGAGTAAATGATGATTTGGAACTAACACACGTTGTTTTCTCAACACATTAACATTTTTTATGTAATTATAGACTCAAACACACCAATTATTCAAGCCAGTCTCATTAATCATTAACTATTATTATTTCATTCGTTCAACAGCCTTAGATGAAATATGATGAAATACATAGCCAAAGAAAGATAAAGGGAATCAACCAAACAAGCCAAAGAATAAGACATTGGGGCCAAATGGCATATGAAATATCATTATCAAGGAGTTACGGCATGAATGAAAGAGAGTACCTGCACAGCCTCTACAGATAACACTCCGTTCTCCCATGCATTCAGAACCTCCAAAATGGCTGCAGGAGTGCTCAGGCAGATCTCATGCCATTTCATTTGACTGACAGGGAAAAAAAACAATAAACAAAGAAAATAATTGCTGTTGTTGTTGTGGCGAACACCAAAAGTTTACATTTTTATCTTATCGATTCTTATATTGGTTTGCAATGAAATGCTGCATTAAACTAATTCTATTAAATTTTACTTATAATGCGTCAAATATAAATATACATAAATTAGGGTTGGCAGTAGAATAAAAATATTTAATCGCGATTAATCTCATGTTTGCCATAGTTAACTCGTGATTAATCGCACCTTTATGTCTGTACTTAATATACTGTTTTTAATACTCTAATCAACATAGGAGTAGACAAATATATTTGCTTTGCGCAGATTTATCTTTATTAATGGCAAAAGTGGAATAATACTGTAAAAAAAGACTGTAAACAAATAAGGGAATTTTTAACACAGTGTTCTCTTTAACACAGTCACGCAGCTGAAGTTCAAATATTTCTGTAAAAACATTAATGTAATCAAATCTAATATAAAACCAAAGCTATTTGCCCCTCCAGGGCGTTTTTTTTTTTATCTAGCTTGTTATTGAAAAACAAGTTCCCAGAGCATGGGGGCGCAGCCATTATAGCAGCTGCAGAGCATGTG
>JBBJLR010000111.1:26414940-26428600 GCA_037577145.1 Brachypetersius gabonensis | reverse complement strand
TGGAACAATCTGTATTTCCCCCCAAATTTAGCTGGTGCGGCTTATATTCAGGTGCGCCTTATAGTCCGGAAATTACGGTACCTAATGTGCAACGTCACGTGATCTCAACTGCGATTAAGACGGTAGACCAAAATCTCTATCGGTTAACAAATTTCTACCTGTATGTTGTCTACCGGTATATCGCCCACCCCTAATATATTATATAATATATTTAATATATATTTATTAAACTATACGTGGGTGTTCTTGGAATGTAACCCCTGTGAAAAGCGGGGGGGTACTGTACTTCTCAGCTAGAGAATCCTATGGCATCAACAATATGCAAACATTTTAACTGCCAGTTAAAGTTCTGTAGGGAAAAGTCATTATTGTGGATTTTTTTGTCTTCACTTGTGGGATTTGGGGTCTGTGAATCACAATATAAATGTTAGTGTGTCTGGTTCTCTGTCAGGTCTGAAACCAGGCCAGAGGAAGGTGATGTTTTGCTGCTTTAAACGAAATGATAAGAGAGAGGTGAAAGTGGCTCAGCTTGCTGGATCTGTTGCAGAAATGTCAGCTTATCACCATGGAGAGGTTTGTTTACTAAGTTAATCTATTACCTGTGTATTCAGATGTGGTTAACTTGTTTTAACGTGACATTCTCAAGGACTGTTTGCATTTTTCTCTACACCTCTCAGACTTCATTGATGATGACCATCGTGGGTTTGGCACAGAACTTTGTTGGCAGTAACAA
This sequence comes from Brachypetersius gabonensis, assembly GCA_037577145.1. Lineage (NCBI taxonomy): Eukaryota > Metazoa > Chordata > Actinopteri > Characiformes > Alestidae > Brachypetersius > Brachypetersius gabonensis. Next base: position 26,427,867 of record JBBJLR010000111.1, on the reverse strand, counting down.
TCTGAACCTGCTGCAGCCTTTGGGTCAGTTTGGCACCCGCCTGCATGGAGGCAAAGACTCTGCCAGTCCCAGATACATCTTCACCATGCTCAGGTGCATACAAAAACAAAAGATGCCAGTTTGTATTCTGGTTTTCATGATTTGTTTTTCAGTCTCAAACAGTTGATTCTAAATCCATGAGGTGGTCTGCCTGCTTAGATTGAAAACATGCAACCACATCATCCTTTGAATTAGTTTTGCTTCAACCATGTATCTGTAATACAAAGCAAAATAAGTGGACTGCAGACAACAATTGTGTTTTTGATTGCTGGGGTTTATTTTGAGGTTCTGTATTTTTCTTATGCTTTTTGATCAGATAATAAGAATCATTATCCCTCTCACCTTTCCACTTAATCAGCCCTCTTGCCCGGTTGTTGTTCCCGCCTGTGGATGATAACCTGCTCAAGTACAACTTTGATGACAATATAAGGGTGGAGCCTGAGTGGTACATTCCCATCATCCCCCTGGTGCTGGCGAATGGTGCTGACGGCATCGGCACAGGTTGGGCTAGCCGCCTCCCCAACTATGATGTTCGCGAGATCGTCAACAACATCCACCGTATGCTTAACGGTGATGAGCCAATGCCCATGGTAAGGGAGAAGCAGATTTTTAGGAGCAAAATACTGCATACACCTGACTTGTACTAAAGAATGTCCACAAGGGGAAGTTATTTCCATGCTAATACATTTTGTCTGCAACACCGTGGGTGACAACTGACATGCTGTGGTATAGCTCTGAAAACCATTTTCTCAAAGATTAGACTAAAATATGGTCAGTGGAAGAGCATGTCCTTGGTTGTCCTGTTTGTCACATTGCTTATTGACCAAATCAATGTGTTTGTGTAAATACTTTTTGGCAACAATTCCTCCTGGAAAAAAACACATCTAATCAGTGGTGGAAGCAGCTATTTTGAGTTAATTTGACCCTATTAAACAGGAAAATTTATCCAGCTTTGATGACAGCCCTTATCTTGCTTACAATGTTCATGTCTTAGTCAGCCTCTTCTCTATTAAATGGCCCATGCTCTGCTCTTTTAAATGTTAATTTTCTGTTCTTTTAATCTGTTCTTCGTTTAGTTTATGAAGGGAAAAGTTATACTTTATACTCTGATTTGGTCCCTTGTAATGTGCCATTGAAAGAGCAGTCCAGGATATATGTTCTTTATATTGTATCCTTTATATCTCGTTTGAATCGACTGAGCTAAGATCCTGTAGCCTGAATCACATGTAAATGTGAATTGTTTAAATGACAAAAACAGCTATTTTTCCAGAGTGCTTTTTATATATGATGCAGGGGATAGACTGTATATTTTGTAACTTAATGTTTACGTACTACTTCAAGGTAATTGATTGATTTAAAGAAAATCAAAAATTCCGTTTTACATTAAAAGATCCCCTTAAATTTGTGACAAACTAAATCCTTAGTTTTATGAAAATGTAGATTTAAGTGCACAAAACTGAATATTGCTAATACTCAACCACAAGATCTAATGTCCTATTTCTCCAAATCTAATAACACTGTAGGAATGTAACATTAACTGTTATCCATGGTAAGATAAATTAGTGCATCATGTCAGCATGTATGTTTGATTGTTCTACACGGTGATGTTTGCCAGCTGCAACATTCTCATACCTTCGGTCCCATTCTTATTCAGCTGCCCAGCTATAAGAATTTTAGAGGCACAATTGAGGAACTGACAACCAACCAATACATGAACAGCGGAGAGGTGGCAATCATCGACTCCACCACTATCGAGATCTCAGAGTTGCCTGTGAAAACCTGGACTCAGGTCAGTGCTTCTTCAGCAGGGAAAAAACACGAGCATATGACAAGTGTTCGATGAACCTTCAGAGAATTGTTTTTGCTTTCTTCAGACATACAAAGAGAATGTTTTGGAAGTGATGCTGAACGGCTCAGAAAAGGTTCCTGCCTTGATCACAGACTACAAAGAGTACCACACAGACACGACTGTGCGCTTTGTGGTCAAAATGACAGAGGAGAGGCTCCGAGAGGCTGAGGCTGCTGGTTTACACAAAGTCTTCAAAATGCAGAACCCCCTCACCTGCAACTCAATGGTAAGGACAACCCCAGAGTACCGCTCACACCAAATGTATGCTGCACTAGTGATGACCATCTTAACAATATCCACTATTTGATTATACAGCTTTTTGAACAAACTATTTAAACATCTCAACTGGAAAGTATTTTTCATTGATATTGAGAAATGACTACATACTTTAATATATCTGTAAGTGAAGTTTTGACTTAGTATTTTATTATTATATATGAATAATTTATATGTTCAGTTGACCTACAAGATTTTTAACTGGCAACTTTTACACATTCTAGATTTGAATAAACATGCTTATTCAAGCAAAGCAGCACAAATGAAGTGAAGATTAAGGTCTCTTAATAATCGTCACGTCCCTTGCTTACTGTATAATTTTGCTGTTTGACCATGTAGGTGCTGTTTGACCATGTAGGCAGTCTGAAGAAGTATGAGACTGTGCAGGACATCCTGAAGGACTTTTTTGAGCTCCGGCTAAAGTACTATGAGCTGAGGAAAGACTGGCTGCTAGGGATGCTGGGAGCAGAGAGCGCCAAGCTATCCAATCAAGCTCGCTTCATCCTGGAGAAAATCCAGGGCACTCTGGTCATCGGTGAGGGATCATTATAGGGGAAAATCCACTGCCCTTGTATTCATCTTCAGTCCTTCTATCCATTTATTTTTATTTGCCTTCTGTCATAAGATATTGGATATTATTAGATACTTAAATTTTGTTTGGTTTTGTTTTTTACATTATTTATTCATTGATTAAATAGAGAACAAACCGAAGAAGGAGCTGATCCGCATGCTCCAAGAGATGGGTTATGACTCGGACCCTGTGAAAACATGGAAACAAGCACAGGAGAAGGTATGACAGATTGTGTTTTTGGAATATGCGAATACAGCATATGCTCCCAATTCCTACCTGAGACTGTAGCCCTTTTGTCTATTGACCCACATTCCAAACTCTTATTGCTTGCTGTAGGAGATCGAGGAAGAGGCAGGAGACGAGGAAGAACAGAAGGAGCAGACAACAGGACCTGACTATAACTACCTGCTGAGCATGCCGATGTGGTTCCTGACCAAAGAAAAGAAAGAAGAGCTTTGCAAGCAAAGAGATGCAAAGGTGACAATAGCTTGGTGATGAGCATAATAGTTTAAGCCTTGTGGTAAAGGTACACAAAATGCTTCTTGAGATGTGCAGTTTGACAATGTTTTGGTTTTTTTTGTTTGTTTTTTTGCTGTAGCTCACTGAACTGAACATGCTAAAAAAGAAGGTCCCTTCAGATTTGTGGAAGGAGGATCTGGCTGCATTCACAGAGGAGCTGGAAGTAAGGCCCACCCAAACCCCTGCATGTTCTTGTTTCAGTGTACTGGGTGATTCGTTTCGTAGCCAGATAATTTGAGCACAATCTGAAGCCTTTCCAGTATAGGAATTTTTGTTTTTGAATATCTTGACTTTCATGTAGGCTTTGATTTTAAACCATCAGTAAATTCTAGTAGTGGGGTATTTCAAGGTCAAGATTATCAAGAAGCACAAATGGAAAACATGTGTTTTGCCTGTAGTCCATGACTCATGTTTTTTTGGCTTTGGAACATTGTAGAAAAACATGACAGCATTTTATTCATTTTTTTTTTTACCTGTGATCATGCTTATTAACCGTTAAGACATACTGCAGACATCCTTGCATATAATGTTTCTTCATGAAACATTAGTGCTGGTTTAACTTACTGTTCCAATGTTTGACCATACCACAGTTAGAATGCAGTAAGCAGTCTACTGTGGCATGTGCTAATCTTCTCCTATCAAATACTCTTATAGGTATAGGTATTTTTATTCAAACATAGCTTTGCTGCTCCGTGTCCAGGTAACCAGTCAGAGTTCATGTACTGGCAGTTTGCATAAAATTTTCAGAAAAGAATATTGTCATGATGGCAAAAATCTGCGGTTTCAGCTCATTTATTAGTTTGGTTCTCAGAAAAAATCTGTGAGGTAACGAAGCCGCGACTGCTGATCCGCATATAAGCAGGGGATTGCTGGATATGAAGATATTTAGTGATCCATTCCTGATCCTCAGGCAACTAAATGAAGACTTTGTAATGGGCTAATGAAATATTCTCCAGTGCCAAGGTCTAGAATTCATATTCAACATTTAAATCCAACTGACCTTTAGCTGACATCCCATGCCAACTACGCCTTTTGTTTGTTTTTTTTCTCTCCTTTATTTGTTGTTTGGACTCTCCAGTGCTTAAAGTCTGCTGCTGTATTGTCTTATGCCTTGCCCTCTGATCCCATAGCGTGTGGAACAGACTGAGAAGGAATCGCAGATCACAGTGACACAGGTGAAGAGTAAAGGTGGCAGAGCTAAGGTGGTAAAAGTGAAGGACGAGACAATGCCAACACCTCAGGGCCGTCGAGTTATCCCCCGCATCACCAGCACCATGAAAGACCAGGCTGTCAAGAAGGCTGACACCAAGAGAGGAGGCAAGAAGGGTGCAGTCAAGGTGTGTGAATTTTGTGTACATTGTTTTCTGCCAGTTGATGTCGTCACAAATGCCACAGTTAAACAAGCATGATCTCTCTCTAGACTGAGAGTGATGGGGGTGTGGTTATGAAAATGGCATTTGAAGATGAGGATGGTGGAGACTCTCAGGATCTTGGACTGGCTCCCCGTCTCACCAAAAAGGTTAAAAAGGAGTCCACAAAAGAAAAAGGTACTGAATGTATGCACTGTACTACACATTGACCGTGTGGTGGTTTGATCTTACTTTAATTATGTACTATTTGAGATTTATTTTCCAAATCCTGTGTCAGGCTCCAAGTCAGGAAAGCAAACCACACTGCAGTTTAAACCTATGAAGAAGTCTCAGAAAACAAACCTACAGTCCGATGAAGATGAAGATGATGAGGAAGATGGTCTTTCTGCTTCTGACATGACGACAAGCCCACTGGAGGTGGTCCAGAGGGGGAAACGAGAAAGAAAAGCTAATGGTGAAAGCCTTTGCACGCACTCATGCACACAAACCCTTGACACTGTCAGACTGGCTCCTCAAGGCATTTCCTTTGAGGCGTTTACTCAGATGGAGCCTTTGTTCCTTTTGGCTTGTTTCATTTAGCCATGCTGCATTTAGAAAATTAGCCAGGGTCAGACGGGGCTTGTGTACACCATGATCAGTCTTATCAGCGCTGCCTTTGATCATAACACAAACTCCTTGCCTAAACAAAGGGAGTCTTCTGCTGTTTACTGTATGCTGACGGGACGAGTCTAATTCTGTTTACCAAGTATTTAATAATGAGCTTGATCTTGTCTCTGTTGACCATGTTTGGCTGACCTGCCTTTTATTTGCTTCTTTTTTGCTTCTTTTTTTTGCTTTTTTATTTGCTGTATTAGCATTCAGCATGATATTTTTATTTGGCTCCTTTCACATTAACAATGCATGTTGCTCCAATACTCCACTTTCAGTTATTTTAGTACAACTGAAGTACTGTGCATGCTTGCATTCATTCTAAATGTCGCTGACACCGTGTTTCTGTTTCTAGCTGCTGTTAAGTACTGTCTGTCCAGCAGTGAGGATGAGTCTGGAAATTGGGAGTCATTGGGCAAAAAGAAAACCCCAGTGGTCATTGATGATGGCGACAGTGATGATGATTTGTTTGTTCCAGAGCCCAAGGACAGCTCTGACAGTGAACAGGACTCTCCTGTCCGCCCCCCACCGTAATTACTACTTTTTCTTTTTCTTTTTTTCTGTATCTTTCTATTTTGCCCATATTTCTCTGGTGCTTTCAAGAAAGAAATATTTTTTTACTTTGTCTTTTTTTTTTTTTTTTTTTTTAGTTTCTTTCAGTAAAAAAGTAGCTGAAAAACCTAGAAAACCAAAGGGGGGTATGGAGGCGGTCACGCACACAGTTACTTGTAAGCCCCTTAAGCTTGTTTACATAAAATCACAGTGGCTACTCAAATCCTATATACTGTTTTGAGATTGATAATTGATTTTGCGCATTTGTTTACAGCTGAAAGTGCAACACTTAAACCTGCAGCTAAGCTCAATGAAAAACCTGCAAAAAAAGCAGCAGATGGAGCTGTCAAGAAAACTGCAACTAAGAAGACAGCTGCTGTCCCCAAGAAGAAAGGTGCAACTGGTATGTTGCTGCACAACCCATACCCCCCACCACTGGACCCCAGTATATTTGTAGAAATGTTTTTGCTTATACCAGGCATTCCTTAAGTTAATTGTAAACATTTCTTGTTGCACCTTGCGTGGTTTTGTAAATCTTTTTAGGTAAACCATGTAGGTCTGTCTGGAGGTCCACCAACAGAACTTGCCAGTGAAATAGGGTTGCTTTGCAATAATAGGGATAGCAGTATTTTTTTTTTTTTAAATTTATTTATTTTTTTTACTGTTATTAATTTGGAACAAGTAGTTGCTTAAGTACGTTTTGGTAGTGCATTCTTTGAGTATCAAGGCGTTGTTGTTCCCTGAGCCAAGAGATTTGGTTTGTGTGTTTATATATAAATGATGATTGCCAACATTTACATTAGATATTCTGATGAAAAATAGCCAGCCATTCTCAAGTTATTTTAATGTACCTAATGTATCAAATGTACATTACAATTATGTACATTAATTACAATGTAATATTGTAGTAATTTTAATGTAATATGTACATTAAAATTAATGTTCCTAAATCAGATAACAGCAAAGGTAGAATTATAGGAATTCTGTCTCTCTGCAGATGTGAAGCAGCCCTCTATCCTTAATGCACTGTCCAAGCCCGCCACTAAGCCTACTACGAAAAAGACCGCTGTTGCCAAAGCAACATCCAGTGAATCAGACAACTCCGCTCCTGTCCCAGCAGCCAAAAAAACAGCCCCTTTTAAGAGGAAGACTGCACTGAGCAGTGATGACTCTGATAGTGACTCTGATAACCTCATGGCCCGTCTCAAGAACAAAACCACAGCTCAGGAAAAGGTATGTTGAAAATCAGTGTACTGACAATGGCATCATCACACAGGTCATTGGGTTTCATGCACTTCTTGATGTGTTAATCTAACCATTATTTTTCTCTGACAGAAAAGTAAACGAGATGACGATAGCTTTACACTGGAAGTGACTTCATCCACTGTGGCCCCGAGGACAAAAACAGCACGCAGCAAAAAACCTGTGACTTACGCTTTAGACTCTGACTCTGATGATGACTTCTAGGCTGCCACTCTCACTAGCTTGCTTATCATATTCTAGAAATGGTTCCCTGTGTATAGGGTTTTTTAGTACGTAAATACATTACACTTCTAATATTTTCCTGTTTTATTAAGAATTCAATGCGGTTTTAACGTGAGCTTTGATTTGTATTCACTGAATCTATATTGAAGGCTGCAATAGTGAATTGTAGCTGTTGCTTTTATGTTTTGTAAATATTTTCTATTTGTCTTTTATACTTTTGAATCTTTGCTGAAATAAATTTGCCAATTGCCTTTAAATCAGCTGCTTTGCCGTTTTAGATCTGAGCGAGATCCGTGTTGTTCCTATGTAAAAAAAAAAACAAAAAAAACCCCCAGCAACTTGTGCAGTCATGAATTTTTCACTTCCCTACACTATTTGACTCTACAATCCTTTTTTTATTTCATCAATAGATATTCATCAAAGTTTGACTGACACTCAATAATTGCAATTTAATTCTGTTAAAACACATATCGAGGATTCAGTTTAGGAGGGAAATTACCAGACCCTTGCCAACAAATGTGTGTGTGGGGGGGGGGCATATAATTCCTTATTTTATAGTGTTGAGTAAATTCTTGCTGTTTACTCACTCCGCTATTGCAGCTTGAGGAGTGGCAGCAGTTCTATACTGAAGCTGTTGTGTCTGTGCAGAGATATTTCCTGCCATTACCCAACTGGTCTGAAACCCTCATCAAGCTGCATAAACATAAGCTTTGTTTGACCCTTGATAAGGATATTAGTGTTCCTTCCCGGATTTGAATGTACTCCCTCACTTAGGACTTAGCAGAGAAACCGTAGCAAATTGACTAAAGCATGAAAATTTGACTTCAGCCAGGCAGCTAGAATGTCCAGATGTGTCTATTGGAAGACCTGTGCTAGGGAGGGAGTTGACAGGAAAAAACTTGTCACTCACACTAGAATGTGGCTGGGCCCTTTTGGACTCGTTCTGAGAGATTTGTCTATTGTGGGAACTACCTTGAAGCTCTGACTACATGACGGAGAAACCCTTCTCGTCTTCTGTAGCACTTAGATTATAGCCGTCACAAGGAACGTCATGTTCTGTTGGTCATGGCGCTATTTGGAAAACATGCAGAAGAAAACATCAGGTGGTGGTTGGGTATATAAGGTATGTTTTTGACTGATATTTTACCTCTTCTGGAAGGCTTGACTGAGCAAATGTATCTATGCTGACTGCAACTTCTGTTTCAGGACTATGTACTGGGACATAACCTGAACTCAGAAGATCGGATTGGCTTGAATTTGGATGTGATCGACTATCTCTAGCCTGTAAACCCTCCATCATGACTGACTGGGGCTTACTGAAAGGTCTCTTCGGGGCTCTTCAGGAACACTCGCCCATGCTTGGTCGTTTCTGGTTGCTCCTCATGCTAGTCTTCAGGATGCTGATCTTGGGTACAGTGGCCAGTGACTTGTTTGATGATGAGCAAGAAGAATTTTCCTGCAACACCTTGCAGCCAGGTTGCAAGCAGGTGTGTTATGATCAGGCTTTCCCAGTCTCCCAGTATCGCTTCTGGGTTTTCCACATTGTGCTTATCTCCACACCGGCTTTGATATTTCTCATGTATGCCATGCATCACAACAAAAAGAACCTGGATCTTCCAAGAGGTTCTGCGCCCAGCACTGAGGAGGCTAAGCGAGAGTGGCACCTCAGGCGTCTCTATATGGTGAACGTGGGATTCCGCCTATTGTCTGAGGTGGGCTTCCTCATTGGCCAGTGGTTGCTGTACGGCTTTCGGGTAGAGGCGCAGTTCCCTTGCAGTCACTTCCCTTGTCCATATACTGTAGACTGCTTCACCTCCAGACCTATGGAGAAAACTGTGTTCCTAATTTTCTACTTCACAGTGGGAGTTCTCTCAGCTTTTTCCAGCCTGGCTGAACTCATTCACACAACCCGGAAGTGGTTAAGGGCAAACAGGGATGAGTTGGACCATTGGGATAACATTGAACTCAGGGAAGGAACTAATTTGTCCCAAAATGCACAGAACCTAGTCCCAGATTCTGGTACAGGGTCAGGTAGAGCCAGGCGGTCACTGTTGTTCCCAGGTAGGAGTGGTAGAAACAGTAGGTCAAAAGGAACAGTACGAAACAATGGAAGCTCAAGGTACTCCAGTTTCAAGAGCCTCAAAAGCAGCAAAAGTAAAAAAAGTGCTTCTCTGGCTGTATAAGGGGCAGTAATTTTAGGCCCAGAAGAGAGGGTGAGGGTGGAGGTGGTAGCTACGTGATTACCTGTGGCTCTGGCAGCAGTGTGTCATTTTGACTGCAAAGATTATTTCAGAAGTCACTGTCTTGTCCCTATAATGTGAACAGGCCTAGAGGTGTTCTGATGGGTATGAGTACACCAGTGCTGCATTTGCTTGCTGGGCTGATGGTAAATTTGGGGCGGTCAGGTATCGTGGAATACTGTCAGCATGCAAGAAATGCATCAATTATGTGTCACTGAACACAAAGGTGTGCTGCGAATTATTACATATTTTGTTCTTGTATTTGAAAATGACTCCAGTCTAAATTGAAAGAGTGGTAAACCCCCATATTCCACCTTTTTGCCTCCATATTAAGTGATTCCACTTTGTTCCTTCATCATTTTGTCCTCTACTTGACCTGGAAAAGAAAAGTTTATTAATTAAAATAATGCAATAGAATTGGTTTGAGGTGGTTTGAATTTTTAGCTATTGAACAAAAACAGTTCTGTGCCGTATCTGTGATGCGTTTTATTTTTGGGGAGTGAAGTTAAAACTGTGCGTCCTCTAGATTTGGTGAATCCCTTTTCCAGGAGTTTTACCCTCTGGTGAAATTTTTGTGCTTCAATGGTTAGCAGTGATGTCAATCATGTGTCTTGAAGGTGGGAATAATTCTTGCTCAGGGTTCGATTTTAAAATAGTTTCTTTTGTTAGCTGGCCAAGGCAGACAGCTAACATTACCACTAGGAGCTAGGTTCTACATTTTACTGTGGCCTCACACCTGTAGCAAATGCGTGTGTCCCAATAACATACTGTAATACCCTGATACTATGAAGTAAGTTGTATCTACTAACCTAATAGTAGGAGTTTGTGTAAAGTGACCATTTGTCATACATGAACACAGTACAGCACACAGTGTGAACAATAGTAAGTTCTTTCTTTGTATTTAACCTATTCACCAAGTGAAGCAGCGGCAGTCAGGAACACGGTGCCTAAAGGGTACATCAGTGATGCCAGTGGCAGTCCTGGGATTCAAACTCACTGCCTTCTGATCATACGGGCAACCCCCTAACCAGCAGGCCACCAGCTGTCCTAGTACTACACTGTTGGATACTGAAAGAAAGCGATGGAGTGTTGCTACGCCAACGTACGTCATACCAAACTTTGCCGGCTACTTTTAAGCAACAGTCTCCGACCTTTTTTGTGCCATGGACCAGTTTCATGTAAAACAATGGTTTTAGTTGTATCTATACTGGTCAGTTAAAAGAAAGTGTGTAAAAATTCCATTCTGCTGCTGTATTTTTTATTCTGTTTATCTGTGTGGCCCCTTATGAAATGACTCTCGGACCGATCCCAGTCCGTGGGCCTGTGGTTTGGGACCCCATATGAAGAAGAAATACATACAATTTCTAAAAGTCTTATGTCAAACCTTTACTTCCAGAAACAAATCTTATGTGGCTCATTGCTTTAGGAAAGAGTCACATCTTTTATCACATTTTTTCCAAAAAATTCAGCCACGCATTGCTCCTCTGCTTTTGCTCCATAAACATCATACTTTTAAGTATGCCATGTGGATATTTGAGTATACTCAACTTTAATACTAATAAAATGTATTCTACATACTCAAACATTAGTTAGTATTAGTATTATTGCACTAAAACCAAAGGACTCAAACCACAGAAAGGATATGAAGACTGGCTGTCTGTTTGACTTATTTTCTTTGTCTTGGTGGTGTCCATTTTGAGCTGAATGAAGACAATCACTGTTTTCTTTATAGTATTGCTGGTTAACTGGCTCAAAACGTGCTCTAACAATAGCTGGTGGTATTGATTGAACTTTAGCTTATTAGGAAGTCTAGCAGTCAGGTTGACAGCATAGGGATTTGCAAGATATTTAAATGCATTTTGGGGTATATGAGAGAGAAGACTGATGAACAAAAACATGAAACCAGTTTCTGGCTTGCGGTCCTCCACCCGTCACTCAGTGTGATGTTGGCCATCGCAGGCGTTTATTAGCTGACATAGTGGAATTAGCGGTGGAAAACCTAACACTTTCTCAACTCACTTTCTCACGCAGTATGTGACCGAAATTGAGATACATAATATGATTTATAGTCAATAACAGCTATTCAGAGTCCTCCAAAAACAGTAAATATCCCATAACCAAATGACCTCAGTCCCAATGTTTTATTTATTAATATAGACTGTAAGAAGGGCACAGGCCCTTTAGAAGTGAAACACAATGAGTCACAGCAGACAAAGTGTATCCATTTTCTGTATTTGTGTTTATGAGAGGCTATGTGTGTGTGTGTGTGTGTGTGTGTGTGTGTGTGTGTGCACGGTGATGAAAAGCAGAGATGGAAAGAATTTGCAGTAAGTGTGAAAAATCTAGATGGATCCAGCGTGCTATATTAAAAGCTTGCCAGAACGACAGTGCGTGTGTCAAATAAAACACTGTGTTTCCCTGAAAACAGCACTGTGGAAAGTGTGTGTTCAAGAGTTTGTGATCTGGCTTATAGCTAAAAGCCAATTAACCGGAAAAGGATGCATGTTTGTGACTGAATATTTTATTTCTGAGCCTGAATAACTTTTTTTTTTTCCTTTTCTTTTTTTTTTGTTGCAAAAATCAAATTTACAGATGTACATGATCAACTAAGATGTGTTTGGAGTCCAGATTTTGATTCTTTAGTTTAAAACTGGAGCTACAAGGCGAATGTTGGTGGTGATAACTAGTCAACAGTCACCTAAACTATGTCAGATGGCACAAATCTGCTCCAACCTAATAAAGAGCTGGATGCAGTTTGAATAAGTAGAAGGTTTGGAGCACTTACAGAAAATATTTGAGTGAGTTCAAATTTTAGTACTGTATATGTGTAACAGCAGCATGTATACTATAATTGGAATGATACAGAGAAGATTAACATTGGCTCCTGTGCAAGCATTCCTTAGTTTTCGTAGCTCTCCACTTATGGAATACAATATCTGTCATAAAGTTTTCATTCAGACTAGTAAAGTAGCTATTGTCAACTGAACTCAATGTTGTCTTTTGTGGTTCTTTTGTTGCTCTCTTGAGATTTTTTGCATTCTCTTTTGTCCTGTCTGCACTTGTGGTTATGTGGTGTTCTGTTTTTGTTTTGTTGCACCATGGTCCTGGAGGAACGTTGTTTCATTTTACTGTTTACGTTGTTTACGTTTACGTTGTTTCAAACCTACTTGACTAACAACAAAACCTCATTGTGTAAGTGACTTTAAACTTGCAGCTCTGTTTCTAAACTAAAGAAGCAAAAATTTGACTAAAATTGCACTTATTTGGCACTGAAACGGCAACGCTTTGTTAGGTCGTTAGGATAGCTTGATCCCAAACCACCCTAAAAAATATAGTAATTATTATACTATTTTTAATTTATATATGCATATGTGTATA
>JBBJLR010000111.1:26379401-26393620 GCA_037577145.1 Brachypetersius gabonensis | reverse complement strand
CACACACACACACACACACACACACACACACACACACACACACACACACACACACACACACACACACACAAGTAGTGTGTTTCCCTGATCCGTCCCAGCCTGCACCATCTGCTAGCCCCATGAGCAACAGAGATGTGGCTCTAGTACAGGGATTAACCTTGTACTGCAGGACATCCCGCCTCGTGCTCCTTGTGGCAGGCTGTGAACCCATCCCGCTTACATACTTATCCACACAGCTAAACAGCAACTAACAGCAACAGTGAAACAGTAACTACAGCAACAGTGAAATGGAGAAAAAACAGCCTCATAAAACAGTGCTGTCAAGCCAAATATTCTGTAGGTATGTGAGATACATAAGACACATGTATATAATGCAGGTACTACACTTTGGCCTTTGTTAAAGGGCCTGTATTTTATATTTTTCTTTTTTACTTATACTCTTACTTTAGTCTTCTACTTCAGCCCCTTCCACCTTGGGTTCAAGATCCCTCCCTTTTGCTGCAGAGCAATGCTGCTGGAGCCCACTTGGTTGTCTAGCCAAGAATGGGAGGCTCTCATGAAGGAAGGCTATTGCCTTAGTAGTGGCCTGTCCTGAACTTGTGAGAAAAGCCTTGGCCCCCATTTCCCAGCCCTGTGTGTTGTTCGAGCATGAGGAACGCTCACGGCATTTGCTCAGGGGCTTCAAGTAGCTTCATTGATGCTGCCTTGGCAGCCTCCTTAAAGCCTCCTTAAGGCTGCTGCTTCCAGTGCTTCATGACCTCAGCCTTTAAGACACTGCAGCAGGCTTCCATTTTTACCGATGCAGTGCCTGCAGTCTGAACCAGGTCAGTTAAGCTTATGAGTAGAAGATGCCCTCCATCACTCTGTCTGTCCATGAGTCACTTCTCATGGGTGATGAACATGCCTGCCGTCTTCCAGCACTACATCAGTGTGGTCTTGACAGAGGCCCTGGATCACTATGTGTTTGTCTACCTGGACGGTACTTTGATCCACAGCCAGGCAGTAGTCGAGCACATGGCATATGGCACATCCATCTTCCATGCTTAGTCAGTTACCTTTCTAGGATTTGTGGTATCCAAATGTTGACTGAGTGTAGCCCCTACCCTACCCTACCAAGGTGCACTGGCCACATCCCACCTTCATCTTGAGTAAAGGGTTTTGCTAACTTCTTCCAACATTTCATTGGGGAACTTTAGCTCGGTGACTACTAAACTTAGTGCCTTAATGATGAAACTGCCAGGACAGTTTCAGTAGACACTAGAGGCCAAGGAGACCTTCAATAAGCTGAAGCAAGCTGTGCACCTGCATCTCCCAGACTCCCAGACAAAATTAGCTGTAAGAGGCCTGTCCCCAGGTCTGGACAGACCATAGAAACTTGGCCACACAGGAAGCCAACCAACTCAATCCCTGCCTGCTCAAGTTATCCCTCTTGGTTTGATTTTGTTCGATCATATTGGCACAAAATACTCCACCAAGCCAAACACCCTTTCCCACAAGTACCAGCCTCCTCCAACCCACAGAGTTTCAAAAGCCCGTCATCTCCAGACACACGACCTGGCACCACTCCATTGGGACATAGACAAAGTCGTCAGGGATGCACTCTGTGGAGAGCCAGACCCCAGGCTTATATGAGTGTGAAGATTTTTCAGTAAACTTAAAATCTTCAAATTCAAAGAAAATAGCTTGATGTAGTTTTCCCTTTTTATGAATTTTATCTGATGAATTTTGTCTCTTTAAGTTTTAAGTTTTAAAGAGTTGATTTAAGTTTTGGGGGTCTGAATGGCTCATCCAGATCAATGTGGACTCCAAGCCAAAACTGCCGGTGTGCTAAACATTAAAAAACAAACAGATTTGTCAGAGGATTGGATAGTAAAGGGTGACAAGCTGGGAAAATTACAGCTAACAGATTTCAGTGATTTGTAATAACCATGTGCTCAGTCAGCTCACCACATGATCCCCCAGTCAAACGTATCCATGGAATAATAGATTGTCACCATCAGCAGACCTCATGAGCACATGGCCTGATGGTAAAGCTTCAGGACAGGAGAGTCTAATGAGGGCCTTGGTTACAGGATAAAGAGACCTCGTTTCTAAACCATGTTAACAAAAGTTCTGAACTTCATTTTAACATTTTTGTTGCATGATCTCTGCAACCTTGAATCCCAACTTAGAAGCTTTTTCCTCAGATTTTGGATTTTGAAACGACCTGATTTTCTGTGAAAGATTCCTGGATCAGTTGTGCTGCTGAAACCCTCTCTCAGCTATGCAAGAACCTATCTACCAATCTTCACTTGAGCTACAACAGAAATGGAACTGCCCTAAAAATTAAGTGTTGGCCATTACATCGCAAGGTTGATCCCCAGCGATGCCACAGCCATCTGTGTCTGGGTGTTCATGAGAGCTTTATTCTTATCATTCTCTCTGGGTGGGTGAGATGGCCCTCCCTCTTCCCCATCACTTAGTGGAACGCTAGCTAGTGTGAGCATCTATTAGCTGATATAGCACTATTAGCAGTTAGTGTTCTCCTGCAAGGGGTCCAATGAATTTGGAGCAGTCTGAAAATATCTTGTGTTTGAGAGGAAGCATATAGTAACCCTCCCAACTTGGTAGCTTGGTAGCAATTCTTGAAAATGTAGTTGTTTGTCCAGCTATTTATTTTCCCTCCAAAATGAGTGCTGTAATATTTGTATGATGGAGTGTAAGGGTGTTCAGTGGGATCCGAAGCTTGACAGAAGCTTTGAAGCTTTGTGGGTCAGAAGGAAGTTCAGGGTTGCATTTGCTGTAGGGAGCGGCTCTTCTGCAGCGGAAACACAGATATTATTGCACAGATATTGAACCTCCGAGAGAAAACACCAAAAACCACATGCACACAAATACACACGCACACACACACTGGTGTTTTTTGTAACACCTTTAGAGCAAACATGAAGCTGAAAGTATGATGTGGGTTTAGCACCTATGCCACCCTCTCCTGAACTTTCTTATCTGCATGTTAATCTGTCAAAGTTCATCGTCGTTACTGTTGCTTTGCTATAAGTGTGTTCATGTAATGATGTTCGTTTCAGATCCTTGGTCATAAGCAGAACATGAAGAAACACAAAGCACAGGTTTTAAATTATAGTTGCATTTAAAAGGTTTTGCACTACCTACCTTTTGCAGCACCTACATTACCAGGAATTGCCCCCTTCCTGCAACAACACTACATTCCATATTTACTGCAAGCAAATGCTTCCTTTGAACTCAGCCTTTACATCACTGTGGAGGAATTCTGGTGAAATGTTCTTTGGAGAATTGCTTTATTTCGCCCACAAATCAGACTTTGGAGCAACTGTCCGTTTAAGGTCCTGCCATGTCATCTCCATAAGGTTTAATTGACAACGCCGACCAGGCCTGTCAAAACCATTTCTTTTAAAACATTCGGAAGTGGTCATTTTCTTGTGTTTCGGTTCTTTGTCTTGCTGCATATCTCAAATGCATTTGAACTTCAGACCAAGGGTATTTCTAATATTAATCAGAAACCTAGAATACTCACTGTCAACAAAATTATCCTCTTCTTTCAATGAACTATGAGTGATTAGAAGCCTTGTGGGTCACAGTCCCTCATAATAAAAATAACTCACTACAGGGTGGAAATAGATCCCAGTGCATGGGTACTACTTAGAAAGTCGAGGTAACAAGATAATTATGTCATTCCCTTCCCCAACTAAATCACAGCCATTTCATTTCCACACCTTACTTAGCCCTGTCCACACATTATTCATATTATAAGAAGGAGGGTCACAAGCAGATGTCACAAGTGACGAAGACTGTACTACCAAATTACTTAATGGTAAGTTGCATTCATTTAACTTGCAGATTATAGTCACAAAGGGGAAATAAGTCTAAAGTATACACTTCCCTGTTCTGTGGTATTCCTTAAAACACCACACAAACCACTAGAGAGGCACTTATCAAGTGTTTACAAGCCTTTAACACCCACTGCAGCAGGTACTCCAGGGTATAAGGCGCTGCTTTTAGGACAAACCTAAATAGCTTCTGTTTTAACGAGACTCCTGCAAAAAACCATTCATGAAGCATTCTGACGTCATTCATCCTCAACCACAGCGCTGGTAACAATTTTAAGGGTCAGAGTCTCGGAAAATGAAACTTTTCTTGGTTTTTTATTTTTGTATGTAATCAGTTTCAGAATGTATGATTTATTCATCCGTGCATATTAGTCCAAATATGGAAATAAAGCCATAAATTAACCGTTTTTGTAAAGTCACAAACAGCAACATATTTACATACACCCACATTTTTTCATGTAATTTGATGATTGACATCTACTCCACCTTACTAAAGAGTGGAATGTGGTTTGAGTAAGTTAACAGTTATGGTGATGGATTTCTGGAAAACATTTGGGTGACTATTCTAGTGTTAGGGATGTAGCACAAGTTCTAGACTAAATAAGATAAAAATGGGGATGGAATTGCCTTGGCTGGGTCAGTAGAACACTGAATCAGTAGAAAATTGATTACATCTAGGGTCAGTAGAACACTGAGTTCTTGCTGAAACAACATTTTAACTATAAAATACACCCCCAAAGTCTAAGGCAAGCCCAGAAAAGACTGTAAATATTTTTGTCGTGTGTTTTTGTTTGCAAACACCAAATAACAAATCTAGGACAATTCTTAATGCAAGTACATGAATGCAGATGACCAACTTGACCAAGATGCTGAAAATTTGAGAACTCAGAGAAGCAATATACTACAAATCATTTCAACAGCCACAACAACTTAACTTGTGGATAGTACTGGACCGCCTGAGGTAAACTAGTTCTGTGAAAGGCTCTGGTGGTCTGCCACTTGACCAGATTAAAGCAAAACACCATATCTTGGCCAGACATGGGGGTCACTCTAGCGCCCCCTTGCTTAAATGCTTAGAGTGCAGCTTGTCCTTGCACTGAGTTATGAATAGCAGTCAACAGCAGGAGCTCCTTAGCGCAGCTTGGCCATTCTTCTCTCTTCTACTTCTGCTCTCCATTCCTTCCTTTTACTTTCTCTCACCCTCTCCCTTTGTACCATCCTACACTCTTCACTCTTCATTCTTTCCATACTTCTCCTCTCTAGCGCACCCTCTTTTTCTTTTACAAGCTATAATTCCATTAAATTAGTCCCCAGGGTTTTAATTGCAGTATTATTTATTTGCGTTCAAGAGAGTGGGTGTATGTGCCTGTGTGTGTGATAGTTAACTCTCTTTCTCTTGGGTCTGGGCTTCCCTGTGGTTTAGCATTGTTGTTCTTTTTTGCTTGCGCATGTTTTTCTTCCTTCCTCTTTTTCATACCAGAAGACTTGTCGCTCTTAACTGTTGAGGCCACTGTTTTTATAGGGAATTAGCACTTCAGACCCAAAACCCCACAGCCTCACTGTGGGTGTAAAAGTCATCCTGCAGTGAATAAGCCTGACTGCTAAATGAAAAAAAATTTAATGGTGCCAAATACTGTAGTCCTGTGAAAGCGCCATGCCCTCGTCTCATGGCCCAATCTCTGCTGACTGGATGCAGTTCCTCAGTTTATGTCCCATCAAATCCAACCGGTACAGTGCAGCTAACTTGTGGCCCGATCAAACCCAGTAGTAACAGAGCAAATGGTCAGAGCTAGGGGAGGAGACAGCAATCATAGCTTTTCTGCAACCCAGAAACTTCCTTGCTTTAACAATTCTTACAATTGTTTTGGGAAATCAAGATGGGAATTTGTCTAATGACAGCCCAGATTGAAGCTGCTGCTGTAATGCTAATGCTAATGTAAAGTCTTCCCCGGTAAGAAATGATGATGGATAAACAATAAGGGTTCATTTTAGACTGAACTGATCTATGCTCAGTTCTCTTTCCAGGTGTGGACAAACTTTGTCGAACGTTGGCAAAAATGCTTTTCATTTATCCAGATGACAAATTGTAGCATGCTAATCTGTAAAAAATACAAAAAATGTGACAGTTTGTTTTGTATCGTGCTCATTTGCATGCATGTGAACGGCTATTTCTATTTTAGCTAATGTTAGCACGCTGGCAAATTTGATTAGCTAGCTCTGTAGCGTAGCATTTCGAACTGGAAAGTCAAAGTGACGTAATGTAGCTAAACAAAGGTCACTGAAATTTCTCGTGAGTTTCGGAGGTCTGTTTGTAAAGCAGCAACAGTTACAGTGTAAAAACTACTTTGCGGGCGGAACTTGGTTTGGTAAATTCTTTCTCTGACGATACAAGAAAAGAAGAAAGGGACGCGTTAGGTAACCCTCAGCCAACTGGATTAAGCCTAGCCTTTGGCTAAACCGCAGTGCTCATAGTGATTCACCACTGAAAATCCTTTTATTAGCGCAGGCTTAGGCCTCGTTTTGGGTTTTGAAATTCAGCCCTGAGAGTTTTGTTTCGTTTTTTTCCTACTCCCAAAAGAAATTTCCATCTTTCTCCTTCTGCCTCACCTCCCCCCGTTCCCACCCTCTCTGAGGCCTCTGGTGCCCGGGGGGCTAATTAATACTTAATTAGATTTGTTGAAATTGATTAGTGATTTCATCGTGCCACTGACGCGCCGGCTCATTGCTCCCTGCAGAAACGTCTTTAATGTGCCATTACTTCCCCTGGTTGCACAGTCGGGCGCACATACACACACACACACACACTTTTAAATCCATTCTCCCAACATTATCCACACAGAGCAGGCAGCACAATGAAGAACATACTTCTTGGCCTCCCAGAGACAGGGAGAGGGTTTGAAAAAAGGCCTCTATAGCAGTGAATAAGAACCATGTGCGCACATTCTTAAAATGGTTCATTGGCATGATGCCATAGAAAAAATATTGGTTTCCCTTAAGAACTTGTCAATTGATCTTTAAAGAACCCTTTTGTGGATAAAGCCATGCTTCTATACAGATGTGCTTCTCTAGTGCATTCTTTCAGAGCAGATGATGCTTATTTAAAGACTCTTCAAAAATCTTTCCACCTAATGAGACACATTAGCACACCACTTAAGGATCACTGCAGAACAATAGGTAACATCATAATAATAATAATAATAATAATAATAATAATAATGATGATGAAATACAAAAAGGTTCTCCAGATTTACTGAACCACATGTATTTAGACTGTATGTTAAAAATGTCCAAAATCCTCTAAATCAAACCACCCAAAAAAGAAACAATTAGTCTGCATAACTTTGTCAACTCTTGAATCTCTTGAGTTATCAAACCGAACTAAAATATGTTGTTAAGACTACGCAATACAGGGCAACCAGTCAGAACAAAGCTCATTTGTTATTATGAAGTTTAAGACATATATTTGTTTTTTAAAAAACAACCCTTTTAATTGTAGTGAATAAAGAGAGGCCAGTTTGTACCGCAAACCCTGTTATAAGTACATCTTGGGGAAAATTGTAGGATATGGTCCATTTAAGTTTTGGCCACTTTTTCAAGTCAGGAAAAGATTTTTCCTAAAGTATAAGCCAAAACCTTTATGTTTAAGAACATACCTCTCCCCGTGTACTTGTGTGTTTGTGTTTGTGTTTGTGTGAGACCATCATTTTACACTCTAGAAAAATGCCCTTCACAAAAATCCGGTAGTAGGTTCTTAGTGTTAAAAAAGCTTTTGTAAATAAAGGTCAGCTTAACTTTCGTCTTCTCACCTTGTGAAAAATGTTCAACAACTGTCATACCCTTTCCAGCAGCCTTGCAGCTCATTATGACAGCTTGTTACACCATATGACACAATTCCTAGCACTTTTTAATAAAATGTATGGACAAAGGCAGGCCGCAAAAAGTGCTAATGATAAAGTGCTGTCTCTTTTCTCTGAAAGGTCACATGAATTTCACATTCATTTTATAAAAAAACCCCACAGATCTATGTTAACACTCATTTCTGGCAGCATGATAGTGAACATATTTTCTAGATTAAACATGGATATCGGAAGTTATATAATATATGATCATATATGTGCGTGTGTAGAGTGACTGTCTAGAGTCTCCAGGAGGCCTAGATTGATGTTCTCCCTCACAAAACTGGTCCCACCCACTGTAAACCAGAATGTGATTGGCTGACTCCTCTTTCTAAGAATGTTGGTCATTAATCTGAAATGGTAGTACTTTAGACCAACTCCTGAAGGCCTGACCAATGGGAGAACTCTCATAGTTACATCTACCTAGATACAAATCTGATTGGACAATTTTCTGTTTAACCCTACTTTTCCCAACCGAAACCTGAAACACAGAGAGGTAATAGTGCTGCATAAAGTTCAGAGTGGAGTGATGGAGTTACAAAGCTTTTATGCTTCGTAACCACTAAACAAATCACAGGTATGACACAAAATAGTTGAACATTCTGGTTCTGTGAAGCACATTAAACAAACAATATTCATTTTAATTTTAATCATGGGAGCATTATCGATGATGAGGAAAAATACGGAATCACTCGGTAATTTGCGTTTCTAAAACAAATGCAAATCCTCATTTCTAAAATAAATAAAAATGAAAATGAGTCTGTAGTTAAGGGTCCTGAGCTACTTACCAGAGTGCAGAAAGGAGAAAAGTGTCAGTGCAGGGTAACTACACTCATGATGAGCTTTGTCTTTCTAAGGCAGCTCGTGGAGTAAATGTCCTGTATAGCTGAAGGTAGAGTGCCAGTAATCTTCTGAGCAGTTTTTTTCACAGTGTGTAACGCTTACCCTGAAAGCATGTACTCAGCAGCATACCTGGAGAAACTGGTGAGAACTGTGGTGAACATCTGGGTTTTCCTCAGACACCCGAGGAAATGAAGGCATTGTTTGGCCTTTCTAATGGTAGCTGCCATGTCTTTTGTCCACTTCAGGTTAGCACTGAGGGTGACCCCATGGAAGTCCAGAATCCCACTATACAGGGTACCACTTAGTCCTAGACTGGATCAGCTTGGTTGGTATAACAGTGTCAAATATTGAGCAGGAATTCACAAATAATTACCTGACATAGCAAAAACAGCAGTGGGTGCAAGATGCTAAATGTGCCTATGAATCTGGCACTTAGTTGCTTGCTGGTCCTGAAAACGTGCACTGAAATTCAGTTTGTACCAGCATCTTTGTGGATATTGAATTGATTGAAAGTCTTCTAGGTTTATGGGATCAAAACGCATGGAGCATGTATTTAGGTAATTGGCGAGAGGCACCCTGGCAACTGTTAATGTACGTGTTCGCGGTCTGTAGTATGTCATAGTTTGACTTCCCTTTCAGATTCAATCCATGTCATGCGTGTAGTTATAATGTGACTCCACTTTGCTACTGTATTCATGCTTCGCACAGGTAATGGGTTTCTGGGGAATATACTTAACACTTATTGTCTCTAGTCTGAAACATGTGCTTGCAATCACGAATTCTTTGACAGATTTCTAGTGCTGGGAAATGAATGGACTGTTCTGGTTAGAATGGTCTTTCACACAGTTCTTAATGAACTCCAACCTCCAACCAAGAACATAAAGACCAAGCCTATGTCTCATTACACTTGGTCCCATTGTATTAATGTCCAGTAGTGTCTCAAACAAACAGATAATATAATGAAGTAATGGTGAAACCTTTTACACTGTTGACTTTTTGTGGCTGTATCAGACCCCATGCAATGGGTCTCTGCACCATATTTTCTCCATAGACTCTCCATCAACACCATGGCGTGAGTCAGATAGGACCCACAAAGACATTAAATTCTCCACAGACAAAGAGATTACCAGCATCAGATGAGTCATCCAACATTCCAGCACATCCCAGACGTGGAGGAAAGACAAATCCAACAAAAGGTTTCCCAAAGTATCACTGATCTTGTACATAAGTCTTAGGGTTCCTCCCAGCAATGGCACACAGCGTGGGTTACCACTTATTTGCCGTTTTTTCTTGCCTCATTCTCCTTTATTGCTGTGCAGCACTTTGTCCCCAGCATGTCGAGAAGCACACTTAACTTTTTCATTGTACAGATAAGCCTCTTGCTCTTAGGTGGTGTGCTGTTGAATGAACTTGGACAGGTACAAAAGAAGAGTTTTAGAATAGCTGTTAAAGTCTGCTATGTTGGGCTCATGCAGGACAGACTTGAACACATTGGCCACTAGAAACAAAGAATTGTATGGACATAAAAGCATGGAACTAGAATGGTGCATAATCAGTAGTCTTATGAACAGTAGTTATGGCCATTCTTGTTTGGATCTAAGGAGAGATTGCAGTATATTGCCAAGGGTACACTTAAACCACTTTGTGCCACCATTGCTTAAAGGGTGATAGCAGCTCAGACGTGTTTTTGAGGAGATCAGTTGGAATAAGCACATCAAAGGGCTCTTGTTCTTGTTTCCCACCAACTAAAGTTGATGCAAATGAGCCCTATAGGAGCTGAGGTCTACATGCTCTGGAGATTTAATGAGTATATACCACTCATCACCAAACGTGCACCTTAACATTTCCTTCCATGTTAAGCCAGAAGAAATGTTGCCTTGCTAGGTGGAGGGTCCTAGCTAGCAAAGGCAATTGGATATGCCTTATCCTCCCTGGCCAGCAGTGCCCAGTCTATCCAGAGATGGAGCCACAGATAAGATAAAAAGACTTGAAAAGTCAGGATGAGCCAACACAGCACAACTGAGGCGCTCAGCTTTGAGTCTATGGACGGCTTTTTCAGATCCAGGACTCTGTGGCAGTCATTCTAAAGATGTCAGTCCCTCCTCCTGCCGTACCAGTCTGACGATTCCTCTTCTAACCTGCTCTAGCCCAAACAGTGGCTTGGGGATGGCTGATGACCCATTGATGAATCTCTGATAGAAAAAAGACCTGCCCAATAGAGACTTAAGCTTCCTCACAGATGGAGTGTGACAATCCTCCTCCATTAGAGCTTCCCATGGCAAATTAGAAATCACATTCACATTGGCAAGAGACACAAAACACAACTCTGATCAATGACATGACAAAGGAACTTGCCGACGCTCAGCTTAAGATTACTGGTTCTCAGCCTTTGGAAGACCACCTGCAACCTGACCTCTTCAGTGGGAACAAAGATAAGCAGTAATTAAAGTAGCTAAATAAACTGGTGAAGCTGAGGTCACCAAAGATGCTCAGCATCATGCACATGAATGAAGTTCCTCACACATGGAGATGTTGTTCATCATGCTAAAAACTGCATTACCCCTGAGTGCTGGGTTTGTGTATTCGGCCATCTAAAGTCCATCTTTATACTCAATTCACCATCCTTCTTCCAGATCGTAATGAGAGGAGACACATACGGGGATGTGCAAACAATCCCCCTTTATCCGTTAGTACCAATCAATAAAGAGCAGGGCAGGGGTAACTCTCTGGTATGGCATGTGGAATGGATGGTCATCTGTCAGGTAAATGCAATACACAAACTC
The DNA here is from genome assembly GCA_037577145.1 of Brachypetersius gabonensis. NCBI lineage: Eukaryota > Metazoa > Chordata > Actinopteri > Characiformes > Alestidae > Brachypetersius > Brachypetersius gabonensis. Next base: position 26,382,253 of record JBBJLR010000111.1, on the reverse strand, counting down.
TTTACTTTGCCAAAGTCAAGCAGATGTCCGGAGAAAATGTTCTCATATTCTTCAACATGCTCAACAAGCTCTCTTGTAAAATGGAATCAATCTCAAGATGACTTGTTGACTTGTTCCTACTTCCAGTTCTCCATCTCACAAGAGCCCTGCTTGATGCCAAGGTCCTCCACTGCAAGAAAAGGCAAGACATTGGCAGCTTTGGAGTTGCAGTACAGAGTGAAGGGATTCAACAAGAGATCTCTCCACATCGCCACAATGAACCGACCAACAAGGGTGTCTTGGCTTAGAAGGTATTGACAGAAAATGTCATGATAATTATGCTGCTTTGAGACACTGGCAATCTGCCCCACACTAGATCACAACATGGGGCAGCTTCAGAGTGCCAATCTTGTCAGGAACCTCATCATCCCTCCGTCTGGTGGTGGATGACATAATATCCAAGAAATGCTCATAGACAAGATGTAAGTTTGCACCATGCAGATACAGGTCTCCAGTAGTCATCTTTGCCTCTCATGACAAGCGTTAGGTGCTTAAGGAGATTTTAGCAAATGATAATGATCACGTCAGCCTGCCATCACAAAGAGAGGGACAATGCATCACTCTTCATAGACAGTCAGTGTCACATATTCATTTAAGGGGTCCGCTTTCCGCCACAGCCAACCAATTTTTTCACAAGAGCTCCAGCTTCCCTGAGTAAATATTCAATCTCCTCACTCATAGTGCAAGCCATGGATCCCAAATCTAACGTGCCTTTCATTCACGGCAACCTTGGTGTGGAACAGCTCACAGAAAGCAGGGACCTCTACTGATCCTTGAAGTGCAACATGGTATCTGTCTGACATGGCAGGTGCTAATATATAGAACCTCAAGATACTGAGGTTTGTTGTGCACCTCCTCACTTCTTCTATGTGTTCTAGGTTTCCAAAGGCTGACCCTGGCTTGTGTAACTCTGGCCCACCTGTCTCTGTCTAAGTCTGTGGTGTCCAAGAGTGAGTAAAGAGGAGTTTACTCACTACAGTGCTGTTTCAAAGATCAGTTCTGGTCTCTTGATGTGTTCAAGCGATGGGTTATGACAAAGTATGACTTTCACTACATCTTTAGCACTCTCCTAGCTAATATATCTCGAGACTGCTTGAGAATACATCTCCTCCATTTCCACTCTCTCACAGGCTGTCACCCCTGAATGCTGGTGGCTCCTTAAAATCTGATTGCATAACAAATTTTACCAGACAAATTCAGCCCAGAGGGTTTCTGCTTGGCACACCATGAAAATGAACTGTCTGTCTCTCCTACCACCCTGTTGCTGGGCTGCAATCAACTGACCGATCTGAGTTTAACATGACACACTGTATGAGGGGTTGGTAATTCTCAGGGGGGTGCTTTGGGTGGCAGACCTGGACACGAGTGAAACAAAATCTATTTTTTTGGTGTCTGAAACCCAACATGGTGAAACTACCCTCTCCCAATGCCCCCTTAGACTAAATGTTCACATGATGACAAACAGAATACAACTGCACTAGAATGACTAGAAAGTCCAAATCACTTACAGAGAAACTCTCCATATAATCCTTTATAATGTAAATTGTGCTGATTAAGTGTCCAAAAGCGTACAGTGACCAACTTGGATGTCAATGCTTATTGAATCCAGAGGGTCACGGCACTTATATAACCTGTATGTGTGTTTCGTTGCGAACGGTTAAAGTAACAAAAACACAAAACCATGAGCTGTGTGTGGAACGTCTGACCGTTAAAAATTCCATATGAAGTATAAAAATGATCAGATCATATAACTAGAGATATAACTAGAAATAAACTGATCACTGAAAATGTATAGAAAATAAAGACATTTAAATAAACACTTTAACAAACAAATTAATACAAATTTGTATCTCAATATCATATCATAGCTCAACTCTTAAATATAAGCGCAATAAGATCATATCATATCAATCAGAAATTGTTTAGCAGCCATACCTAAATGTTACAGCTCATCCTGTACACTGAATATTTTTAAAACATGAACAGTAACAGTAACAGAAATACACAAGACCATGAGCTGCATCTTCTAACTCATGAGAAAACTTCAGTTAGTGAACTCAAATATATGTAGGACTCATACCGGTAGAGTCAGATATTACACAAAACAAATCACAGCACTTTGGTCACATTCAAATTGCAATGAATGACTTTCATAAACTGTTATCGATGGAGTCTAACTCAACAGGAAACTGCCTCTGGTCATGTTGGAAAAGGCTTAGACCAAAGCATGCATGCACATACCTATATCACAGCGCCAAACACCCACCCACCCACTAAATAAAAGCTTTAATATGAGAAAAAAGAGAATTTTGGTGAAATCCATGAGCTATGTCGACATCAACTGCTACATACTACCTCTCTTAGGTGCTAATAGTAATTATGATTATAATAGAGATGTTCTAATCCTCATTTTTTGACCATGTTTTTGAAAATTAAGGCCTGAACTGAAAACCTAGCTTTAATAGTCATGGATTGCCACTTTTTATTCCCTGCCTTGACTGGGCATGCCATAGTGCGCACACACTCACTCACTCACAAACACACACACACACACACACACACACCCAAATGCACACACACAGTCACAATAAAAAGCCACCCATGTACACACTGGATCTGACATACGCATACACCCTCCGTTCCACCCTTATTGCTAATCCCTCATCATCCTCATTATCATCTCTCCCATCACCGCTCTGACGTTTTTCCTCTGCCCCTTATTATGAGTGTGTGTGTGTGTGTGTGTGTGTGTGTGTGTGTGTGTGTGTGTGTGTGTGTGTGTGTGTGTTTTCTGGGAAACACCACCCCCCCCT
>JBBJLR010000111.1:26367174-26379301 GCA_037577145.1 Brachypetersius gabonensis | reverse complement strand
GAGAGAGAGAGAGAGAGAGAGAGAGAGAGGGAGAGAGAGAGAGAGAGAGAGAGAGAGAGAGAGAGAGAGAGAGAGAACAAGGAATGGGGTCACTCGAGTTTGTTGCTAACAGGATATTAGTCAGCTTGTTTGGCTCCGCCCCCTCCAGGGCAGTGGCGCTATTTGCTTACCTCTCGCAGCCCCTTCAGCCCTCTCTCTCTCTCGCTCTTTTTCTGCATAACATTTCAAAACCCCTGTCCCACATTGAAGCCTGCGCGATTCCTTTCCAAGTAGACAAACAAACCCCTCCACATTTCCCAGGAAACAAGATAAATCACGCAGCCGAACACTCGCTCATCCTCCAGCGCACCAGAAAACCACTCCAACATTGTTCAGAGGGAGGCTTTTTATAGCAGGCCTCTCTTAGGCCTGGAACAGCCCTCTTTTTATTTGCGCTGTTTTAGCCAAACCCTCTGGAAGACGGCTGGAATGGAAGGCATCCGTATGGGGTGGTGGATGACTGCTGACACGTGGATGAAGGGAGGGAAAAGTGTCTATTAAGCACCATCCTGCTTACCGGGTCTCACAGAGAAAAGGCCAAACACCAATTATGCTGAGCATGACATGGACACATGTCCCAAAAACTAGCTGTTAGCTACTTCACAGCACTGCATTAACTTTAGAGTCGTAACCATAAGGTGACGTAATTTCCTGCATTTTCCAAATAATCTTAAGCGACTATTTCACACTACTGTGAAAAGACCAACATATTGTATGGGGTAAATAGGACAAAATGTCTAAAAATTTAAAAAGATTTCTTTTAGTTTTGGAACATTAAATGTTGGGCAGTAGGGCGCTAGCAGAGTGGCATTAAGTCTCCTAAGTGCTAATTGGTTGGCATTATAGCAACTGAATCCTGATTGGCATTCTGGCTACTGAGGGTTTATTTGGATGGTGAGCTGGCTCGCCATCTCCCTGCTGTCATGAATGAACAAAATTCACTGTTAGAAAGTTCTGTAACTGGAGCTGAATAGCTTTTTAATATATCACTGCAGTGCTCAAATAGCCGATGCTGCTCTGTGTTAGGTTTGTATAAGAATAACAAAAGATTTAGAACCTTTGTACAAAAGCTCCATAGTACCTAATTAATTTTAGACACACTCTAGTAAACAATCCAAACGACAATGTGAAGCATCCTCCTCCTCACTACAATTCACAACAAATCTAATTTCCTATTTATAAATATATTCACTTTGCACTCCTGACAACTTACACAGATGGTGCAAAATATCAGATCTCACTTTGCACAGTCGATTTCACACAAGAAGTCACACACTCACTTCACACCCGTTGTGATAAAGCGAACAGGGTTATCTGACCATTTATATTTGCTGTAACAGACACATTCATATAACCTGCAGATGTCTTTATTCTGTTTAAACTCAAATGCAGATTGGGAATGCAGACTGGGAATAGACTGTTGAGTGCTTAACTGTTCGAAAGAGGTTTTGGTTTCGTCATTTATATCATCAGTCCAGTGCAATCTTTAGTGCAAGGCTGTTGCTACAGCTTAAAATATGGCTGTCTGCTGTTTTGAATATGGGCCTAAATGTACCAATAGAGAATACTGTATATTGTGCCATTTCTCGGCAGAAAACGCAAAATGGCCAGTTCACTGTTTATTCAGTTATGAACCCTGATATGGAAACTACAGACTGTGCGACAATTACTGAGATTTTGTGTTTAAAAAAGGTTTTGCAGGTTTCAGGAGAAGCAGGTTGGCTCAGCATGGTTAAATAGTACTAAAAGGCTGTCGAGGATTTCAAATAAAGCTGCACAGTGGAGTAAGCAGACCGCACGTGACACACCCCGACTGGTGTAAACCACAATAGTGTGAAAATCTTGCAACTGCCGATTAGAACAATGATGATCTTTTCTTCACAAGTTGGCACTTTGTACATCAGGAAAAAGCACATTTGACCAATTTAGAGAAGCACAGGCTTGAACCATGCTTAGCACTAAGTTAAGCAGTGCAGGTTTCAGCAAACATGCGCTCTGTTGACAAAATTTAGAGAATTAAACCTCGTCGGAAAGCATGAAGTTGAGTGACTGGCATTTGAGGGAGAAAAAGATCAAATCTAACCTGGTGCTTGACTGTTAGCCTGCTGATTATGCTAATTATTATGCTAACAGATTGAAACAAAACAATTATGATTTTGTCCCCACATCATTTAGAGCAGGGGCATCACGTGCTATGGTCCTATTCTCTTATGAATAGCCCTGGATAGTATAAAAATAGTGATGATTAAAAAGTAGCCAACAGGACGGAATCACGAGCATGTGTCAATCCAAGCTTTCATGAATACACGGTGATACAAGGCCTGAGGCGAGCAAAATCTCCCATCAGTAAATATAACATCATATATTATAACAAAGCTTCTGGTTTAGCCTAATTGGATTTCTTCCAACTCCATCTAATCAACTTTATTAACAAGCTTTCCTGGGCAGAGGTAGATGCAAATTGTGCCTCCTGGAACAAGTTTTGGAACCAGTGATCTACAGTATCCATGGATTCAAGACCATGGACTGTGAAAGGAAAAGAAGACCCAATGAAGGGCTGACATCATAATATTCCTCCTAATGGTACAGACAGTTTGATAGCATGGAAGGAACAACAACACCAAGTCTAAAATGACTAGGACTAGATATGATGGCATGGTCTACATGCATCACTGTCAAACAAGAGTGTAGTTTGGTCAACCACGGCAGAGTGCGTATCTATAAGAAACAGAGTAGATTCAGCACTGGAATGAGGAAAAAGTGAGGAAGGGGTTAAAGCCGTCTGCAGCCCACATCTGGGAGTCATTTGAGACATTCCACAAGGCTTACCACATGTTTTCAGATGGCCAAAATCCCGCGAAAGGTTCGGCTGTCAGAGTAGAAAAATCTGGGTTTTTTCCTCAAGTGGGGGGAAAAGAAAGAAAAATATAAGTATATTTACAGTTCCTTTTCTTACAGGTGGGCACTCAATCAATAAGTATGTGTTAGTGTGTACTGACTACATTAAAATTAAGTCAGTTTTCCCTATGCCTTCTTTTTTTGCAGGTCTCAAGAAAGTAGTGAACTTTTATAACCTATATATCACAAAATTATCTGCCTGTGCGTCCTTCCCCCCGTCTCTATAACATCTTTAAGACAGGCCCTGTGTATGGGGGTGGCCAGGCTGCGGTAGCATTAGATAATGCAGCAATCGCAAGCCAGTTTTGAGGCTGCAGGCTCGTCGTGGGCTAGCAGTCCTCACCATTAGCCCGTAGCGCGGGTACTGATGACAAGGTAATGAAGCAGGCTGGTGGAGGAGGGCTATCGGGAGTTGGCAGCAGAGAGGTTTTAATAAGAGGTTTAAATGCTCGGTTTTTAGGGAGAGGCAAGATGGGTAGTGGAGGGGCTGTTCACAGTGACATGGGTTTGGATTCATCAGAGAGGGTTGTGGTGGTCTATTCATTTCAGGCAGGGAGGGGCTATGGAAGTCTGTTCTTGCCAGGTAGAGGAGAAACATTCCCTGCTTGTCTTGTTTCTCTGCTTCTGGCAACAGTATCTCAAAATAATGACTTACTTAATATCTTAAAACGTTGACTTATTTTCTCAAAACAAGGAATTGTTTTCTTGAACTATTTGACAATGTCTTGAAATGATGTTTTCTCAAAGCATTTGCAGATATTTCATATCTTGAAATACTGACTTTTAGAAAACCTTGTCTTATTTTGAAAAGGATTTAAATAAGCAATTTATTGCATCATTATTTAAAAAATGTTAGGTACATTTTTGAGAAATGGTTTTGACATACTAAGTCATTACTCTGATACTTTCTAAATACATATTTTAGAAAAAGAATCATTATTTAGATAAACAAACAAACAAAAAGTCACAACTTGGAATAAATATTAGCTTCCATAGAATATAAAAACCAAAGCCTTATGAACCACAGTTCTCACAGAATGTGATGGAAAAGAGGCACAAATATAACTAATAATGGCATAATTACTCACAGCCCTAGCTGCAGAATGTTCAGGCAATTATTATGAGCAATAATCACCCCCACCCCAAAAAATCAGCAAGGTGGTAAAAGCATTGGTTGCTCCCATTAGTTTAGTTTGAGCGGTTTGTATTGCTCCAAAAAAGCAACTGTTTCTAGTGCGGCTAGGCCAACCTTTCTAGCTTTAAATGCAATGGTGCTTCTTCGGGCAGTACAAATAGCATTGGTTGGCACCCGCAGGCTTAAGGGTTTGAACCGCTCCACTGTCTGGACGTGCTGTGGCCTAAAGTCCATTCTAGGAAATGGCAGGCGAAGTGGGCGGACTTCAGCGGGAAGGACACCGATCCCGCAGTGTGTGATCTGTTGATACTGATACTTTATTCGTCCACTCAGCACCAACACGTTAGCTAAGATACCGAAAATGTTTTTCTTGGGAGCGTCGCTGCTTGCCTGGGCACCGTGTGTGTGTGTTAGTGTGTGTGTGAGTGTGAGTGTGAGAAAGACAGTCCACATCTCCATCTCTAGCCGTGAGATGGGATGGCAACCGGAGAAGCTTGCTCTGTGTGTTGATCAGGCATTCTAAAGTTACTCCTGAAATAGGCCAAGTCCTGAGCTGGCCCGAGTTTGAGAGGGTGAATTCGAAGCACCTGCTAAGAGCGAGCCAGGTGCCCTGTAAAACGCAGCAGGGGAAGGCTGGCTTCACTTCCTCTGCCAAAATGCGTTCCAAAATCACCTCTATGGTTTCAGGAGATATTTATCAACATTACGGACTTCCTTACCATTTGGCATCTTCAGTCAAATTAGCTTCACAATGCTGACTGTAAAAATTCTTTGCCCCACATAAAAGTTGTATTTTAACTCCACCAATTTGCTGCAACGTCCATTACGACTGTATTAGCAATGCATTTCTGCGTGGATGAAAACTGGAATCAAATTACGAGCTGTTTAGCTAGCAGCATTAACACGGGGCTTAATTGCTCCGTATTGCGATCTGCACCCATAGAAATAGGAAAGCTCATGTTACTCAAGTCCAGTGGTCACAGACACTCTCACTTTTCCTGAGGAAGAAGCCTTTTCTATATTGTTTTCTTTTCATTTTTTTGATCCTGTCCACATTTGCCCAGAAGAGGACAAGCCTCTGCAGTCTGACAGCAGCAGCAGCAGCAGGACACGCCTTTGGCCTACAGAAATTTATTTTGGATATTAAAATATTGACTGACAGTTTACAGCATGTGAAAAATGAGTTTTGTTACCATGTGTTAAACCTGGTGAATATCTGTATGGTATTACATTTGCATAATAACTTCTCATTATAAACAATCTTTATTGTCCAATCCAATTATCTTTTGAATAAGATGTCCAATGTAACTTTGTAACTGCTCTAATGCACCTGATAACTCACCATTATGAGAGCCAACCCACCACAGCTAACCCACAAAAATATTTATTAATCAATTACCCAAACCCAACTCAAGATGTTTCAGTTATTTATAAGGAGTTGTAACATAGCCTTTCTGATCCGCCACAGCTCACCCGAGAAGTTTTCTAAAAAGCTGACCCAAGTCAGCCTGTGGGACCTGTGGGTTTGGGATCAATCCGCCAATCACGGCAACACAATAAAAAAACTTTACATTAAAACCTTATTTATGTGTGATTAGTTTCATCATCAAGCAAGTTGGTTCTAATCAATCAGGTTGAAGCATTGAACAACTATTCTAGCTGGTGTATTAGTCCTGGTCTTTGAACATTTACCCTTTCTGTGGTACATCACTGTTGAATGTTTTTCTGTAGATTTAGAATTAATGTGGGTTTTTCCCAGTTTTCATTCCAATTTGCTTGTGACCAGTTCCACCCTCTGGCTAGGACTCTCCCAATCACATGCTACTACCAATGGTGAAGACTAGCATGCGCTTCTTCTATCCATCTATTTTCTGGGCCGTCAGGGTCAGGTCAAAAGGCTAAAAAACACCCTGGACAGGTCTCCAAGGCTAACTGCCAAATTTGTTTCGTCATTTTACCCACCACTCTTATGGACTTCAGGTTGCATGAGGCTGTGGCATCACCAGGAATCAAACTTGCAATCTCTATCATCAAGAGAACTCAGCTGGTGGTCTGGGGCTTGGGGAGTAGCCCTTGCAATTGGAAGTTCATGAGATCGAATCTCAGGCCTGCCAGTGGGCATGGTACCGTCCCGACACACTGCTCCCTGTGCTGTGTTCCTGGTTGCCTGCTGCTTCACTTGGTGAATGGGTTAAATCCAGAGAAAGAATTGCACATTGTACTCTCTGAGGTCTCTGATGTGTTCAAGAGTGACAAGTGGACACTTTACACACTTATCTTAGACAGATGCACCACTCGGTAGCCCTGGCTGAAAGAGGTTAGGTTAAAGTACGTGAAAAGTGCCTGCCATCTGAAAGAAATGTAGTAATACAGTTAAGAAATTATGAGATGCTGTGCTTACATCTTTATGTTCTATATACCTTTACCTATAACTTGTAAAATAATTGTGAATATCATATACACTAAGATGACCATGAATAGGGCATTGTAACTAACATGTTCTTATATACCATAATCAAATATAGGCTTTCGTGTACAGCTGCTATAACCTGCTAGCTTGGTGTTAGCACAACACTGTAAACCTCGTAAGGGCGCTATAGAAAGAAGAGGCGGAGGTGGATGCTTCGGGCTTAAATGAAGAAGCCCAAATGGAGAGTATTCGACGTGCAATCACAGACAGACTGTGTAAATCAGAAGGTTGGAATAGAGGTAAATCAGTCCCATCTCAGACGGATCATGATTTTATGACCTGTAGGTGGCGCTAATGTCGTAAGTCCAGAAGAGTTCAAAGTTCTTAGCCCCCCAATAAAACAAAGTGGATGAGGTATTTTTCTTTGAAGAGGGAGTGCAGAGCCCCCCTAGCCCATTTATTCAGCAGTGAGAGACTGACAAAAAAGACAAAAGCGGTCTTTGGGGGGTGGGGGGTGGGGGGTGTTGGACTTTGTTCCATGGTCTAGGGCTGCAACTCAGGTAAAAATAAAAGCAAAACTAGGAACAAAAGATTCAGTTAGTGGCCTCTCTCACACACGGATGAGGGGGTTTCTAAACTGGGTGCTGGGACTGGGACTTCTCTCCCACGCACGGATGAAAGCAGCGGCACGCGCCTGTTTACAATACGGGAATAAATAATGCATGAAGCTCCTGCTGCTCATCCTGCAGAACCCAAGGCAGGTGAGAGGTGGTACGCAAGCGCAGAGCGGGACAGGCGTGACGGGACATCTCCAGCAGCCCCAGAAGAAAGAGGAACAAAAAAGAGAAAGAGGACAGATAAAAATGATTGACTGATTGACAGACAGACAGACAGACAGACAGATATACTTAGATAGATAGATAGATAGATAGATAGATAGATAGATAGATAGACAGACAGACAGGCCGATGGATGGATGGATGGATGGATGGATGGATGGATGGATAGATAGATAGATAGATAGATAGATAGATAGATAGATAGATAGATAGATAGACAGACAGACAGGCCGATGGATGGATGGATGGATAGATAGATAGATCGATAGATAGATAGATAGATAGATAGATAGATAGATAGATAGATAGATAGATAGACAGGAAGACAGACAGACAGACACACAACCAGGGCAGGAGGAGTATAGAAAAAGAGAAGGACTGCAGAGACAGAGTGGTACACCACCACGGGGCGGGCGGGTCTCCGTCTCTTCTCTCTCTTCTCGTGTTCTCACTCGCAGCACGTGACTCTAATGGCCGCCACTGCCTGTGCTGGAGCTCCGTGTGGACCCGGAGTGTCTCTGAGCTCTTGAGGAACAGGAGACTCCGTGTCTCTGAGCTCTTGAGGAACAGGAGACCCCGTGTCTCCCTCCTGCAGCCCTCCGTGCCCTCCGTGCCCACCGTACCCACATCTTCACCGGGCTGCCCGTGCAGACAGACCGTCCCACCGGTGCAGCGGTGCGGCTCCCCGTTACGTCTCCGAGCAGCCGCTGGGAGGAGGAGTCAACAGGTCCAGGTACGGGGCTGAGGGTCCGGTTCGGTTCAGTTGTCAGTAATTGTCCTTATTTCCCACAATAACTGACGTTTAAGGTTTTCGAAACCTCAATGAACTTCAACTTTTTATTTGTTTACTTGAACCGTTACAAAGTTGCACGCGTTTGTTTAGTATCCAGCATCACGTTTGAATATTCGTTCCACCTTAAAGGGCAGAAGATTTATTTGGGTTTAAGATAAATCTCATTTTTACAGAGAAACTCTGTAACATGAAAGGTTCTCTAGACTGAATCTCGACTGTCCTGAGAAGTTTTCAATCAGTTGTTCCTAAAGTTGTTGTATTGTCGCTTTACATAAATAGTTTCTGTCTGTTTTGGTCATTTTTTGAGGAGTAAGGCATGACAAACCCCATTTGTAGTTGTGGTTTCATTTGTTAGAATTGCTGTAGACTGTGGTTGTGGTTTAAGAGGTTTTGGTCCTTGGCTCTTTGCACATTTTAGTTGAAATTTTGTGCCTAGAGACACTGAGCAGATGTTTCGGGCTGTCATTTCGTAGTAGAAATGCCTTCAGTGGTGTCCAGACGCTCGATATAGACAAAAGTGTTGGATTCCTGACCATTACACTAACAGTCATTTTTATTGCATTCAAATACTTTAATATGGAGTTGGTCCCCCCTTTGCAGCTATAACAGCTTCGACTCTTCTTGGAAAGAATTTCCACAAGATTTTGGAGTGTTTCTGTGGGAATTTGTGCCCAGTCATTCAGTGGAGCATTTATGAGGTCAGGCACTTGCAATATGCGTTCCAGTTCATCCCAAAGGTGTTGAGGTCAGTCAAGTTCTTCCACACCAAACTCATCCAGCCATGTCTTTATGGCGCTTGCTTTCTGCACTGGGGCACAGTCATTCTGGAGTAGAAAAAGTTCTTCCCCACACTGTGTCCACAAAGTGGAAGCATGGCGTTGTCCAAAATGTCTTGGTTTGCTGAAGTATTAAGACTGTCTTTCATATTGAAGTCAGGGGCCACCAGAATTCAATAATTAAGATACTTTAATTACACCAATACTTTTGTTCTTATAGTGTAGGTGGGTTAGGGTTAGCCTAACCCTAACCCCTTCTAGGGGACCTGCATCATATACCCACACAATTTTCATGAAAATTTTTGTCTAAGGACGTCTGAAAATCCAGTCCACGGTCCGAACCAAAGGTCACGTTGCTCTTACATCGTGTAACTTAACAGGCCAGATGTTTGAGCCTGTGCTTGTTTTAAAAAATATAAAATATATGCCGCTCTTTGAAAATGTTATTACAAGAAAACATTGGATATACTTAAAACAAACGAAACTGACTTGCTTGAAAAGGTGGACACAAGTTATTTCCAAAAATTGCTGAGTGCTGTGAATCTGTGCTGAGTGCAAGGGGTGATTATTTTTGATGAAACTCATGCATAAGCTTTTGCAACCAGGAAATAGCAGTTACAGTCTATAATCTTATGTTACACTTAAAAACTATCATTTACATTTCTTGTCAAGTATTTGTTATATTTTCTTGTAATAACATTTTGACGAGGCAACCTGTAGTGTACATTTGATCAAATTTGTTTAGTTTCACATTGATATTTTGCAAGTGCATTTGAGAGACACGCCTACATCTGTGTGTTGTCAAGTTGTTCCCGAATATTTATACTTTTTTCAAGTTGATTTTTGATTTCTTCAGCGGATCAAATTATAGTTAAGGACTCTTCCTGCTCTTATTCTTCTTTAGTCTGCCCCACCTTGCTGTAATAGATCAAAATGTCCAAACCATCTGGGAAAAGTGTTTCCACATTGCAAACGAACTGAACCATGGTTCATTTTGACCCAGCCTTTGACTGCCTCTTTTGGTGAGAACAAGGTTCGGCACCTTCTGAGGCATCTGCTGTTCTGGTGTTTTAAAAGTTTACAGAAATCAAACCAGGATTATCCATCATAATCATGTAATACAGTTGTTTTAAATGGATGCACTGGATTACAAATTCCCCAGTCATTGGACTAATAAAGGGTTATCTTATACATATGTTTATCACTTATGTTTATAGACAGAGATTGACATAAGCGGTGCGAATTGGTGTTTGTTGTTTGATAAATGCGCACCAGTTTTCAGTCTTCACTGGGCAAATGCATACCTAATTGGAGTAACTTCATACTTGGTCTCTAAGTACCACCACTCAGGAAAGGGAAACCTTAAAAAGAAAAATAATAATGAAAAGAAAAACGTCCGCGGAGCCTTGCTTTGGCAGCAATCAAAATTCAGTCAGAGCAGGTCTGATCTCAGGTCTGCGTGCCCTGCCCCGCCCCCTCGACTTCACTTCCCGCCCTGGTGTTGTAATGGTTCCAGCGCACATGGTAAGGTGAAAATCTTTGAATTTTGTTGTGTACCAATTAATTACTGTAGATACTCATTAAGGTACTAGAGCAAAAAAATGATGTCAACCCCTGTTTATAGACCTAATGTTTGCTTCACAGCTGGCATGACGTAGTAGAGTTATGTCAGGAAAAAGCGTTGCAGTAGCTGCCGTTTAAGGTGAAATGAAACATTCAAACAAGATGCAGGAGCGTGTGAGGTCAGTTAAGAACTCGCAACTAAAACTTTTTCATAAATTCAGTATCAAAACAACAAACAGGTGAAGTTCATTTTCTAAAACTTGAGAGTCTCTGCACCATGAAAGGCTCTTTAGACTGAAACTCAACTGTGTTTGCAGGTGGGCATATATGTCTTTGACCTACATATCTGCACCACTCATATGATACACACATACTAAGATCACCTTTTACTGTTGTGAAAAATCATTTAAAACCACTGCTCTGACCAGTTACTGACAACAGAGTTAAGCAGAACATTGTTTCTCAATCATCGATTGTTCATTGGGCATCTGTTACAGTCCCCAGGCAGGCATAGCCTAACCGCACCAAAGCTGTGGTTAGTGGATACTAGCCTAATGTGGCCTGTGTGTGCCAGAACCAGAAGTTGGTTTTTAGTGCTTTGCACTTGACATTGGTTTAGTCAGTGTACAGTGTTCTTTGGCATATCCGCACGTGTAACTGGTACCACTTTCCAATAAGATTAGCCTTACAAAGGCTTTGTAAATGGTTTTAAATGAGGTTCTTTAATTAATTAGGTCGTATTCACCAATCAGCCACAACACTAAAGCCGCTGAGAGATGAAGTGAAGAACAATGATTATCTCATTACAGTGGCACCTGTCAAGGGGTAGGATATATTAGACAGCAAGTGCAAATGGGTGAGCATAAGGCTTTGAGACACTTTGATAAGGGTAAAACTGTGATGGCTAGATGACTGGGTCAGAGCATCTTCAAAATGACAGGTCTTACGTTCCCAGTATGCAGTGATTATTAATATCAAAAGTGGTTCAGATAAGTAGTGAGCTGGCAACAGGGTAATGCGTCCGTGTAAAGTTAGGGCTAGCCCCGATTCCACCAAACCTTAAACTGCTGAACAAGTTAATGCTGGCTTTAACAGAAAGGTGTCAAAACACACAATGCATCATGGTTTGCTGCAAATGGGGCGGAATAGTCGCAGACTGGTCAGAGTGTCCATGCTGACTGCAGTATACTGCCGAAAGTAACTAAAATGGGCATGTGAGCATCCAATCTGGTCAAAGAAGCAGGTAGCCTCATCTGATAAACGTTGTTTTCATGTGGACGGCTGGATGTTGTTTGTTACTTACCCTGTAATGCTCTAAAGCAGTATTCAGCTGGCAAACATTGGGTCCTGTCCCTCATGTGGATTAGGTAGGTAGGTGACAACCTTTCTGCAGACCAAGCACATCTCTTAATTGGGAACATTATTCTTTAATGGCAGTGTAATACCCCCTGCCACACTGCAAACATTGCTCAGGAATTGTTGCCTAGTGGGTAAAAGCTTGACTGTGAACCAATTGACCACAAAGACGCAGGTTCAAACCCCCACTACTACCATTGTATCCTTGAGCAAGACATTTAACCCGTAGTTTACATTTATAGCATTTATCAGACGCTTTTATCCAAAGCTACTTCCATTCTCTAACTACAGGGGACAGTCTCCCTGGAGCAACTTGGG
>JBBJLR010000111.1:26342172-26352843 GCA_037577145.1 Brachypetersius gabonensis | reverse complement strand
CACACACACACACACACACACACACACACACACACACACACACACACACACACACACACACACACACACAGATCGAGGGTCATGCTGGGCGATAGCTGTGACGTTGGAAAGTGTTGTGTGTTTGGAGCGAAACAGCTTAATGTTATCATTTCCACTTCCTTTCTGGAGTGCGCAGAGACTGCACACTCATACACATGTACACACACACACACACACTCACACAGACACACACACAGACACACACACACACACACACACACACTCACACTCACACATGCTACCTTTGATGCTACAGAAGTTCAGTGCAGAACAGCCTCAGAGTGTGAGAAATAGAGCGAGAAGCTTATTAGTAACTAAATAATACAGCTTTGACTATTCAAACCAAGCTTATTTTCTGCACCCTTCAGAGTTTTCAGTAGTCTATTTCGACTCCTGTTAGTGAATAAATATTATAAGATTCTGAGAAAAGGGAATTTGGGATAAAATAAAGTAGATCAAAATTAAATGACAATTATATACAGTCATGCACTGGAAAACCAGCTGCCAAAACAGTCCCATGTAACTCCCCAAGACCTTTGAATGTGTTATGTGGTATTTGCATCAAGACATTAACAGTAGATCCTTTTAGTCCTTTAAGTTGTGAGATGGGTCTCCATGGAATGGTCTAGTTGGTCAAGTTCATCCCACAGAAGAACGTATTGTTTATCAAACCATTCCTGAACTGTGTTTCCAGCGCAGTAGGTAGATTATCCTGATGAAAGAGGCCACTGCAATTAGGGAATACCATTGTCATGAAAGGGTGTACTTGATCTGTAACAATGTTTAGGTTGGTTGTACATGTCGAAGTAACATCCACATGAATGCAGGACCCAAGGTTTTCCAGCAGATCATTGCCCAGAGCATCACACTGCCTCCATTAGCTTGCACTCTTCCCATAGTGGTGCAATATCTTCCACAAGTCAGTTCATTTGATGTGAAAGACAATGAAGCACATTAGACCAGGCCACATGTTTTGGAGATGCTCTGACCCAGTCATCTAGTCATCATAATTTGTAGTCATCATCAGCGCATTTTGCATACCACTTACGTCTGTTCAGGCTTGCGTACCACTTTTGTCAATCACTGGTTATTCACCTCACCTGTCAATGGTTTTAATGTTGTGGTTTATCAATCCATAATACATAACAACAGATTTTAATACATACATACACATAAGGGTGATGTCCATTCCTGATGTCAGCATATACACAATCATGTGAAAGTTTGAAAATGAGTTAACACATCAGGCAATGTGATGACAGGGAATATACTTACACAGAATGCACTAAACATTGCAGATAAATGTGGGTATTTACCATACTGGAAATTAAATGCAATATAAATGTGCCATAATATTTGCACATACTTCATTTGATGCTTTTGAAGTGTCTCTGGGATGTGAATCTGAGTCAAGTCTGTGTCAAGTCTCAGGTCTGGTTGTGTGATTGAGCCTTTGGAGTAAGAGTTTGAATCCTGTCTCAAGTCTCCTGGATAAGAGTTTGAGTTGAGTTTTCTTGAGACTTGGTAGTGTGAGTTATCTCTGATCTCTGTGGGGTGCAAATCAAAAGGGAGTCTCAGGCCTCTGGTGTGAGAGTCCGCATTGAGGTACAACTCTTAGTGCAGTCTTGAGGCTCAGTGGTGCTCATCAGAATCAAATCCAGAGTTTCTGAAGCAAGAGTCAGAGTCCAGTCTCTTGATTTTGAGGGTGAGTCTCTGGGGTGAGTTTCCGTGTCAGGTCTTCAGTCTCTGGGGGGGTTGGTAGTCTGAGTCGACTGTCAAGGGTAATGAAGGGCAAAGGACATGACAAGCCAGAAAATGTAAAGTTAAGTGGCCTGCTAACAAAGAAGTGATCAGAATTCAGAGACTCCACTGGCTGTGAGAGAATCGGAGAAGGCGTTTAAAGCACTGAAAAAGCTAGTTGGAGCCCCTGGGCCTTGCCTCGTCGTGTGTTTTCTATTCAGTGCCTGTAATGACGGGCCCCGCGGTGCTAGCATTAGCGTTCTCGGTGTCATTAGCCTGCCGCCCCGAAGGAGAGATTTGCCTGATTTATGGTTGGAGGCGCTAATGGACCAGATACGGCTGCTCCCGCGCCCCCGCCGCACAGGCTAATGAAAGTTTTGTGCAAATGTGAGCAAGGCAACAACTCCAAAGCTTTTTCTCGTTCTTCACATGCTTTCCTTGCTTTGTGTATCAGTGTGTGTATGTGTATGTGTGTGTGTGTATGATGAATGGGATATTTCCCATTGTGAGAGCCATGCCTGAAATGTTCAGTTTTTTGTGTTATTATGGTAACAGTACTGAAGAAGTTTCACTATTGGTGGCACATCACAGGGGAGACAGAGCAGTGCACAAACCAAACCTTACTCTGATTTCTCTGTAGTATCTTGCGGATCACAATTTTAATACAATTTGGGCAGCCTTTCTGTCTGTCTGTCTGTCTGTCTGTCTGTTTCTCTCTCTCTCTCTCTCTCTCTCTCTCTCCGATTGTCTTTATCCGTTTTCTCTTTCACTCTATTCTGCTCTCTCTTTTTCTCTCTTGCTCACTCTATTGTTTCTCTATTTCTCTCTGTCTCTCCTCTCTCCGTTTTCTCTCTCCACTCTCTCTCTCAATTACAGATGAGTTTCGGCCTCATCAACACTTTATTTGCTCTGAAGTGGAGAGATGGGCTCATGTCTAAAGCAGTGTGTGAGCATGCGTCCATGTGTGTTTACGTTCCTTGACCTCACATGTTTTCGTTTCACAGAGCGAATGTTGCTGGCATCAGGTCCATGATAATGTGGCCTCCTCTACAGCTCTGGCATCCACCTTGAGCAGTTGTTGCATTTACCTCCTCACATAATCACACATTCACACTCACTCCTCACTTCATCACGTCCACTTGTCAGGGGGTATTTTGAGACAGGGGTGTAAACGAATGACTTGCAACAATGGCTATAAGCAGCCGTCCAGCGCCGGCCTGGGTCCACACCACCTTGCGAATGAACCATTGTTCATTCGCCAGTTTTGGCCTGGCAGCATTTGCTATTGGTCAGCTGTGCTCAGGCGAGGGGCAAATTGCCCACATATGTTGTTTATCTAAAGAAAAGTCACTGGGTGATCTGTAGGGTGAGTGTTTTTTTCCAGGAGTTCTTAGCATAGTCTAGAGTGGGGATGCCAATCTTTGGTCAGTGTACAGCACAGTTTGGTGATTTCCCTGCTCAAACACACCTGGTTGACCTCACCTGTTTATTTATCCAGGCCCTCCTGGATCTTTTGCAGTGAAATGACCATCAGTGTCAGACATCCAAGAATAGCCGAGATTAAATGTTATACATTTTTTTAAACACAAGAATTTTCCTGAATCCTGCATGAAAAAGTGTGACATGTCTAAATCAAGAATAGGAAGACTGCTAACTGACTTTAAGGAATGTCTGAGGGATGGTTTTCCAGACAAGGTTTTTTCCCAGGTATTCCCAAACATATGCCATATTTTATGCTGCTTTTGTCTGCTCATAAAATGTATTAAGCAAATAAATTAATTTGATTGTCCTGTGCAAAGATACCGGCAGTACACACCAGTGTATGAGTCATACATTACCAGCTCTTAACCTACAGATATGTATCGGAGCCTCTAGACCGGGGGTACCAGGAGGGCCAGTGTTCAGCACTGTTTAGTAGTGCTGTAGCATAAAGGCAGAATAAAATATGGCATACGTTTGGAATTCCTGTCAGTCAGTACCTGGAAAAAAATCCTTGGCTGGAAAACCATCCTTCAGAGATTTTTTCAAGTCAGTTAGCAGTCTTCCTATTCTTGATTTAGACATTTCACACTTTTTCATGCAGGATTCAAAAAAATTCATAGATGGTCTAGCATGCACAGCATGTTTAACATTTAGTCTCGGGTATTCTTGAAGGTCTGACTCTGATGGTCATTTCACTGCTAAAGATGCAGTGGAGCGAAGGAAGCGAGATTTCACCCTCCCAGCTTGGAGGCATTGTTCAGTTTAGTGAGGCCTAGCTAGCGGCTGGACGTGAATAAATGGGAAAAACTATGGAAAAGCGTCATCTGAACTCCAGGAGGTGTTCAAACTTTTGCACATGATTGTAAAAATATTTTGACTAAGACTTTAAAGGTACAATAAGCACAATCTTGTGTAAAGGGTCCTAGATAACATGTGTGTGTGTGTGGCTTTTGGCTTGAGTGTGTGTTATTGGAGAGAGCAACTGAGCAAGTCCTGGATTGCTTTGTGCTTTCAAGTTAATGGCTCAGAAAGGTGATGATTGTTTTGCTCTGTTTCTCCTCATTGTGTATGTGTGTGTGTGTGTGTGTGTGTGTGTTTGGGATGCGTGGGAGGTGAGAGTATGCCACAGAAGGCTGATGGGAAAGAGATGGATTGTCACTATAGTATCAGTCTTGGTCACATGACCATGGTGTGGTTTTATATATATATATATATATATATGTGTGTGTGTGTGTGTGTGTGTGTGTGTGTGTGTGTGAGTGAATGATTAACCTGTATCCATCCACAGAAAAAAAGAACTGCTCCAGGCTCCCTCCTGATTAAAGTTCAGACTTCCATCCATCTTTCCTTCCCTCCGTCGCCGCTCTCCCTCTTCACAGAATGAATGGTGCTGGTGGAAAGCACAGTATTGTTTGGTGGGGGTGGTGTAGGGTGGGGTGGGGGGCATTTGCATCTCTGCCGCCGGCCTCTCCGTACAATATGATAGAGAGGCACGAGGAAATACAGTTACAAGGCAATAAAGGCTCTCCCCATCACTCTCCTTTATCTCCATTCCCCCGTTCTACGCTCACACTCACCCGCTTCAATTTTTTCCCTTTCATATTCTCACTCGCCATCTCCGCGTCCCTCTTCCTTCTTCCTGACGCTTCATTTTGCCTTTAGTTCAGTCCAAGATTAAGGACCCCATGTGCTAAGCAGTTTGTAGCAGTTTCTGGTACAAATCAGACACAGTCTGTTGAGGCTGATTCACCAGCAAGTAGGATTTTCCCATCATGTTACCTTAGGATCAATTCTGAATGTTTTTAACACTCAGAGAACTGTTCCATACCCTTTCATGTCTCCTTCTTATAAGCATCTCATCAACTACAGAAAACCCATAAAGATGAATTTTATTATGTAAGGGAATAGTTTACAGTTCTCTGCAAACATGAATAGACTGGGATAGGCCTAGACAAACAGGTTAACGGCTATAAACAGTTGCTATAAAGTATTATTGCTATGAAGTACGCAATGGTGTTCCACTGCCTTTCATCAACACTGTCAGTAAAAGAGAGAAAAAAATAGAGAAATATAACAAATTGACAGGCTGCACGGACTCAATACAACAAATATTAATGCAGTACAATTTGATATAAGTGTGTTCCCTAACTGAAGGTACTGTAATTGTACCTTTGAGGTTACCACCTCATCCATCCATCTATCCATCTGTCCAACCTTCCATTCATCCATCTATCCCTCCATCTGTTATCTGAGCTGCTTAATCTAACGAGGGTTGCATAAAAGGGAGGGGTGCTGAAGCCTGTCCCAGTGCTCATAGAATGAAAGTCAGAGAAACGCCCTGGACAGGTCACCAGTCCTTTGCTGGGTACCATCCCAGTAACAACATTTGTACTCTTAAAGGTAAAGTTTTTTTCTGGTCTGGTGTAAATTTTTTAAAATGTTTTTGTACGGTTTGATTATTGTGAAAACTTTTGTGTCCTACCACAAGCAAGTTGAACTGTTCTATCGCTGTCTTGATGTTTGCCTGCTTGGTCTGCCATACAACACTGAATATCAAGCTGGCTGCAGTGTTTTATGCAGAGTGGCACAACCATCTAAGCATATAGCCAGTCGTTAGGAAAAGGAAACCACATCCACAAACCTGCGCAGCCTTCATGAAGAACTGGGTGCACTTTGCGTCACTTGTGGAATTTACCTAAAAGTAGGGGTGACCGATATGGGAAAAACATCATATCACAGTTTTTTACAGTTAAATCACAATTTTGATTTTATCATGGTATGAACAGTACAATCAAGCTTTTGTTGGTTGAGCGCTGTTTCTATAAGGCGGGCATTAAGTGGAATTTGGCTGAGGAAAAAAAAATTAGAAAGGACATAGAACCGCAATAGTTAGATAGAATCTAGTTTATATAAACAATATTACGATCTCTCTGCTTTGGCAGATTGTCAGCACATATCTCATCTTCACGATCTCATATCATCATATTGCCCACCCCTACCTAATTATATTTTAGTGTTAGCAATATTAACCTCCCAGATCCAGCTCTAAAAAAGTTACTATCAACACGGTCATTATAGCTTCTTTTTTACATATTCATATTCTGTTAACTCAATAATAAAATCCTCCACCTGATATGTGTGTCTGTGGGTAGATGTCCTGTTTTGTGAAGCTGCTGGAACTTATTAGCTGTGGGAATATAGCTTAAAGCATGAGTTTAGGTGGGTAAACACATTAACCTGATTGCTTTTTATTTTATTGGCTTGATTGAACTAACAGACATGTTTTTCTAGGTTTCTCCCCAGTTAAGTCAGATTCCAGTTTCACCAGCTACCTTGGACTGTGACCCCAGTCACACAAAATTACCAGAGCTGGGAGAGCGAAGGCTTGCATGTTTGTCCTCTTAGCTCAACAGCTCCTTTTCATTTCTTCTTATTGTTGTTGTTGTTGTTCTTAACTGAAGAATGTTATTTATTTGTTTATTTGTTTGTTTGTTTATTTATTTAGTAGACCAGCTTCTGCAAAGTTTTGTTTATTTCAAATTCTTCTGAGAGATTTCAGTCCAGCCACATCGCTGGACAGGACAAGATGGCAACATGAAATGTTGCCCATAAAGGCCACAAGCTTGTTGCATTCCTGTGATGCTTTACCACACCCCAGTCTGACAGAGATGTGTTGGTGTTCATCACTTCCTTACATGAGGGAACAGAGCCCAGAAGGAGTCTGGCTTTTAAAGGTTCCCGTTATCACACTGAAGTACGACTGCATGCTTGTGGTCAAATCTTCCACCATGAGGAACCCTTGGGTGCAGAGCAGACACAGATGATTTTCTATTATATTATCTATTCTCTAAGCTTATTGTGTAAATTCTATGTTAACGAGAACTGGTGCACTGGAGTCTTTGTAGTCACATAACCCAAAAAACAAGGTGAACCAGATACAGAATACATTTTGTGCCAAAAAAAGCCAGACATATAGTGTTGCCTACAAACCTGGATCATGTTCCATCAGGCCAGAGACAACTGGTATGGTGTGATCAGGCTTTATAGGCTTTAGTGCTTTAAAATGATTGAGGTGCTTCAGATTGAATCATGTACTTTAATAGTTGTAGGCCAGATGTGCTTTGTATATGGAATCGTTGTAAAACAATAACTGAGAGGAGGCTGACAAAAACACTTGATCAAGTCAGATTATATTGCTTCAACAATGTCCTAGTTCAGGACAGAACACATGTCCTGCACAAGTGCTTCAGTCCAGAAGAGACCGGACGACTGTACCCTTTGCATGCAAAGGTCTGACACAGGCAGCGGCTGTCCATGGCCTCCTATAACAGGTAAATTAAACAGCATTAGCCGAACTTGTCTGCACACATGGGCCAGTTCTTCTACTGGCTGATCAGGTAATATGTCCTTAAATGTCAGAAGGAAATTGTCATCCAAGAAAGTTAATTGTATGATGACAAGCTTGTAGCGAAGTAATGGAATGACAAATGTTATAGCGATTCATTCCAGTATACAGAGAAGCACTGCACAAAGTGGAGATCTTGAGCTGAGTTTTGGTTCAGTCTGCAGCTATCAGTGGCCTGGTGTTTAAGAACGGATAATTGTCATTGGTCTCTCTGGGTGGGTAGGGTGGTCTTCCCCCTCACCTTATTACGCTAGGCAATGCGGACATTTGACGTTGTTGTGAAGGCCTGAGTCCCAAGTTAGTGACATATACTATATAAACAAAAGTACTGGCACGCCTAACCATAGCACCACCACTCTTCTGGGAGTGCTTTCTATAAGATGAGTGAGCTTCTGTTGGTGAGCTTCTGTTGGAATTTAATCCCAAATGTGTTTTTGATGTGGTTGAGGTCAGGGCTCCAGCCTGCAAGTCAAGTTCTTCCTCTCTGAACTCATCAACCATGTCTTTATGGAGCTTGCTTTGTGCACAGGGGCACAGTCATGGCCGTCGCCAAACTGTGTCCACAAAGTTGGAAGCATGGTGTTGTCCGAAATGTATTGGTATGTTGAAGCTTTAAGCTTGCCTTTCCGTAAAAAACCCGGTGTGTAATAATACTTTTGTCCATATTGTGTACCACTCACAAGACATAATCAAGTGATAGCTCTAATATCTCTGGCGTAACTTTTCTGTCCAGGCTCAGCAACCAATAGTAAAAGTGCAGAACAGCGGCCACTGATGGGCAGATGGTTGCTGCGGTAAATGTAGGATACATGTGCATGGTACCTTTAGTTATTCTATTCCAAGGGTTTCGCTGCCTTAACAACCAGCAGTGGTCAAGAAACCCGCAGGGTTGGCAAAGGCAGGTTTATACTGTTTTCTAACAGAATAAGCAGTGGGCAAAAAACATCCCAATCTAGTGAACGGAATCATGGAAAAAGGCAAGGGACAACATTTAGGTGAGAACGCAAGACTCCACAAATCAGCCAGATGAATTTAGGAGTGCATGTTGCAGTTGTTATTACTTCAAATATGATGAATATGTGTGGGTGTTGATTAGTGGGCAGAGCTGGTCAGGGAGGCATGTGGACAGGCCTAGGGAGGAGAAACCATGAATGCTGTGTAAAGCAAACAATTTTTCATAGTATATTCCAGGATCTTTCTCTCTTTCCTACCCTCTTTCTCTTTTTATATCTGTCTCATCAAGTTAATTTTTCTTCATCCATGCATCAGCACACCTGCATATCAGCTCACATGGATGCCGTCCAGAAATAACGCAGATGAAAAAATAATCACACCCAAAGCAAGAGAAGTGAGAGGTACAGAAATTTGGAAATGATGTAGAGATATTTGGACAATAGCGATCTAGAGATAGAATAAAGAGGGAAGAATAGAGAGATAGAGCACGCAATGTTCTGATCAGTCATGCAGTAAGAGGGTGTGTAAAAAACTGTGGATTGTGGGTGCTCACAGGGACAGAAAGCTTATCCTGAGATAGGCCTGAGGAAGTGGCCTGCGTGCCCTTGCAACCGTCCCACTCCCCCCAAAACACACATACACACACTCTTACTTGGGAATATATATTATTGACTGTATGACTGTTCTACTCTTTAGTGTAGAGGCTATATTTTAGTTATATGTGTGTATTCTGTAAAATCTAGAGCCATGCCATATTGTCTCAGTACATGTATCTAGCTGAGACGAAAAGTTAACTTTGACTTTAAGTATTACGTTGTATAATTTCATTCTCGCTCTCTCTCTGACACACACACACACACACAAATACATTTTTGTATTCAGGATGTGAAATCTCATCTAAAGACCTATTCTTTCCAGTTCCTCCCATGGTGAACATTGCACATTATTCCTACAGGAATACTGCACACACATACAGTGCTTTACATGGGTATGAAATTAGGTCTTTTTTTTTTTTTTTTTTTTTTTTTGCTATTCGCATGTTATCGTCTGAACTTGGTTTTAAGCATTCTATTATATTCCCACACACTCAGAACCAGACCTGTCCATCAAACTGATGTTAGCAGACATGAAGGCTACATGTACACAACAGTAACACCTCTTTACAGACATTACAGGATATTAATGAGGTTAATATCTTTGAACCTGCTGTCCTACAGCAGACTGCATGATGATAAACGCCTTGCTTAAGGCACAGACCAGCAGAAACTGATATCAGCGTCCCCTTGTTCCTCTTTTGAGTTTTGAAATGAGCTGGTCTGAATTCAAACAGGCACATTTCCAGCCTGCGGGGCCTAATCTCAGGGGTGGTGAAGCCTTCACTAATCTAGCCTGACGAATTAGGATTAGTATTTTGCCAATTTTTTATGTTTTTTTTATGTTTTGCATCTTTTTTTTGTATTGAGCTTCATATTGAACCAGAGGTGGCAGTGACCTTTCCCAGCCTGAAGAGAGGTTTTAAAAAATTGTCTGGTTCGAGAAGGTCTAAGGTCAGGGTCAGTAATGGGTTCTTTGTCCCAGTGGTGGTTCTTTAAAATGTCTCACTGCAGGCTTCACTGTGTACTAACCCCACAGTGCCACTGGCTGTACTAGTATAAGTAACCTGTTTGTTTGTGTGTGAGACCATCAAATGAAGTCAGTATGTTTTGCATTAATGTGTGGAAGACAGGGTTTGTGCAACTCAGTCCTTAAAAGGAAAAGGATCCATGCCCTCTTCCTTTGATTGATTGATTTAATCTGTAAGCCGTAATCATCATGGTGACTGAGGGACTCTGTCTTGGGATAGTCACCCTAGGGAAGGGGAGGAGCCAAAACATCCGATGCTGCTATATGATGTGTGTTTGTAAGGAAGATTGATTTTTATCCTGTGTGTGATCTCCAAAAAACTCTAATTTATATGGTTCGGTTTGTGTCAGTTTGAATGTATGTGTGTGTGTGTGTGTGTGTGTGTGTGTGTGTGTGTGTGTGTGTGTGTGTGTGTGTGTGTGTGTGTG
>JBBJLR010000111.1:26318835-26330176 GCA_037577145.1 Brachypetersius gabonensis | reverse complement strand
ATAAAATGAAATTAAAGTGTTCTGGGAGCATATTTGGGTGCATATTTAAGGTTTACACTATAAAAATAGGCATTTTATGCATTTTTTAAAAACAAAAACACAAGAACGTGTTTTTTCATTATAGGCGGGTGCTCTTGTAACGTAACCCCGCGACTAACGGGGGTTTACTGTATTATAAACATTGATCTATATAAACATTGAACTGTGTGCAATACAGTAAAATTATTAGAATTAACTAACAAATCTATGTAGTAATTCTCATAGATGATTCAGTATTTACTAGGAATACAATAATAATAAAATTACAATAACTGTAATGCTTTTTGTTTAGACACATTTCCAGCATCTATATCTATATTGACCCTTTTTCTTGCTTGACCCCTCAGATGGCCAGCTCACTGCGATCCTGGACAGCGCTCCTGGCTCTCTTGTTTTGTGTGCTAGTGTGTCTGAGCAGCCTGGCTGAAGCTTATCCACCCAAACCTGAACCTCCGGCAGGAGACGTGGGGCCTGAGGAGATGGCCAAATACCACACGGCCCTGCGGCACTACATCAACCTCATCACACGGCAGAGGTCAGTTCTGCCTCATCAGCATTCCAGATTCAAGATTCACTTATTTTCCCACAGCGTGCAAAACTTGACATCTCCCATTTAAACACTATACAAAAACTATACTGACATTCATAAAAAAAAGAGACCCCAGCAAAATGTTCAGTTTCTCAGGTTTTATCTTTTATAGGTGCAAATGCTGAACTGAACAGCTTTAAGAACTGCTGAAAAAATGAATACAAAAAATATTTTTGAAGTAAAAATGATGTTTTAAAGCATCATTTAAAAGGAAATAAGAGAACATCAAAATAAGAGAAATGATTCAGTTTTTACAGAACTTGAATAATTCACCCTTAAACAACATGACAATAATTACCTTTGATGTGCTTCTAGTAGTGTTTTACCATCCAACTGGTCACATTGTGAGAGTATTGATTACAGCAGTAATTTTATACCGTTCCACATTAAATAAGATGTGATTCAGGTGATCACTAATCAGGTCTGATGAAGCAGAATGAGGTGTTTGTGTAGGAATTTAACAGACACTGGCATGGAATGGTTGTCATACACATACAGATGCTCATTTGAAAATAAATTGCTGTGGTCTCTTATTTTTTTTTCCAGAGGTGTGTATATATACATATGTCTAAAATATTGGGGCAATTTTCATTACATACATTACCTCACATGATGAAAATCTCAGGGTGATTCGATCTGATGATGTTGGACATCACTAATTGAAAACTTACCTCCTACATGCAAACAGAGTGAACTTTTATAATCTGCACTTTTCATATGATTTGCATGTTTTAGTGAGCTATGAGCAATTTTATTTTTACAAATTCCCACAAGACAACCCTCCCAGTTGCTTCTGTCTGAGACCAGAGTTTCCATAGCCTTTCTCACCAAATTCTCTTTGTCACCAAAAGATTAGTTAATCATTTGTAATAAATAAAAGATTAATTAAAATTTTTGAAACTGGTTTGACTAGGATTAGCCCCACTGGAATATAATGGGTTTTTTTAATACATGCGGGAAAATATATATATTCAGTTTAGCACAATAGTCCAACATCGGGCACAATGGTTTGTAATTTTTCATCAAAATTAAATCAGCTGTGTCATTCTCCAGAAATAGACAGCCTCAGTTCCAGCACACACTGCAGTGCTGAACGACAGGAAGCTGCGAGTTTATTATTAAATGCGCTTAACCTGTCCTCTCTATAAAGCACTGAACCTGTTATTTTCACTGCAGGGGAAGAAACACACTCGCATTCATGCTCTGACTTAATTACAGATCCACTGCAGTACTGAAAAGATGTAGTGGATTTGAAAGGGCACTGAGGTTTTGTTGGGCTATTTTTAGATCTTTATTATCATACATTAAATGACTGTTCAGTGGACTTTAAAACAGTAGGGCAACAATTTGCATTTCAGCCTGTGACTAGTTGAGAGGCACTATACTAGAACATCCACAGATCCACTGAAAAATCCACAGACTTCTCTACAGTGGGGGTGAAAGGAACCAGGTGTTTAAAAAAGCTGTTTTATTTATTTTCAATCCCCAGTGTATTTGGTGATGGTGGTAGAAATGTAGGAAATCTATGTTAGTTTTCTTCAGGGACTATTTTGCCTCATAACACCCTGCATTTATTCATTTAGCCATTAATTTGGTTTAGTTTTAGGCCAAAATCTTCTCCAAACAGGCAGTGCATTCAAACCCATGTCATGTGATTTTTGGTGAGTTTCCTTATAACAGAGTGTTTACCTCAAACCAGCTCTGAATAACTCTGTTTACATATTAACTATTTAATGATACCAAAAAGTAAAAATAGGTGGAATTCTCCTTTAAGTAACAATATACCTTATTCACCAGTATTCACCTAGGAATAGCAGGCTGCAGCTGGGACTGTTTTTCTCCTTTAAGAACACGTTTATGTTTCCCTAAATGTTATGTATTATAATTGGCCATGCTCTGTTCTCTTCATCTCCCTTTTCTATTTCTCTCTCTCTTTCAGATACGGGAGGAGATCCACTCCGGAAGTGGCGATGGCAGAGCTGCTGTTTGGTGATGATGAACAGGACATAAGGCCACGGTGAGCAACAGCAGAACATCTACAGTAACGTGGCTCACATTCAATCATCTGGCCTCTTTATTGGAAGCCACTCCCTTGTGGCTCCACCTTGCTGGTGTGCAGTTAGAGGTGTAGCCCATCCATTTGAGGCAGTCCAAAGGACTGTATACCATATTGTTTGCCTTAAAGAAGCTGATAGCTAACTTTTTGGGTGGGAGATCAATCGTCCATTAACAGGTGATTTTTACAGGCAGAAACGGACTTTGGGACAGGCATCCACTTTTCATGTTTGACCTACTCATGTATTTTCCAAAATGTAGCAACATTACTGAACGCTCAGCTCTGCCCACACTCAGCGCAGCCACATGTGTTACAAATCACTGAAAAAAGAAGAAGTTGTTTACTGTAGAAACCGTTAAGATTTGATTCTCCCTCTCTCGCTCTCTCTCTCTATACACACACACATACTGTATGTATATATATATATATATATATATATACTAGGGGTGGGCATAGATTTTTTTTTAAAATCTAGATTAATCTCACTGTAATCTTAGGTAGCAGGCGGGCATTAGGACCCAGGCGAAGCTACATGGCGCTGCTTGTTAGCGAGTAGCAACCGGAGCCCATTCAGTAATATTTATCTGGTAGCGCCGTTTGTACTCAGAACAATGCTATGAGTGTCCATAACTGTTCCCTGCTTAACTTTACTTATTTCCTTAAATGAAAGGAAAGGTTTGGTGAAACGTTTCATCCCTATATACACGCTAATTCCTTCCTACAACTCTGGGGGCTAAGCCCCCCCTTGTCTTTCCGTCCTAGTGACGTCACTGTTTCACAGTAGGCGTACACACAGGTTCAGACTCGTTCTCGCCCCCTACAGTGCAATTTGGCTAGG
The DNA here is from genome assembly GCA_037577145.1 of Brachypetersius gabonensis. NCBI lineage: Eukaryota > Metazoa > Chordata > Actinopteri > Characiformes > Alestidae > Brachypetersius > Brachypetersius gabonensis. Next base: position 26,326,654 of record JBBJLR010000111.1, on the reverse strand, counting down.
CATACATAGTCATCATAGCTTGCGTGGTATAGGCCCAGCTCCCAACCCAACTTTGTGAATAGATTAACGCCGATATTTTTTATAGCCCTATAAGAGTCTCACGTTAACACAGCACACATATATATATACACACACACACATACATATGTGAGTGTATGCACATTTATGTATGTATTATTCAAAGTAATTCATATTGATTTAGATTGATTATGATTTCTAAGAATATCAGGAATCAGCTGGGAGATAGTGGCACACCCATGACTTGCATAAAGATAAACTTATGTACATCCCTCACCAGTTAGCATCTGTCAGCACTACTCACACAGCCTGTGTATCTTTCAGAATGCAGCTAATCCATGGTAAACAGGGTAAATGGTAAACTGTGGTATCCTGCGTGTTTTTTCGTAAATTTGAGAATACATTACCCAGCATTCAATGTGTTATGTAACCATTGTCTGCAGTTTCCACTTAAGGACAGGCCTGCATAAGAAGGGAGTTTTCCATTAATCTGGAAAATCCCACTCCAGAGCTGCTTTAACCGGAGATCAGGCATGTTTACAGGAGATACAGTGACTCTTCAATTTGTCCCAGAGGCTGCTGTGTCTCCACTATAAGTGTTGGATGAAGTGAAAAATTGAAAAGCAGATGGTGATGTAAAAAAAATTGACCTGAGATGCTTTTCTTTCAGTGCTGAGGACCGTCTGGCCTGGTAAACCTCTCCCCTGTCTCGATACATCTCTCGCATTCCTCCATTCATCTCTGACAACAAAACAAGTTCACTGAATAGCCAACGCAGCCTGAAACAGCGGCCCTCTGCTTCTCCAGAAGGCCTCGTCTCACTTCAAGATGAAGGGAAAATGTCTCTCTCTTTCTCCTTCTGTCCTTGTGTCTTTCTGTCTCTGTCTCTCTCTCCCTCCCCAGATGTTTTCTGTGATGAGAAAATTGTAAATAATTTGTTACTCACACAATTGAGAATAATAAAGAATGACAAGACGTTAAAAAATGGTGTAAAATGAGTCAGTTTAATAGTTCTCTGCACACTTTCTTTCACATCATGAGGCAAATGTTGCTAGATCAATAAAAAAGATCACTATTCATTTATTTATCATTTCCACTCACGGTGAAAGACATGTTTTATTTCAAGCATCAAAAAAGGAGGCAGAAGAAGAAGAGAAACATGTTTAATAGGAAACAGCCCTTTTAATATAGTCAACTATGGCCATTTTGACACAAGAAAGTCTGCTGAGGTGTGTGCATGTAGCAACTCATGTGAAAGCTCCTTTTAAAAGTATGATATTAGTGAGAGCTTTGAGAAAAACTATAGTTGGGTGTGTTTAAGAATGGAAGAGAACTTGTTCTTAATGGCCATATAGATAGGGTTCCAAACAGGAACCCTCACAGTAAAGCAAACATAATACAATTCCAAATAAATAACGTGTTCAGTAAAAAACAATCAAACAAACAAATCCCCAAGTCCCTAAAATATTTAAAAATATTAAATTGAGTTCACAATTACACTATACCTCCACCAGGTGGCACACAATCGACATTTTTTTCTCAAGGTATCTTTAGATAATTATTGTAATTTGGCAGAATTTGCCATCCTTTTAATTACAGTCTCTGCTAAAAATTCTGATGTCTATTGAAAACACCGTGATCAATGTCAGAAATTCCATGTAAAAGCCATTTTTAGTCTGTTATTTTATTTTTATTGACATTTAACATCGAAAATAACATGTTTATCAATTATGCATTGACAATAGTTTGTTATCTTAATCCCAATCTACGTAATTAAACCTTCACTGTAATCTGACAGTGAGAATCCCTCTTCGGTCTTCCTTAAAGCGGTCATTCGTTGAGAGCTCGTGTGCAAGAGCGCCTTTGGTGGGGCCCATTACAACTTTCCCCTTTAAGAGCAGAGCAGTGGGCAGAGCCTTTAAATCACACTGCAGAAACGCATCAGGAGGAGCAGAAACTGAAGCAGAACGCTGCTGCTGTAGGTTCATGAGGTTGTGGGAGCTCCGTGGCACGTCTGGCTGCTTAATTTGTTCCTTCTGGATGCTCAGGTTTTAAAATTTAATCCTAAAGCACCTGTATGAGATCTGTTCGGGACCACCGACCAAACCTTGAGGTAGAAGGAACAGGTCCTGCTTGGCTGTAGCCTCTCACCTTCATCCCTGCGGGAGATTCCACTCAGGTGAGCAGGTTTAATTTTCAGCACTGCCATCATAGCAGTGTTTTGCTATATTGTCTTAATTGAGACTTCCTCTTTCCCCAGCTTTTTATTTAATTTTTAGTCCACCTTAAATCGCACATTAACTACAGTCTTATTACTGCTGTACCACTGATCTGAATATGCACTATATGGACAAAAGTATTGGGACACACCTGTTTTCAGGGTCCCTTGCTTCCAGTGAAGGGCAATCGTAATGCTTCAGCATACCATGGTTTTCTAGACAGTGCCGTGCTTCCAACTTTGTGTGACCCCGTAAATGCTCTACCGAATGAGTGGGGCACAAAGTCCCACATAAACACTACAAAATTTTGTGGAAAGCCTTTCTAGAAGAGTGGAAGTCGTTATTGCTGCAAAAGGGGAACCAAGTCCACATTAAAGTCTATGTATTTAAATGCAAAGTCCCTGTTGGTGTAATATTCAGGGGTCCCAGTACTTTTGTGCACAGGGTTTAAGTTTAGCTTTGTCTTTCCCATGGCTTTTCATGTTTCACATGGACTACCAGGGTCAATGCCATACCTGACCAACAGCAAATCCAACTTATAATAGCTTAAAACATGTCTACAGAACATGCAGTTTAAGGTCCAAAGCCACACTGACAGATCAGTGTGTGCAGTTTCTGGAAGGTTTGGTTTTCCTAAGTCCAGTTTAGAGAACAATGAGGTCAAATACACTATATGGACAAAAATAAAAACATTCTCTCTTTCTCTCTTTCTCTCTCCCCTCAGGTTTGTAATAGGATTAGGGATGAACATGCCACCTCCTATTGTGTCTTTGATCTTAACATTTTTCTTAATTGCCTCTGCTTTTAGCATGAAAGTGTGTGTGCTTGTGTGTTTGTGTGTGTGTCTGTGTGTGTTCAACTGCCCCTTTCAGTCCACACTGAGTCATAAACATTACGTGACCTCTCCACTCATGTCCCACTCCAAGGTCTGGCCGCTTTTCCCAGGTGTCTTGCTTTAGGGGTCGTTTCCATGGAAATGGCAGACATAGTAGCCACATTGTTAGATTCTCTTTTTTAGGACCAAAGCTACCAAGGATCCTGCTCTTCCATGCTTTGCTAAACATCAGAAGTTGACCTGTTTACATTCAGGATTCTGGAAAATTATAAGTCTAATTAAATTTGCAGTTGGTAATTCAGTATTCAGTTGTCATGTCTCGGCCAGTGGCCAGTAGTGGCCGATACTGTTTGTTTTATAGATGGTACTCTTATTTTGAAAGGGTCGCTCTGTCAGCTAAGTGATTGTGTTTGATGATTGGTTTATTTTCGAGTCTGTCATGTATTTAACTTCCAAGAGTTTTGTATTCAGTGCTGGTGCTGGTCAACCCTCACAGATACCTGCATGTTACCTTATGTCTCCTCTGTTTTATGAATGCTTTGTGTTTAAGGCCCCCGTGCCTCTTTGTTCTTGCCTTGTTTTTTTTTTATGAAACCGTCAAAGGGAACCTTGCAATTGCGCCTCGCCTCACTCCGCCGAGCACACGCGATGTGACACCAATCTAAGCATGTAATTTGAAAATAGATTTTGCAATTGGCAATTCTATATGCAAAGTGCTGATGCAATCCTTAGTTCATTTCAGAATATTTTGAATAAAAAATAGAATAACTATTCATCGAATTGCATTTTATATTGTTTTTGAATGAAAGTTTGTGGCCGTAAATGTAAAATGAAATCAATTTTAGTTTATCTGGGAGGAATTGGTTAGAAATAACAAAAAAAAGAACATTACAAATTGACTGTTACTATTATATTATAAATTTGTTTTGTTGTTTTTTTCTTTATTCAAGTGGCATTTTTTCCCGCCAGTTATTGGTACTTGCCTCGTTTGAGTTTTTCTCCCTAACATGCAATGGAATTGCCGGACGATATTGCATTTGAATAAAGAGATTGAATATTGAGTTGACCATTGCAAAATGAATTGCTATTTGAATAAAGAGGCACAAAACCCATGACAATAAGAAATGTACGAATGCAATTCAGTGAATTGTTATTCTGTTTTTTATTCAAAATATTTTGAAATGAACTAAGGATTGCATCAGCACTTTGCACATTGAATTGCCAATTACAAAACGAATTTTCAAATTACATGCTCAGATTAAATATTGAATTGACAATTGCAAAATGCCATTTGAATGCCATTTGAATTTTTGTGCTTATAATGTTCCATACAGGATGAGAGTGATTCAGAATCAGATACACATATACACACACTATATGGAGTAATGGGATGCCTGGGCCAACAGAGACTTCGCATAATGATATCGCATTCAAATACATAGACTTTAATATGGAGTTGTTCCCCCTTTGTAGCTATAACAGCTTTCACTTTTCTTGGAATGCTTTCCACAAGATTTTGGAGTTTCTCGAGGAATTTGTGGCCATTCATTCTGTAAAGCATTTACAAGGTCAGCCACTGATGTTGGACAAGAAGGTCTGGCTCGCAATCTTAGTTTCAGTTCATCCCAAAGGTGTTGGATGGGGTTGAGCTCAGGGCTCTGTGTGGGCCAGTTAAGTTCTTACACATCAAACTCATCCAACCATGTATATATGGAGCTTGCTTTGTGCTCTGGGACACAGTTGTGCTGGAATAGAAAAGGTTCTTCTCCAAAGTTGGAAGCGTGGCGTTTTCCCAACAAAATGTGTTAGTATACTGAAGCATTGAGATTGCCCTTCACTGGAAGTACGGGGCCTAACCCAAACCTTGAAAAACAGGTGCGTCATAATATATATATTTTAGATATAATATAAGTTAATTGTAGTGCTGCAACAATGCTTGGTGAAACTTTTCTCCAGTTTTGGCCAGTTTTCTCCACTTTTTACCATATCAATGTAGGGGTTGCCATTTAAACCCTAACCAGAAAAAGAAGAAGACAGAAAAACAAAGGGATATGATAACTAAATTAAGAGCAAAACCCTCACTATTGGAGCATATATTTGCACACAAACATTTTGACATTTCTCACTTAAACGCAGCACCTGTTTCGGTTCTACATTTTGAAAAGTAAAACAGTTTGTAAGTAACAGTACTGTCATCACTGGAACAATACATATCTCTATATATTTCTGCATCAATTTAGTAAGTGATTTTAGTAAGATCACTATTATTTTGACCATTCTTCAAGTAACCATATACATGCAGTTGTTGCACTTGAATTTTATGTATCATTTGTTACTATAAACGTGTACAATAATGAGATCCATCTGGTGTCAGTTTCCTCTCTTTCAGTGAGTGCTAACAGCTCTACATAGTGGAAAATGTTCAGACTGCTGAACATGACTGTTATAAGTAGTAATTGTAAATAGCTTTGGATGAGAGTGTGTGCCCGTAAATGTAAAATGAAATCAATTTTAGTTAATCTGGGAGAAACTGGTTAAAAATAACCAAAAGAGGAACATTACAAATTGGCTTTAATTATTATATTCTAAACAATAAATTGTAATGGTTACAAAAAAAACTCTGTGCATCATCGCCTTCTTTGATGCACATTTTCACCCCTACTATGCTTACTGGGTGTTCATTGGCAATATGTGAACTGTAGTGTTTACCATTTGATTTTAAAAGCGAATGCACATTCCACTATAGAAAGGTGGTTCATTTCACTGTGCTGTAATTTCCATTCTCTTCATCCTTCCGCACCTGTGGCCCTCACTAGCTCCCAGCTGCAGATTACCTTGAAGGTGTGTGTGTGTGTGTGTGTGTGTGTGTGTGTGTGTGTGTGTGTGTGTGTGTGTGTGTGTGCCCACGTCCGTATGAAAAATAAATCTCTTAATCTCTGAAGTTTCTGTGACAAGAGGCATTTAGGTTTACTTAGCTGGCAGTAACTTGGTTGAATAGCCGACATTTATTTAAGTGTAGCTTTACAGGTTAAAGGAACACATGTGGACTGCTTGAGCTCTGATGTATGTTGCCCTGGATAAGAGTGCCAGCTAAATGCCGTATAATGTAAATGTGTATGTGCCTTTGTTCAGGCCTCTCTCCATGTACAAGACTAGCACAGCTGCAAAGCAGCAGCAGCTTGCTGTAGTAACACCTTTCACTCATTAATATTCATTAGGATGAGCCAATAATTAAACCAGCCACAGCATGCGGGACCAATCATGGTGCTCTTCTGAGAGGAGAACACTTCATTTCCAACCTTTGTTGAATTCTACAGTTTTTTCTTAAAGTCACAGGTGCTTCATTTTTCTTTCACGGTTCTGAGAATTATTACATGTACTATATATTGCTATTCCACAAACATTACTTTAGATGTACTTCTCTGATGTGTGATGACTATATTTTGTTACCTTAATTTAGAACTGGAGCTACGAGTCTGGTGTTGTTAACAATAGAAGTCAGTAGATATTCAAATCTAATAAAAATATCCCTTAAAACTTCAGGTGGATCAGACTTGTGGATGTGGTTTAGAACATTTATTTTTAGATCTGACTAATAATGGCCAAAGCATGGCCATTTGGGGCGGCTGGTAGTCTGGTGGTTAGGGAGTTGCCCCTGCAATCGGCAGGTTGTGGGTTCGCATCCCAAGACTGCTAGGTTCCCTTGAGCAAGGAACGGTCCCCACACACACTGCTCCCTGGTCACTGTGTTGCTGGCTGCCCACTGCTTCACTTGATGAACGAGTTAAATGCAGAGAAAGAATTTTACAGTGTTCAAACCGTGTGCTGTGTTCATGTGTGGCTGTAAGGCCACTTTACTTTACTTCTAGTGTTTGTTAGCAACATTGGCATCCTTGCTCCAGTTCTAAACTAAAATAAGTAAAGATTTATTGTCATTCCGGCCATGTACATTTGCTAGGTTACAGGAAAGCAGGCGAGACTTTTAAAGTTTTATAATTTAATGTAAATATTCATCAGATCAGTACATAGGATTGTATAATCTATATATTTTACAATTATTTTCTTGTGGCAAAACACCATTTCACTTCGCTACTATGGCAAGAACAAAGCAGACCGTCCGCAAATCCACCGCTGATAAGGCACCCAGGAAGTAACTGGCCACGAAGGTTGCTCGCAAGAGCGCTCTGGCTACCGGTGGCATGAAGAAACCTCACAGGCCTGACACCGTGGCTCTGAGAGAGATCTGGCATTACCAAAAATCCACAGAGCTGCTGATCTGCAAGTCACCATCATACCTAAAGATATTCAGCTGGCCCGCCGTATCCATGGAGAGTGTACTTGCACGTAAGGTCTTCAACTTAGAACACCCTCCCTGAGCATCTGTGTAAAACACAAGGATTATAAACTTATATAATATATTAATATTTTTTATAAATTTAATATATGTTTAATATATTTAATTGATTTAATTCTTAATTTTTTTTTTCTAGATAACTTCTGTAAAGTGACCTTAAGAGTTGTGAAAGGCCCATATAAATATAATGTATTATTATTATTGTTATTATACATATAGTACACAGTGAGACAAAATAACGACCTCCTGGACCATCGGTGCAACATAGAACACAGAACTGCAGCACTCAGACAGATCAACAGTGAGGTTAAAAAAGGGGGGATTACAAGTTAACTAAAATATTTATGAATATTCAAAGAAGCAACTATCAATAAGTCAGAAACTGAACTGAAA
>JBBJLR010000111.1:26295679-26309075 GCA_037577145.1 Brachypetersius gabonensis | reverse complement strand
CTCTCTCTCTCGCGCTCTCTCTCTCTCTCTCTCTCTCTCTCTCTCTCTCTCTCTCTCTCTCTCTCTCTCTCTCTCTCTCTTGTTTCCCGCTGTCAGCTTTCTGCCAGGCTCGAACGACATTCGATTTGTTTAGTCAATGACAATGATATTAAAGCGTGCATGTCACGAACAAGCGTCTTTTATTGAAATACAAGACTATGAGGTATGCTCAAGTTCAAATATGTGGTAGCCTGTCCTTAAGACCAGGATGAAAATTAAGTTGCTAAGACAGCCTGTTTTAATTGCACTGTTTTTGTGATGTCACAAACCAATGCACTGACTAACATCTACAGCAGTTTAGCTCCACCAATTCAACCCCTGACAACCAACCAGTTATTTACATATATAACATATATAGACACAATGACAAAAACATAAAGTTAAATGGATAAAAAGAGGTCATATAAAAAGGATTTTGATATATATAACATATGAATAATTATAAATGAACAATTTTGATATATATATAAATCCACACAAGCATTGGGAATTTTATGGGAGTACACTCTGAATGAACTTTCTGTCTTTTATGGAATTGTTAATTGGGATTATTTACAATAGTATTATAATAATCTTATTGTTATATTTGTGTATTTCATTGTATTGTAAGTTCTCAATGCTTTGTTAAAAGCAAAAAGCCATGGAGCATCACTCTGACAGCTGTCCTGGACAGCCTTGTAGCCACAGTGAGACGACATTTTATTTGAAATGAATCTGAAATTGATATTTATTTGAGTCATTTAAATGTGGTAGAATTTGGGTAGATGTCCTTCCAACAATCTTTAAATATTTGAAATATGTTTCAAATACGCTTTCCCTCCATTGTCCATAACTACATGTGTTCACAGATTGGTTCTGATTCAGCATCTGTCCAAAGCTCTGTGATGTGATATCTAAGCAGGAACGCTAAGCGGTGATTCATCTTGCATGTGTTGCCTCAGAACAACACAGTGGCGTTCCTGACGGTAAACTGACGTGTGTCCGTTGAACTTGGCTCTTTTTTACTTGCTTTTTAAAACACATATTTGCCCAAAGCAGCTTGTGTAAAAATCTGGGTGCAATCCTCTCATGACTGATACTGAAGGAGACAGGGAACAACTCCCAGAGCAACCACTGAGAAGAACTTCCCAAGAGCATAAGAAAGAAACATTGAAGGATCCAAGACTCAAAAGGAGAAATTCTCTAACATGAAGAAGAACCGCTGAGACAAACCAATACTCAGAGGGACTCCTTCAAAAAAGAGGAATGACCTCTGAGAAGAACCAAGACCCATAAGAAGAACCTCCCATAAGAAGAACCTCCCTAAGAGCATGAGGAAGAAACACTGAGAAGAACCAAGATGCCAAAGAGGGACTTCAGCCTTGAGAAGGAATATTTGGGAGTATTTGTTAGCTATATATTGTGGGATATGATTAGTGTAGCATGGTTTCAGCAGACTGGAGGTCATTTTTATTACTATGGCATTAAATTCCAACAGAAATTCCAAAATCTTGTGGAAAGCCTTCCAAGAAGATTGGAAGCTGTTATAGCTGCAAAAGGGGATCAACTCCATATTAAAGTCTATTTGAATGCAAAGTCAATATTGTTGTAATGGTCAGGTGTTCCAATACTTTAGTTCAAATAGTGTAAATATATATGTGGTCTATTTTGTTTTTCATTTTGTATTGTGCCTTATTCAAAAAGTAGCTCAGGCAAAACACTACATTTAAAAACTGACTTTAAAATGAGCTATTCAAAACAGTTTTTATGTCTGTTTTTATCCAGGCCTTTGTAAAGTGCCACTTCGACTACGACCCAGCTCATGATAACCTGATTCCGTGTAAAGAGGCTGGCCTCCGGTTCAGCAGCGGAGACATCCTGCAGATCTTCAATCAGGAGGATCCCAACTGGTGGCAGGTGCGTGTAATTATGAGAGCCAGGGCCTGGTGGGATCTATAAGACATTCAAAGTCTAAGGATAGACTCAAAAATTGCTTGTTTTGTGAAATAATCCAGGCTGAAGCTCTGCCGCTGCGTGTTGCTATAATGGAATTGGTGATTGCGGTCCCCTCTTTCACATGCAACTTTAACATTTCTTTGGAAAGGACACTTTAACAGCAATAATGATATTTGTTACAAAATAATTACATTAATAAGCCATTTATGTTTTCTTTCCCATCACTTTTATTGGTTGATTAGACTTGATAAAGCTTGACCTTTAAGTCCTCTTACTTTTGAAGCCATATTAAATTTGTCTACTGTTTTGCTAAATGGACACAATTTCTCAGTGCACTGGTAAATATTTGTTAATTCTGAAGAAAGCAATTCTGATTAAATATGCATTGTGTGGTCAACAAAACAAACAGTCTCCAGTTATTTGTCCACGAACTTTCAGGCGTGACTTCATTTAGATCTCTGCTGCAGGCATGTCATCTGGAGGGCGGCAGTGCAGGGCTGATCCCAAGCCAGCTGCTGGAGGAGAAGAGGAAGGCTTTCGTGAAGAGGGATCTGGAGCTCAGCACCGCAGGTACGAGCACAGCCACATAGTCCACATCTCCACTGGTGAAGATGAAACAGCGGCTCAAATGTTGTTCAGATGTGACCATCTGTTTAAGGCCACACTGACAAACATGGCATGGCATCTTTCCTTTTTTAAACCGTGACCACCCAAAGATTTTGGGCTCCAAAAACCTCCCTACCTAAATTCTAAAAGACACCACATTTCCTCACATTTAAAGGGTGTGAACTAGCACAGCTATCAAACACACAACAGAAAGTGAAAAACGGCCGCTGCTAAAGCTCTGCTGCACACTCTGTTACTTAGAGACTTTAGCTCAAGATTAGGACTGCTGACCTAGATACTGATCCAGGATCAATCCTCCTTATAGCTGGTTTGGGAACTGTCTGAAACGGCTGGCTGTAGTTAATTTTTACATCTCACATAAGATATGCCGTGTCTTAAACCACATCCACAAGTCTGCTCCACCTTATTGAAGAGCTGGATGTGTTTGTGAAAGAAGTTCTGGGGGCAGATTTGTATGACTATTGAAGTGTTTGGTCAGGTCCGTCAGCTTCGTAGCTCCATTTGTAAATTAACAATTCTGGTGAACTGTTCCTGGAAGAGGGCATGAGAAAGATGCAGTGAGAAAGGAGCAAGAATTATTCCTTTGCCTGTTGGAGGAACATAACTGCAACTGCCTCATGGCACTAAAATAAAAGCAGACAACCCCATGTTAAACTCTCATCCTTCTTGCAACTCAGTGCTTGTATTAGTGGGGAGGACACATTCTCATTTAGAAGACTGGGTGTTTGCTATGATGTCATTGGCATCAATGAAAAACAAGTGTTGCCCTCTTCTGGAAGATGTGTGCAAGATCAAGTTCCCTTTCAGTCACTACTTTTCAGCTTCAGTATGTCCGTGTGAAGTGAAAGACTGAAGACCATCCTTTGCTGGACACAAGACCCTCTATCCCTTTCATCACTAGTCAGTGTCCGACCACAGGATCCTTATTTTCCGGATATTATTTGGGTGGTGGGCCATTCTTAGCACAGCCTGGAAACGGGCAACATGGTAATGAGCAATTGCATGGTAGTGAGCAAGTGCATAAGATTGTATTACTCAGTGTCACTGCTAGGTAAATCCAAAAATATCCAACTCATTCCTAGAGGATACAAAACAAAAAAACAAAAACAGCTGTCTTTAACAGTACACCAGCAGGGTGGAGGGTTTCTAATATTATTTTATTATTACTATTACTATCATTATTGTCTATATTACCTGGCTCTGTGCTGATGTCTGCAGGACCTCTGTGTGCAGGCATGGGGGGGAAGAAGAAGAAGAAAATGATGTACCTGACCACCAAAAATGCAGGTAACTTCTATGTGCTGCTTCTTTGTCCTCGTCAGTTGTCCTTGTGCTTCCCAGTGTCCAAACCATACGTGTGCGCTACCTGTGTTTGAAAGTTGGCTCATGCTACTAGCACTACCGTGTTGTTTTGTGTCTTATGTCTAAGCAGTTTTCGGTGAAGGATGATTCACACCTGCTAGCTAGGCCCACCCAACACATGGTAACAGCAACTGACAGCCTCAGCATGCCTGGAGGAGCACACTAACTGTTATTCCCCCAATCAGTCAGTGTTGGTGGTATTTTTAGACTTGTGGATCCTAAACAAGTGGGAGGAGAACATTAACTGATACTCCCCAATCAGTCAGTGTTGGTGTTATTGTGAGACTGGGGAAGGCTTAGCAAGTAAAAATTGGTTAGATTATGCACTATGTACTCACTCCCCTTTCAGCATCCATTGTTCCCCTCACATTTCACATGCAAAGATCCAGCAGTGTCCTCGTTAATCTGATAATGTTATGGGGAGTGAATGTGTTATTTAACTGTATTCATTTAAAAACATTTAGGGATGCCGTGAAAAGGGTAGTTACAGCTGGTAGTTACAGTAACATGGGACTGATCCAGACTGAGGTTTGTTTCCTCAGAGTTTGACAGGCATGAGCTTCGGATCTATGAGGAGGTGGCGAAGGTTCCTCCATTCCGGAGGAAGACTCTGGTGCTGATTGGAGCTCAGGGAGTGGGTCGTCGCAGCCTGAAGAATAAACTACTGGTATCCGAGCCTCATCGCTATGGAACCACCACACCTTGTGAGTGCATGAACAGAATAACACATCTGTAAAGCACTGCGCTAGTCCCAATTCTTACAACAGCTGACTGTGTCCACAGATACGTCCCGAAAGCCTAAAGTGGACGAGAAGGAGGGCCAGATGTACCTCTTCATGTCCCGGAGTGAAATGGAGACAGACATTAAAAATGGACGTTTCCTGGAACACGGCGAATATGACAGCAATCTGTATGGCACAAAGATCAACTCAATCCATGAGGTGGTGGACTCGGGGAAAATCTGCATCCTGGATGTCAACCCACAGGTGACCCATGGTGACTCTCCTGTCCCATACAAAATTAGAATTTATTGGCTCTGAATTGCAGCTCAATAGCACCGCCTGTTGCTGTGTGCTGTTATGTGAAACTTGGTCAAATGTTGATCAAAACTTGATCTATGTGATCAAATGCACATATTTGCACACAAGTTTACATTTATACTTAACCTTACACGTAGAGGGACTTGTGATCATTACATGCACTCTTTACCCAAAATGTCAACTGTCTTGTATTTCTCCCATGTTATAACCTTCTCTCCCATTGCTGCCGCATTGTAATATTTTCCCAAAGATACTTGACAATCAGAAATGGCCTAGTTGGCAAACAAAATACCATTCGTAGCTACATTAGCCTCGCACCTCTAGTGAACTTCAGTAAACAAAACAAACCAAACTGTTGCTTTAGTCAGGGTACCGTTTGTGTCTAATTGAGCTTATAGGCCATGTTCTTGTGTTTTCTCTGCTCTGATATACTTATCTTCAGTATGAGATTGGCCATATCATACTGACCAGATCTTGGACATAACTTCTGATGGTGCTTGTCCATCTTTAGTCATCATTGAGCTGGGCATTAGATAGTCAAGCCTTAATCTGTGTAAAAGATTGCCATGGTTGTGCTTCCACAGGCTCTCAAAGTCTTGCGAACATCCGAGTTTCTCCCATATGTCGTTTTCATCGAAGCTCCTGACTTTGAAGTTCTGAAGGACATGAACAGGTCTGCCATCGAATCAGGCGTCATCACCAAGCAACTCACAGTAAGTTTGTTTATGGATACAATGGTTTTGCTAACATTGTATTTGTCCAGTGTTTGTCTTTAAAAGGCTTATGAACGTATGGATTTTCTGTAGATGGCCCTCACAGACATTCCACTGTCACTTTATTAAAAACAGATTTTGGTGTTTGGATGACCAACTGGTATCTTCATTGGTTATCTGTGACAAACACAGGTACAGAATCAAACATCTAGCCAAAATTTTATGTAAGAAGCAACATAAAAACTGCACTATCCAATCATTTGGGCTAATCTTTTTATCATTATGAATAATAGTAGGCAGAGCTTCTCTTCATTTCTGTTGACTTTTGTTCCAGAGAAAATTAATCAGAATTCACAGTGGTGGTGAATTGATCTAGACATGTGCCTCTAGAAGCTCTTCTCACAGAAAGTTACATGAAACAGTTATGAATATAGTTACATTATATGAAACAGTTATGAATATAGTTACATTACATGAAACAGTTATGAATATAGTTACATTACGTGAAACAGTTATGAATACGATGAGTGATGCCTGAGATGTTTTGAAAAGCTTTTGGTCTAAAACTAAACCCATTCATGTTTGGGTATGTGCAGGTTGAAAATAGACCCCAAAGAAAACTGATTTAGTTCAGGTTTGCCACTATTTTACCAGCTACTGTTATAGTTAAAGTTATCATCCACATTCCATATAAACACATAGAAGACATGTGTAGGTTTACTGGGGGTCAGCAACAGAAAATGAAAATGTAAAGTATCCATTTTTCATTTGTGAATACAGCATAGTGTGAACAGCACAAAATTGTTCTCTGCCTTTAACCTATTTACCTGAATGAAGCAGCCAGGAATGCAGCCTGGGGAGCAAACCTTCTGATTTCAAGGGCAGCTCCCTAACCACCAGACCACCAGCTGCCACAATGTGTACATGTCTTTACATTGAACTAATTCACAGCAAACCCACTCTAAACCACTTTGTTTATATCCTAACTAAACAGAAATGTATTTTAAAAAATCTGTCCAGTTCCACTTAGTCAATTTTATCAACTAACACATTATTAAGAACGTAGTTTATATGCTTGTAAATACTGAATTATCTGTTCTTTCCTGCTCTCTCTGAAGGACTCGGAGCTTAAACGGACAGTGGACGAGAGTGAGAGGATCCATCGGGCCTATGGGCACTATTTTGATCTCACCATCGTCAACGATAATCTAGACGGAGCGTATCGCAGCCTGAAGGGGGCGCTTGAGAGACTGAGCACAGATCAGCAGTGGGTGCCTGTGAGCTGGGTCTTCTGAGTCAGTTACGAGTCAATGGTTAGAGACTTAAGAGACCTTTAGGCCTTCAAACGAATGTGTAACATCATAACGTTGAACCAGTCAGATTTAAAAAGATGAAAGATAAAGGTTTGTTAAAAGGTCATTGACAAGGTCTCCTCTATACTCCTTTGAGAACAACTGGCCACAACAGGTCACTGGTATTATGATGCAAGCAATTTGCCTCACGTAGGTTGTCACGCAAAGACGACCAAAACGTCACTATAAAAGTTATTATTTTGTACAGAAAAGAACAAGAGATGTATTTCATGTGTTTGTTTGAAGGTGTGGTAGATGTTCAGGACTGAACAACACTGTACATGTGGGTCAGCACTGTATATTTGTACAGATGCCATGATCGGAAAATAGCGTTTTAGCACTTGTGGCTTTCATTTTAGCGCCAAATTGTTTATGGGAAATTATGCAGAATAAGAAAAAAGGTGTTGGGAAATATTCTTGTACATGTTGTGATTAAGACAGATTTCATGCCGACTGTAAATAACTAGAGATGATCTAACCTTTATGACAAACATTCGGTACAAAAGTGCTTTCCATTTATTAGAAGAGAAAAAAAGTAGCAATAAGTGTCTTGCGAGTTCAGCCAATCGTAAATTTCTTTTGTAATTTGATACTTAAGCCAAAGGGTACCACAGAAATGATTATGGTCTCCAGTTTACTTTGGTTTCATTTGGTTGTATGTTGGTGAGTGGGATCTAGTCAGAAGTTCAATAAAATCTTCAATAAATACACGGATGTATCTATGTTTGAATTGTTCTTTCTAAGACAAGTGGACATTACATTCTGACAGTGGATATAGCTTGTTTTTGCAGCATGGCCTCTTATATACCTGCATGTAAACTATATCTAAACATCTACAGATGACAGACGACCAGAATGTTGTCAAATGAAAGTGTTTTAAAGGGTCTGACTAGATAAACCACATTTGTAAGACGGCATGCATACCTTTTTTACGAAAGACATAAGCAGTATACAGAATATCTGTGGCAATCAGAGGGGGTCCCCGCTACCCACAACATTTTGGTCAAGCAGAGGGTGGGTGGGTGCTTATTTTATGTCGCTCACAGTTTCTTTATTTGCTGTTCTGGTTTATTAAACCCTGATTTTACACCCTGAACATAAGCCCACCTTAACTTACATTCAAATGCTGCTTTGGTCATTTTCACTGCAGAAAGTGTTATAGCATTGAATGATGATATGATGTGTCAGTTGTCATGAACAGTATATGTAGGTGTCATGTAGCCTTATGAATGCTGCCCTACAATAAAAATACTACAAACATTGCTAAGCTATTAGTAGTCTATCACTAGACTTGACTTCTGACTGTTATATATCTTCTATATCTTCTACTGTATCTTGCTCTACAACTGCACAACTGCATTGAAAAATGTACATTCATAGAAAATAAACAAAACATTACATTTACAGTATTTTTTCCACCTACCCCAGATCACAGGCTTGTCAAAGCTTTGCTTGAATGTGTTTCATGAAAATCCATGATGTGTGCATTCTGTTTTCAGCCTTATTTAACATATTTAATATGTTCAGTTTTGTGGTCTGTATTCTACTAACACTAACACTTAAAGCAGTAACTTTAAATTAACCCAGTAATTGACTGCAGATAAGTGCAGCGATGTGAGAATTGACACCCGTTTTACTGAAAACTCTGGCAGCAGCATTTTGAGCATTCTGCAATGGCTCAATGGACTTTTTGGGCAGGCCAGAGAAAAGAGCTATCCAAAAGCATGAATGTTTCTTCCAGTTACATTTTTTTTTACATCAAACCCTGACCTACATACATACACATATATCGATATGGATAGATAGATAGATCGATGGATAGATAGATGTTTATCCTCTTGATGCATTCACACTGGGCATCAAGCAGACTAAGGTCACAGCGAAAATCTGTTTTGCTGCCCTGTTGCCTTGAATAATTGTCAAGACAATATAAGAGGATTTTGTATTTGACAGTGACAGCTGTTTGAGTCTAGAAACTTTGATATTGCGTATCACTTGATAAACCCTCAAGACAACTATTTAAATCTAAAGAATCTGAACTGAGGAGCCCTGGGCAAACTGTCAATTTGAATGTAGAAAATCTGATGCGAGGGTGCCTTAAGTACAGCCAAACACTCAAAACAGTTGTTTGAATCTAAAAGATTTTATAACTGGGAGAACCGTCAAGCTGTTTAATCAGAAATTCTGGGATTAGGGGGAAAAAAATCTGAAAATGATTTAAAAATGTATGAAATCATCCTTTTCAATCCTCTTGCTAATAAATGGAAGACATGGGTCATCATTGATGAGGTCAGAGGACTCCAGAGTACTCTTCTTTAGAGGGGGCTTATCAGTAGAAAAATTCTGTTTGTGTGGGGCTGAGCTATGTTTTAAAAAAGACTGCTGGCAGAACGTCAAGAAAACTGGTGGAAGTGTTTAGACCTTCTTTCAATGCAATTAAACATAATTTGGAGTTTTTTTTCTACATTGTCTCTCAGCAGTAGCAAATAATGCAGGTTAGCTCTTGGCATTTCCATTAATAATTAGAGAACTGCCACCACCTAGCACTAGCTGTTATAGAGTTGTATGCATGGAAGCTTACAGAGTAGATCTCTGAGTCAATCAGCAGTTTGCTGATTTGTAATAGTAACAGTGATAACAGCGGTATATTCCCTGGACGTACACTGAACTGATCATTGTTGAAGCAGAGCTGTTCTCAGCCACTGCAAATCTTTATAACCGGCAATTATGGCACGTAACTCTAGTAAATGATCTCTGATCCCAGTCCCTGTAATAATTACTAAAGGCAAAGGTTCCCCTGATCATCTCTGATAAGGGTCACCCAGCCCTCTTCCAACATTCAATGACTTACCGACCCATCCCTCAGGACATGACTCTTTTATTTAACAACAGACAAGTAATACAAGTAAAGTGCATTTCCAGCTTTTATAAATGTGCAAGTATATTAACATCACAAATACATAAACAATTCATAATTTAAGGAACATACAAAAAGTTTAGATAGAAATTTTCAATTCAATTGTAAACTAAACTTTTTTCTATACAAACTTATAAACATAGACGGCCTACGCTGCGAGACGTGTCTGTCGGGTTGGTTTTGCCATTTTCTATAGTTCATTATAGAAGGAGTTATCTGTAGATAAAGGAGAGTCGTCAAGCTCTGCTGAACTTGCTGGGACGTCCAGCTGTGAGTACGCCGGCGGAGCCTCCTCAGGAACAGTTTGTTTCTGTTGGTGGTGGGGAGAAATGATACTTATTGGCGGCATAATTTATTTGGTGGTTGTTTATCCTGTAAAACACTGTATGAACTCATAACGGGATCAATAATATGAACACTGCACAGGAATGGAAGTGGGTGGGGGCCAGATAGTACAATCCACACTGGTCCACCACTATGGCACATTGACAGACACCCAAAATAACATTGCTGATGCTAATATTGCTAATAGTAAGGTTGGTATGGGTTTGCTTCCCTGTGATTCTCACACCACACTGGACCAATAAGCGTCCTTGGGCAGGACCCAGTGTGTAAAGTGTCCATCTGTCACATGTGAACATAGCAAAGCATAGCTTGGCACAATGTAAAATTCTCTCTCTTCATTTAACCCAGGGTTGTCAAATTTGGATCCTGGAGGGCCGATGTCCAGTGCAGTTTGATGGTTCACCTCCTCAAACATATTCACTAAACCTGACAATTAACCGACAAGGTGAAGCAGGTGTTTCTGAGCAGGGAAATCACCAAAATGTGCTGGTGCACGACCCTCCAGCAGCAGAGTTCAACACCCCTGATTTAACCCATTCCTCCAAGTGAAGCAGAGGGTTGGGGAGCAGTAAGAGTACCTCAGTGGTACCACTCACAGTTCTGGGTTTCAAACCCATGACCTTCTGATCACAGGGGCAGCTCCCTAACCACCAGGACACCAGCCGCCCCAGTGAGACCATGGGGCCTGGCCCTTATACCCAAGGAAACTCTGAGTAAAAGGACTTCTAAACCAATTCTTGGTAAGACTGAAGAACCTCACAGCTTACCTCTGAGTATGGTGGTGGAGGATCGAGGGTGTCATAAGAAGGAGGTGCGTATGGGTCCACGCTCACCACTGAATCTTCATCCGAGCTGTTTGCCTCCACCTCATTTAACGAGATGGGAATAATATAGATGGGGGTGTTGTTGGAGCGCTCCTCATCGTCCATTTCATCCATCCTGCAGGTGCACCACTTCCAGCAGACTTTCAGAACTATCATGAAGAAGACGAAGACCAAAATGGGTGATGCAAAGACCCTGGGAAAGACCATGAGAAAACCTTGAGTTATTATCCATCATCTACTAGGCATCATTAGTGTTCTCACAGCTGTTGCTTGTCAAGATTTACTTCTATATCCTCTATTGGACAGTTAGTCTTTCTTAACCCTTTTAGATCCCAACAGAATTCTACAGTGCTCTTGACCCGACTTATAAGTGTAACTGTTTAAATGAAAATATTTAATCATAAAACTGATGTTTTATGATGATAAAACCTTGTTTCGATGCCATACAGACATGAGTGAATAGAAAAAGCAGCACTGTTAATCACTAAACCTGTTCAAATTGCATTATTCCAAAACATTGGAACAGATTGCTTTGTCTTGTCTATTGAAGTAATTGCACCCATGATAGAATTTATCAAGTGTCTCTTTTGGTTCCACCTTAAACAGGAATTTGTTTACTTTCTGACTACTGAAGAAATTACGGTGGAACAGAAATTTCCAGCCAAACTCCATCCTGGATTTCTGGCCAAACGCCCCCCCTGGAGCAAGTGAACAGGACTTTGGCTCTTCAGTCTATAAGCCAACCAAACTAACAATGAAACTTTTTGCTAAATAAAGATTTAAGGTGGAACAAATTTCTGTATCATCACTTAACAAAGACACAAAGGCTGTTAACTTTAAGCACAACTTAATATTTTTCAAGGTATTGTTGCTAAAAGGCATGTACGTTTTAAATAATAAAAAAAAGAAACTGGGTGTTGGGGTCTAATAAATACTTTTCAGGCCAGTCCCACTATTGATGTGCTATAGCAATATGAATTACTTTCAAACCAGGACAGTTTGCCTTCAAAAAATCGTCTTCTGGAATGAAAAGGCACGTTTGAGCATCCTATCATCACCTATGACCTGTTGTCACCACCTATGCCATGTTGACATCGGCACGTTGTCAAGTCGGTAAGTAAAAAATGGAAAATTGTCCTTTTAATTTGGTGATGCAGTGCTTCTTCCAAAAGCAACTGCACCTCTGTACACAGCTGCTGCAGTTTGTGTCTCTTTGGATGCCATTTCTCTCTCGCTCTCTCAGATTTTATTTATTTATTTTTTTACCAAGTTGACTTTTGATTTATCAATTGGAGCACAGTACAGTTAAATTCAGATTATTCTTCCTAGGTTGTTTAATATGTGGCTATAGCCTGCATCAGCTTTCTGTAATTGGACAAAAAGTCCAAACCTGTTTAGAATGAACCAGGGTTTGATTTATTCTCATATTGCAGAAGAAACATAAACATGGTTCTGTTTGATCTGGATCTTAGACTGCCTATTTTGGACTAAACTCGAGTCCTTTGGTCTGAACCATGATCAAAGGAACCTTTTACATCTGCATGGTTTGGACCAAACAAGGCGTGAAAGCACCCTGAATAATAAAACGTGTGTACTCCTTACATCTAATCCTCTCAGGATATTCCAATAATATACTGTAATAAACTGTTTTTTAATTGGATTAATCTTAAGATATTAAAACATGTACAGCCTTCGCTGTCAAATTAAGCACAAAGCAGCTGTCAACCTGCCAGCATCCAGCATCAAAGCAAGCTTAGTTTTAGGGGCCTAAACAGGGTTTCCAGACCAAACAAAATTCACATATAACCCCACATGCCATTACATATGAAGAGCTGTATATGAGGATCTCATTCAGCAAGGGCTTGCAAATTGGATGAAGAACACAGGCCTATATAAATGAATGTGATGAGTTCGGGAGACTAATTTAATTTGTCTTGCCTTGCAATTGTATACTGAATTATGATCATTCTGAATCCATAAATTGCCTAAAATAAGATCCAATCAAATTTTCTCATCTGTTTAAGTTCTTATTATTGCTCACTGGAGTGTTGCATGTTATCTCCAAAAAATAAAATCTATGTGTAACATTTAATACATAGGGCACCCAAATAACTGATGAGCCTTCAAAAAAACAGGTTACTGATGACATGCTTACGTTATGTAGTAGATGTCCATTAGGATGGTAGTTGCTTCGCTGTAAAAAATACAAAAAGTAAATAAGTAAATAAATATTCCATATATA
>JBBJLR010000111.1:26272030-26286109 GCA_037577145.1 Brachypetersius gabonensis | reverse complement strand
GGAATGTTGAAATAGGTTTGACTAAAAGAAAATTTAGATTTGGTCTATCATACTAGGTACTTATACTATATTGACTGTGTTAAATAGAATTGCATTACTTAAAAGGAGACTAAAATACAACTTTTATTGACTAAAACTAGACAAAAATAGTTGTGGATAATTCTGACTAAAATAAATACCTTTAGAGAGTTTGGACGTGACTAAGACTAATAAAGACTCAAATGACAGCTTGACGCAAAGACTAGACTAGACTAAAAATAAAAGTAAAACAGGCCGCCAAAAACAACATAGTGCAGGGGCAATGCCCTAACCACTAGGCCACCAGCTGCCTATGTGCTTCCTCGAAGACAGGGGTCCCCAACCACCAGGCTGTTGACCAGTGCTGGCCCTATCATTTGGTACCAGGCCGCATAGAAAGAATAACAATTTATTTTATTTACCATACTCATACATTGCATGTACATTATTAAAACACATGAAAAACACATTCAATAATTGAGAGGATGGGATTTTTGGCTATCCTTATGTGATGCTTGTCCAACCTAGAAACAGTCGCAGTGAAAGAGTGCATATCTGGGTGGGGCATGAATGGGTGTACTGAGAAATAAGTGAATGGATTCAAGATTATTGTGTGGGCGGCCAACTTTATTGTACAAAATATGCCAACAGAATTGCCCAGTAAAAAAAAAAGTATAAAAAGTAAGCCTTTGATGGATACAAAAACTACAAAACAGAACATGCATTTTTTTTTCATACAAAAATTTCACTCAACCAGTCATAAAAAGTACAAGAACATGTTGAAATTAAGCTCGACAATGGCACTTTGTCAATACTTTCAGTTATGTAAAGAGCAAAAATATATATAATCTCACAGGCTCGGAATTTGAAAGTTCAAAATGGCTAAGTGCAAGTGTCATTAAAAAAACTAAATGATAAACCAAGCTCTTTTACAATCATTCACTAGGGCATTGGCATAATTGCTGATCGGAATGTAAAAAAGCACAAACTGAGCTACGCATCAAGCAGACATTTTACCTGTAAAAAAACTGCAAAACATATGGCTTTAACCTGCAAATTGTAATAAAATAATGAAACATACACCATTTTAACATTTGCCCAAATGCAGATGTTTGGGATGGTTTTGTATGGGAGTTATGAGGCTAAAATAGCAACAAAGTAATGGAAGATTAAATCCCATCAGTTGCTATTTTGTAAAAAAGACTGCTTGCCTCAATCTTCACACATCCTGCTAGGGGTACGTGTCATGGACAAAATTGCAAATCTGTTCCTACACACTACAATTTTTACTTTCTTGATATTAGACAGTTATTTTTTCCTTATGGAAGCCTGAATAAGATCCAGCACCCCTTGTGACCAGGGTTAATGTGAGTGATGAAGAAAACAAATGAATGCATAAAATTCTGTGTCCTTAGATAAAATAGTTTACAGTAGAAACGACCACCTTTAAGCCTAATTAAAGGGGTATAAGCTTCCATCATTCTCAGCACTTGCGCAAAAGTGAATAAACGAACATTACTCAACTCACTGAGTAAATTTGGGAGGAAGTTAAAATTGTGCAAATTTGAAACTTTAGGAAGTTTATGGAATCTTAATATCAATTACAAATTACAATGGCTTATAATCCTACCCACTGTTACAAACGAGAATAATGCTCTCTGTTCGCTTACAGCTATGTCTGGCACAGTCACAGTAAAACACCCTAACAACACAACAACAGTCTGTAAACACTCTGAATAGAATAGGGGAGGGGGGCGAGGGACCTTGAATCAAACTGAAGCAAAACAGCCGGCGTCTCCGTCGGGCTTGGGCGGACCAGACCATGGCTCTCAAACGCAGACCAGCATTATCTTCCTGAGGGTCGACGGAGATGAATTCCTGGAACTATATCAAAGTCTACATTCTATATAAGACTCCTTAAACTACTTGATTCTAAGTCTCTGTCTCAGTACACAGTTTAACATTTTACAAAAAAAGAGAGAATAGGCAGTTGTGGCATTGCAAAGAAATGACAAGAATGGACTAAGCTTGATATGAAATACCGAAAGAAGTGCAAACAGCACTAAGATCCAACACCAGCAAAACACTGTCCAACATTCAGGACAAGAAAAAAAAAATCAAATTAGGGGAACAGCTGTGTAAGCAATGTTGATATGTTGCACTAAAAACAAATATGTGTGAACAAACAACAAAAAATTAACAATCCAGTTGAGCCTTTTTGTTGCAGCATTTGAAGTTGGGCTTGTTGCATCATACGGCCGAACCGCTGTCTGAAAGAAGACATTTATGGCATTTATCAGAAGAAGACGAGAAGTCTGCATAATTAGTAGCAGTGATCTAGGAGCCAGCACCTTCCCTCCATCTCATCCTGATGATCATGACTAGTTAGGATGTGCTGGGCAAAGGCCAATCCTAGATGAGAACTCAGAGGCTCCCCTACCTGCAGCTTCTGAGGCTTAGGTGAGGCGAATGCCCAGTACCTGCTCCAGCTCCTGCCTTCTCTGCTGGACCTGTGGAACCCAAAAATAAGACACAAGTGTAAAGAAATAATACAGCCCATTTAAACAAGCGTGTAGTGTGTGGTAAAAGTAATTAACATAAAAGTAACAACAGCAGAAACAACAACAATGATAGTCATTATTATCCTTTCAAAATGACTAAATTTATGGTACATGTATAACCATGAAAGACAAAGACGTTTACACAAATAATTACAGTGTACAACTACACATGAAATAGAATGTACACACGTTTCTTTGTTTAACTGAATTCTAAAGTGCACAGTTTAAGATGTTAAAGGATTGGATTAAATGATTTTGGAAGCATGTTTTGAGTGCGGTTTTCCTGTTGCTCGGTAATAAATATAAACACAGCTGGCTAGCAGCTTAGCTTGCTAGCGTTTCTCAGTGCTGTCAATCCTGGCAAACAGTTCAGACCACATTTTGCGCATTGAAATAAAACATAATGGCAGATACATTGTAATGTTTAATGACACAACAATGGCACTAACTGCACCTGTTTTAACGGTAGAATCAAAAACACTGAGCCATCATCTACCACGAGGAAAGCCCATGTAAGACTGAAGTTTAAGCAGGGCTTATTGATGCACGTTTGAATTTCACTGGTTTTAGAGTACACTTATGAGTACATAAGCTTATGAGTACACAAACTTGTCTCACCCATGAAATTAATTAAGCAATCAAAGCATAACCATAGTTACTTTTAAACAGGAAAAAAATGAATGTGCCGAATTAAACTATCACTTTATTAAAACTAGTAAAATAAATCAAACGTCCTGTTAAATGCCTCTCAATTCTGAAAACTATTCCCCACACATACCTTGGAGAATACGTAACGGCCCACGGCCTCCTGGACCCAGGGAGCCTGGTAGAACTCGCTCCTCCTCTCCTCTTCAGGGTTCCCGGCAGTGTCCGTCATCAGCTGAATCAAACAAACACAAAGCAGACACACAAGGGTCAAGCAGAGCAAATGCGCCAAGTCCTCCCCCTTCTTTCTCTCTCCTGTAATGCCTCTTGCTGCTGTGTTGCAACTGGACCAATCATCAGCCTAAATGGCTTTTTAATGGGAACCAGCAATAGTCTTAACCATTTAGGGTAAATGCTTCAGCCCTGCTGTCATTCTGACAAGCTTCTAGGGAGGTACCTTGAGGTCTCGGCTTTGAGACTTGAGCCAGTCCTGGATGAAGTCCTGAGGGTTGTTGCTGAAGCTCAGCATGAAGTCTCTCTGGGTCTTCAGCTGGTTTATGGACTCTATGGTCTCATGTATCTGATGAGAAACAGAAAGAGCAACACACTCCTTTTAGGGTTTGCATGAACAAAGCAATCACATAAAAACCTGCAAAAAATGACACTTAGAAGAACTGTGCTGCTCACCAAAAGCCAAAACACACAAACTTCATTTAAAATCTTCATTTTCTTCATTCACTTAAACTGACACCACAACAAGGGGATAAAATGGGTGACTTTTGGCGCTATCTCTACATGTGATCTGGAAATGTTTTTTTCTCTAAATGGATCTAAGTAATCTTTAAACAGTTGTTCATGTGTGCCAATACTGCAAATCAATAAAAGGCTTCCAAAACACTTTGCATTAAAAATCCAAGGCGTTTCCAAACTTTGGATAGGCAGTGTATACTAGGGCTGCACAATATATCACAAATTTACAGTCATCACAATATCAACATGCGCAATATACATATCGTGAAAAAATATACATATAGCATTTATTGACAGAACTGCAATAAATAGTTTTTCCAAAACTCTTCACCCAGTGCAACAGAGAAAAGGGCAAAAACATCACTGGGCAGTTTCTTCATCTTCGGTGCTGCTGTTTTTGGGCTAAGAACGTACTATAATTTAAATTATGTTTACATTTATTTAAGCTTTGAAATTAAAAAAACATTCAGGTTTTTTTTCAACAATGTTCAATGGTTCAAATGATTTATGGGAGGCATTAAAATGTTCTGTTTAAGTAAATTCTTTAAAATGTTGGAATGGAAATATTGCATTTAATTTTTTTCCTGCATAGACTAGTCAGCGAATCCAAAGCAGAAAAACATTAACACTATAAAGGCTAAGTTTTTACTCACTTAGCGCATGTGATATCGCCATCTCAACACTCAACAACATTATCGCATATCGCATGTTTTACCAATATCGTGCAGCCCTAATGTATACATGTCAGAACCTTTTCAAATCAGGTTTGGATTAACATACACACCTTCATCTCCAAGGCAGCAATTTCCTGTTGGTTGGTAGTAGAGGACAGAAAACTTGTCATCTGACTTTTCAGTGGGTCATCCACTTCTACATCTATATCAAAGCAGGCTGTCTTCTTCTGGTCATTGGGATCCACACTGGCCACAGAATCAAGAGTGGAAGGATACAGTAAGATCCAAGAAATCAAACCCTGACAGAGGTTTATAGAATTGTTGCATCTAACTATTAATTGTTCCTGGTTAGCCTAGTTTCTGTTTTTCAGAACACACAAGGAACCTAATCAGCAGAAAATGTGCTCTAAAATGGGTGTTACCATTTTGAGTGACTGTCTTCAATGCAGAACTAAACTATGCTGTCACTTTTGTGAGTTACATTTTGGACTCACATTTTGTACAGTCTGGTTCTTGCATTCATTGCCACAGACAAAACTGTCTGTTCTAAATAGTTTTTTCTTTTATGATGTAACAATACAAACTGGTTACTTACAATTGATTACTCATCTTTCAAAACTGAATCAATAAAAATGGATGTTCACACTTATTGGTTATTTATCCATTTGAATGATACACACTCCACATTTCTTTAAAAAAAAGTTATGATTTGCAGTATGAAATTTTTCTTCAAGGGGAGCTGTTAGTAATTAAGTCACTTCTATGAGTAAAACTGAAGGAGAGGAAACCAGCAAGTTGCAGTCTGCACTTCTCTGCAGGTACATAAATGATCAGGATCAGAAGAAATAATCCTTTCTCGTGGACACCAGCAGGAATAGACAATACACACCTGATGACATGATTGATGACGATGGGATCAGGGTGCTGCAGAAGACCAGCCAGCTTCATGGGGATCTCAGAGAACCTCATCCTAGGGCAAGCAAAAATCTGCACCGGTGCCCAGAACAAAGAATGAGACAAATGACATACAGCACGCAATGCACCTCGGGTTGTGTAAATCCTGTATTTTCAAAATGAGATGCGCAATAATAGCATGGCTTACCCCAGTTGAGAAGGGTTAAAGCAATGGTTCTCAACCTTTTCAGCATTAAGGCCCACCTATGCATCACACCTATTTTGATGGCCATCTTGGAATTTACAGTACTAACTTAAAAACATCACAATTCCGTCACACAAAGTTCTTATTGTTTGCAGTTGGACTCATTTCAAAGCTAAGACTTTGAAGTTTCATGTGCCAGAGAAGTAAAACATGTAAACTTATTTTCAAATAGCAACAGGACGGAATACCGGATTTTATATTATGCTTGTGTCAAACCTCTTTGAATTCAGCAATCCTTACCGTCCCTGACACTGAAAACCCACAGCCACAGGTTTCGTCAAATTATGTTCAGAATTTAATCTCAAAAGAATAAAAATGAATGTTCTATACGACTTTTAGTACCATTTAGTCCAAGCAGAAATCCTTATTTTTACCACAGAATTATAAATCAATTACCGCTTCAACACTGCTTTACACTGATTCATTCTGTGCAAAACTCTCTGATCAACTGACTCGCACTGTTGGCTCCGGCCCTCGGTTCACCATTTGGTTCAAACAATAAGAACTCACTCAAAACACAATAAAACAACTCCGCTTTGATTCATATATATATAACACCCCTCTGTCTGCGTCGCTTGAGTGATCTGGGGCCGGTTTTTGGGCGAGAGGGGCTTATTCGAAACGTTACAACTTCCGCTATTCGTTAAATAGCAGAAGTTGTAATAATACATTAATGCCACTTTAATAATACACTAATCACGGTGTAAAAAGTTTTTTTTTTGGGACCAATGGCCTGTCTTCATTTTAAACTCGTGGCCCAACCAAAAGCCTTCGTGGCCCATCAGTGGTTGAGAAACCTGGGGTTAAAGGTATTGTTGCAAAAAGTAGTAATGATAATATTCATTATACTTAACAATAATTTCCACAAATTCCATTTAGCCCAAATCTACCAGCCAAGTTTGCTTCTTGAATTGTACACTAAAGCTTTGAGGATAACCCAGCAAACAAGTAGGGGTGCAACAATGTGTCAAAACTTGCAATGAAAAAAATGCAAAAGTGTGCCTTTTGGAGGTATGACAATGCATCGTGGCGCATTCTATTATTAATGATATTGAATGCAACTTTAAATAAGGAGAGTCTTTCTCTTTTCTAAGCTAACAGTGAATGTACCTGTCTGAAGTAGCGGTTGCAGTTTATGTATTCTTTCTCGTGACAGTCCTGCAGCTTGTTGTTTTTGATGTACAACCAGAGTGCCTGCATGATGCTGGCTCTGGTCTGGGTGTGGACCCCCAGGAGCCGGGCTAGCCTAGGGTCCAACTTATACTGTGGCGGCTAGGAGGGAGGGAGAGAGAGCGAGAGAAAGAGAGAGAATGATTGCACTTTCAGTTATGACCAAAGATATCTTCCTTATTAATTACCAATAGAACTATTTAGAATCACCTCTGTGTTGAAACTGACTACCAGTTTGATCTTTTACTAACAATTATGAATCATTATTTCAAGGGAAAAAATGTTATCAAGGGAAAAGCATTTTCTCTCAAAAACCCCCCCCAACATTTTGCACCCATCTATTCATTGTTTTACTTTTTGCACTGCGTATGAAGAGTGTATATTTGTTACCTGGTGGTCCAACATGAGGAGGAGGGTGCATTTCACACTGACGTCTCCTGGCCTCTTCACCTGAAAGCCATCTGTCTCCTGAGTAGTGGGCATTCTGTGCCACTGAAGGCCAAAAAACACCCAATCAAATACAAAATTACAGCTTACCATCAGACCTAACACACAAGAACTTTACACACAGTTGCTTTTTACAAACAATCCCACAGTTACGCCATAAGACGAATTACACAATCACATCCAACAACACATAACAATAGTTATTCAATTCCACACCACAAAATTATACCCTTACACAATACTACATTGTAAACGCTTCTACTTCATCTAACACATTAACCAATACTGACTGATGTCCACTGCCTTGGTAGAAAATGGAAGGCTCTTTAAAATACTTTTTATTTATTTTATTTTCAGTCATGTCACAGAAACATTTATATTAATATTCATATTGTTATTCCTGTGACCTTTGACAAAGTAAAGCAAGGAATATTCCAATCATCTCAATAACTTTTTAACCATGACCAAGCGCCAGTCATGTATTTTACCTTTTAAGTAAATATGCGTATTTTATAAGTGGCCTTTATCCAAATAGCACTGCAATGAAAATTCTAATTTCTGGTAGTTGTGTTATGTTACTGTCAAGCTAATTGGTGTAAAAAAAAAACAAAACTTGTGAAACTGCACCTTATCACCATGTATCAGCACATGTTTGGGCAGCAAATAAAATATAATAAAAAGCATGTTCTGATGTACATTCTGATATCTATGGGTTTGCTTTTTGCTGAAACTGCATTTCTCCCCGTTATCTGTTCTGAAAAAAGCCTTTCTATGGACAGCATGGCCTGAAGATATCAGTATTCCTTACCTCTACCAAATGATTGTCTGGGCCATACAGTTCCTTATCCAGTTCA
Source organism: Brachypetersius gabonensis (assembly GCA_037577145.1). Lineage (NCBI taxonomy): Eukaryota > Metazoa > Chordata > Actinopteri > Characiformes > Alestidae > Brachypetersius > Brachypetersius gabonensis. The sequence goes on along the minus strand of JBBJLR010000111.1, from coordinate 26,277,831 downwards.
ATGACCAAGCTTTTGAAGAAGGATGAAAACTTTCTCTTCTGCTTCCCAGGCTTGTAATAATTGGATAGAAGAAAGAAAGAAACAGACTGACTACATTTGGTAAACATTCACACATCTTCACACAAATTCTCACCCACAAATAAATAGAAACAAATGTTAACTGTTATTATATTTGGAATTCCTACGCTGTTGATTAATGGTGCACTGTTTCGGGCTGATCACTTTTGTGCATACGGCATCTCACAGAAACACACACATATACACACTCCAAAATACATACAAACACGTTAATTGTTATTATATTCAGAATTCCTATGCTGTTGATAGATGCTGCATTGTTTGGGGCTGATCACATTTGTACATCTGGCATCGCACACACACACACCCCAGAAAACATTGCTCTCCCACCACTTGCGCAACCCTCTCTCTCTTCCCTGCGCCACTCCTCCCATCCCACACACGCCTTAACCACTGAGGCACAAAATGGAGAGAGTAAGAGAAGAGAAAATGAACTTCCTCTTTTCATGTGGCTACAGCTCAAACAATTTCTCTCTCAGCTGAGCCATGCCTGCAAGGACCCTGTGTCTTTACACAGACATTTTAACTCCCTTTTTCCTGGCCTCCTCTCTCCATCCCTCTGAAAATTACGCCCCTGCTCTGGGAATAGTGGGAGAAGTCTGAAAGCACATCTGGTTTGAGAGAGTTCAGCGAGGACACGGTCCTCAAACAAAAGGATGATCTTTAGTGGCCAAAGAAACTGAAAGAGATCCCAACACAATCCGCCACTCAGTGTTCTACTGAACTTTGGTTGGACAGAGCTGTTAAAGTGGAAGGTGATTTGGCAGCACTGAGACTGTTGTTTGACATTTGCTGCTATATTTAGAAAGTTGTGCTGCACAGCCACACAGTGTAACAGATGTTAATCATGTAGAATGTAAGCTAGGACTGCAACAAAGTATGCAACAATTTAATTTAAACAATTAATCTCTGGGATACATTAATTAATACAATAACTAATAGTTTAATCAGCCATGGGGTAATGCAATATGTTTCCTACAGAGTACAGCAACCAGTCCCAGTGGCTGCATGCATCATGTCAACAGCACTAATTATGCAATGACGCATTTACATCCTTATCATGTGAACCCTGCCAAATGTACAGTCTACTTACATCTTCTAGCAGTTTGCCCTCCACTCGAAGTTCCCATGATGCCACCTTCTCAGCCTCCTCCCCCTCTGGCTTGCCAGGTGTGCAGGTGTTGGAGATGTAGATCCTAAGCTTGCGCTTTTGCTGGAGGGTACAAAGATCCAAACCAGCCATTCAACTAGAATGCCACACGAGAATGGCCTCCCAAAAAATGCTGATGAGGAAGATTTATTGCATGTAGTGAAGTAATGGCCACATGTTTCTTTCTCACGCTGTATTGTACATTTGTGGAAATAAATGAAAATGACTAACAAGTAAGTCTGATGTTCTGTCAGATAAGGAGACAGTCCAAGTAGATTTTTGCTGACCTAGTTAGCGAAAATCATACAGAAGTATGTTCAAGACATTAAGACCTTAGACACTAACCCCCCACCAAACACATTAAAAATGCCCCCACACAGCAGTTGAGACATAAAGCGATACGCCCCACCCACATTAAAAATGCTTCCGGTCCCCATGCAGTAGGCTATGTAAAACTATATGAATACTAAATTAATATACATTTAGTACATTTAGCTATGCTGATACTTCTGTTAATCTCTTCAGTCAAACTCAAAGGGTCAAAGGGCTGGTTTTCCAGACAGGGATTAAGACTAGTCCTGGACTATACTTCTCTTTCAATGATCTCCATTCATAATACTTCATAGTCCAGGACTAGGCTTAATATAGGCTTAATAGGCTTAAACTGTCCCACAGTGTTTAAGTCAAAACTACAGCCAAATCAATGACATGAATTTGGCTATTCATCTTTGTTCAAACAATATTAGTTGTTTTACTAAACTTTACTAACTGAGCTACTTGCCTCAGTACTTCAGAGGAAAAGGAGCAGATTGTGAAGTTGTCAGTGGGTTAGCCTTTAGCTAATTATTCATCTCCTGACATCTCAGAAAAGGCCATTTCTCTTGGTTTATGATAAAATGTTGTATTTTAATACCGTGGAGTTTAAAACCCAGCCTTAAGTGCCTGCTTGCTCCCTATGCTCTCCAAGGAACATTTTCTGGTTCTGCTAACCCTACTCACAAAGCAAACCCAGTTCAGACTCTGGACTCTTTTGTGATTCCCCGCTGGTACAATGAGCTGCCCAAGCTGACAAGAGCAGCAGAATCCTCCTGAAACATGCACTACTTTTACTCTTAAATAAAGATTTAGCATTTAGTACTCTCCTCTCGTTCTCACACTGTCTTGAAGCCTAAATATTGTTAGTTGCTTTGGTTAAAGGCATTGGCCAAATGATCCAATACAACAAAAAGTCTTCACTGGAAATTCATCATCATTAATTATCGGGACTTGGTCCCATAGCCTTTCAGCATGCCTAATGCACTTGAGCAGGAACACATTTGTGGTGCACTATAAGTGACCACCCTCATCCGTTTTTATATACCCATGCATCCAAAATGCATGAGTGCATATGCAACAATGTAATGGTTGTAATTGCTTTGAATCAAATTTATAATGTTATAATCGATTATGATACTGTTTCATAAAGAAACTTGACGTATTGTTTACTCTCTGTACTCCACATCAGCTAAATTCATTTCTCGTGCCTCCTTATGTGATTTTAAAAGTGTGGTGCATGGTATTCACTCAAAAGGCAATGTAACGACTTCCACATTTAGTCTAAGAGCTAGGCAGCTACCATTTCAAAAGACCGATAAAGACTGATGCAAAAAATATAACTAATGTTTACATGAAGAGAAATAGCAAAATATGATTTGTATGGCTTTAGTTGTCACTGGTTTTGAAGTGTAGAGAAGAGTGGGTTTAATCTCTCACTATCTTCTGGTGATGTGTGTTCTGTGTAATTGCTACGGTCCCACACAAAGAAAAATATAAAAAGGGTCATTTAGGGGTTACGGGTCATTGATTAACAAATATTTTTGCAGGTAAAACAGGCTGGGTTAGCTCGCATAATTAGTTGGGTGGTTGTAGGTCAAATACAATAGGTCTAATTAGCTCCATCATAACCACTCTCCCTTCTTTGTATGACAAGAGGAGGAAACTTTACCGTGATGGGCTTTTTGATGGCTTCCTGAATCTCCATGCGCTTGCGGGCAATGGTTTGATCCAGCTTCCTCTCAAAGGCCAGGAGGTCCATGTAAGCCTGGGACTCTGGAACCAGGTCTCGAATCTGCACAAGAGCGAGATGCCAAAAACCCATTGTATAACTGAGTAAAATAACAAACAAAACAAACTGATTGGGACAAGATGACAAACTCACCCTTTGTGGAAGGACTTTATCAGCCATCTTGCGTCTTTTAACACTAGAACAGCAAAGGAGCTCATTATTTCCTAATACATATATTTCTCCCACCCGACATACCTATGGGGTATAAAATTAGCAATAACCTTGACTTTAAAAGTATTGCAATTTGAAATGCACTATATTTATATTGTGATCCTCCAAAATCCAAAAAAATAATCTCACACATATTACTTTTTTTTTTTTACATGGGTATTGCTGACAGGATTCTGTGCTGGCCCAAAACTGTAGCGTGTGGGCTATTCTGCAGGCATCAATATTTAAGTGAACTGCCAAGACCATAATGTTTATTTTCATTTTTAGGAAGAATAATTAAATCGTAATTAAATCAAGGAAAACAACAGAATTACAAGAACTGTGTCAGCCGAAGCTTGTTTACCCCCTACACCACATCCCCACCCCGCAATTTTTTTTCTTCGGATTTATCTTTAATCCATGTTCACTTTTAAAAATAGCGTCAATAATATTTACTTCACGTCAATGGCCTATGTGGTATACACTTAAATTCCTTAAGTCTTCTAACAAAATAGATGCCTCAGTTACATTGTAGTTAGTGATACTACAATGTAAGTAAGTAATAGGAGTTTTACAGTTAATTACAAGCCTAAATAAGTCTGTACTTTGCATTTTGTGCATTTCTTTTTTATGCTTCCTAAATGCTTTTTAAAACGTAAGGAAAGATTTGTCGGGCACAAAGAAACAAATTCCTATGAATCCAAGCAAGAGAAATCCCTGCAAAAGAAAGTTTTCCAAAATAAGCAGGACAGTAGGCACAGACGTAATGACACATTTCCCTTTCGGCTTATTCCACCAGTTAAGATCATGAGACATCTTTAGTTAGGTTTCCTTTGTTTCACACCAATGCCTTCGCTCCTCTCATCAGGGACGAAACAAATGCATCTCTGAGAAAGGGGACAAATAGGCCTTTCTGTGCTGAAGGACAAGCTACCGTCAATTAACACACACTAAAAGATTAAACTCTTTTAAAGAGTATTCACAGCCTATGCTTTTGCTTTACTGGTGGACAGCTTCACATGTCAACATTTAAGCTATGCTCTACTGGTCAGTTTCGGGGCACACAATTTAATGTTGATTACATACTGTTTGGATGGTGGGCTATTTTCACAGCAGTGACACTGACATGGAACTGGAATAGTCATGTACAGCTCTGGGGGTTTTACATAGACTACATAGCCCCAATATCAGGAGTTTGTACTGCAGTAGCTTTTCTGTGGGATCAGACTGTAGAACATATCCTTCACTCTCTAAGCCTTAAGCACCCACGACCCTGTTGCCAGTGCATCAGTTTTCCTTCCTTAGACCACTTTTCGACCTGCTCTGACCCAGTGGTGTAGCCATCACTATTTGGCCCTTGTTAAAGTAAGCCAGACCCTTATGCGCACCCATTTTTCCGGCTTTCAATGCATGAAAGTGAAAATTTTGTCATATGTGAACACACCACAGCACACATTGTGAACAGCACGAAAAAATACAGGAATAAATTAGTGTAATTTTTAGTAATAAAAATACACTAGGGGTAATCACCAATAATTTGTACATTTCAATCATTTACTGTTCATCAGCGACGCGTCTTATTGTGGAGACGCAGACATTGTACGCCGTCTAAGCTCAACATCCTCTTTTAATTTAGTTTACAGTAGAGTAATGAAACAACTGGGGTTTAAAAAAAAAAAAAAACGAAAATCAAGAGAATCACTCAAGATGAGTCATGGGCGGACTGGCAATCTGTGCTTTCTGAAAAAGAATGACTGTCCGATGCACGACGGCCGTCAGCTTGTCTTTCTCGGCCAAGACACAAACATTATAAACAATAAGTAGCTTTAAAATTAAAAATTATGGTATTCTCTTAAAGTAGAAATGCAAAAAATTTGCAATAATGAAATTTATAGAGGGGGGGCATCCACAAAGACTTTCTCAACGTCAGTATTCATTTATCATATAAAATCAAAACATAACGATCGCCATGCAGATTATGAAGCAGAGAAGAGGCAAAACCATCGAATCTGTGTTTTTGAAAAGGCAAGAAAGTTTTCCAGTGATTCCGGTTAATATATGGGCTATGCCAGACTGTTTTAATACACTATTTTGTGGAAAAAAAAAACATTTCAGTGAATCCCTACTATTTATGTAAAAAAATTAGAAACCTTTAAAAAAATTATTTAGAAGTAAAATCTTAAGAACAGACCGTATAAACTGGATAAGCTTCAAGGTAGGATTTTTCGACAAAGCAGCATAAATTTACATTTACATTTATGGCATTTATCAGACGCTTTTATCCAAAGCGACTTCCACTCTCTAACTACAGGGGACAGT